>JAHSPW020000005.1:902500-1297500 GCA_019985065.2 Arctostaphylos glauca | reverse complement strand
CTGGTGCCAGGTTAAGATAATAGAGCTTCCCCCTTCTAGTACCATAACCAATTGTCCTCTGAGTCCGGATATCCTGTCTTAGCAATCAAAGATGAAGTATTCTGAGGAGTGTTGTTGGAAGGTTCGGCTACTGCCACAGAAGCATGGTGCTTGGGCTTTAAATTCCGCTTGCTTGGTGCCTTGGCAGGATCCCACCATTCAGGATACCCAATCAGTTCATAGCACCGTGCCTTGGTATGTCCGGTTCCATTACAATGAGTACAAAAACGGTCTGGTCGTGCAACCCCCACTTCATAGCTACGGTTCTGTGATCCACCAGATGATTGATTTTGTTCATAATTTTGGGACGATTCAGATTCTTTGGTGGTTATGGTTGTGAGGATACGGTGGTAAGGGTAATACGGATTAATTTGGTGGAGTTTGTAGGATACGATGGTTTTGTAGAATGCTTTCGGTGGAGTTTGAGATTGGTTATGGCAGTGGGTTCATCAATGGGTTGGGAGATGGTTTAGGGTTTCGTGGCTCTGATACCAACTTGAAAATCAGAGAAGAATATTTTCATTCATAATAAATCTGTAATCTGTACATGTACATATTTATAGAGATAGAGATAGAGATAGAGATAGAGATAGAGATTAGGATACATAATCCTAATCCTAAACTAACTAGGATACATATCCTGAACTAATTAGGATACATAAGAATCAATTCCTAGAATCTCTCCTAGATTCTCGAGAATCATCTTTAACAGAATAATATCGCAACAATCACGTGATTCATATGATTTTGTAACACTTAGGTTAGTTTTTTAAAAAGGAAAAAGAACCAAGTGAAAAGTTGAGTGAGTTTGCGTTTGCCTAGAATGGAATGCCAGTGTACCTATTGTAAGGGACTGTTGGGGCGCACGTACCACAATCCAGTGTAGCTGCCACGTACAACATGTTCTGGAACCACAGTAGTCGTGCCACCGTTTTTGGTAATGGTCTGTCCCCCACGTCCCAACAGATAACTGCCCACATCGAGCTTCACATCCTGCTCGACCCTCTCCGAGCATCATGCTCATGGTGGAGTGACCGAGCATACATTATTAAAATAGCTTTCCCCCCATATGTGCCGACCTTAGTAGTTCGGCTAGGCCCATACACTGGTTGTGCACCCAAAAGTGAGCATGTGGAATGCAATGTGGACTCCTCAAGCCTTCAATCCGAGCAATAATTGATTTGACAAGGCTGGCCCATGACGGATAAAGAAAGGACGAGCCCTGAATGGTACATCCGATTTGCCTATCACTAAAGCAGACTGGACTAAGGACATATTAATCCGTAACCTCAGCATGTACACCTCATGAGTCCATTAGACTATAATTAGTACTTTCAATTTTGTACAAACATTTTTATAAGACCTACAAAACTTGGACTCAAAACAATATTGTGCTTAATTGTGATAAAATATTTCCAAATTTATGATCAGTAAATGTAACATTTTATTCAATTTTTTTAGTACATTTACGTAATGGAACTGACTTAACATGACAGAAGAAACCAAAACAATCAAATAGTTATTTTCTTTTTCCTTTTCATTTTTAAGTTTTCGGTGGAGGAATTAACCCTATAATCATTAGCACTTTAATTACTTTCACATGCTTTCTTGTTGTCTAAACTTTTACTTCTGTAACTTGTTCTTATTTCTGCTATTGATTAGGTTGAGTTTAGCAATAATTAACTTTATCGTCAACAATTTTAACTTATATCATTCGTCTCGACGAAAAGAAAAAAAAAATAATTATGTGGATCAGGGTTGAAAAAATTTCAAATAAAATAACCATACAGATACTAAAGACAATAAGAATTGTTTTTTTATTCCAGGGTTTTGTTTATCTTTAGTGAATCATTCGAGGCTTTTGATTGTAATTTTTGACATTTAAAATTTCATTCGTCATAAATGATTAATCTAAAAAAATGAGACAAAATCTTTAAGAAAATAGTGAAAAAAAGAACAAAATTGATATTTAGTGATTTGTTTGTTTAGTTTTTTCATCAACAATTTTAGCTCGAATCATTCATCTTATAAAAAATATAATTTTATGAATCGAGGTTGAAAAAAGTCTAAATAAGATAACCCTAAAGACACTAAAGACAGTGAAAATGATTTTTTTCTCGAATTTTGTTTATCTTAAATGAACCTTGTGATCGCAATGTTGACATTTAAAATTTTGTTCATTAAGAAAAATGATTAAATTAAAAGAATTTGACACAAATTTTAAAAAAATAACAGAAAAGGACAGAAAAACACTATTAATAGTACTAAAAGAAATGCCAAAACACATCATGCTTGTCTCTGATAGGTACTGTGATTTAATGATAAATTGGGAGGAAAAACAATCATACGCGTGTAGCCCTATAGGGCGGTGAGCCACTCGGGGTGTAGTGAGATTATTCGGCCGTTTATTTCGTCAATAGACGGCTCAAATTTAAATCAAACTATTCGCACGAATAAATATCTATTCGTGTGAATAAATACTGAATTGAATCTAAGTCATCTGTTACCAAAATGAACGGTCAAATGGTCTCACAGCTCACCTCACTACAGGGTGCCGGATCCAAGCATATTGGGTATTTTCTTGTTTCACTAGGTGAGAAAGGCAAATAAACACACCTTTGTTTTCTTCATTGTACCTTGTCATGATGTTACATAACTACCACATTAATGATGCCTCACCAAACTCAAAATTAGTGTAAAGATATATCTAGATGGGTAAAAACTTATTAAGGAAAAAGTTACTTTTTCAAATTGTAACCCCACACACTAGCTCTTAAATTCGCCTGAAATCTAATGATAATAAGTTGTTAAAATACCCTACATCTCTAATCAGCGGGAATGCACTCCGAAATTAAGTCAGTATTCAATCAATAGACCCTTATCCTTTTGGGTTTGGTTTTTGGATAATATTCGCTACTGAGTTTCATTACTTATCGGACCAATTTCTCTGTCCATAACGTTTCATGCCAGATGAAAAAGAGAAAATAGAGAATCTAGTCTTTCATTAAGAGTTGGGATTTATAGAAGAAGAAGATCTTAATGGCATGATTGTTTTACCCTTAGATGCTCTATTATTTATTTTTGAATAACAATGTAAACCCATAAGGGTATTTCTATCATTTTGCATTTCAGACTCTGCTACAATTTTTCTTTAATATTAATAAAGGAGGTATTTTCTCTTAAATAATGTTTTAAAATAATCAAATAAAATTAAAACAAAATTAATTAATATTTTTGAAAAATCGGGGCGTTACAATTTGGTATCAGAGTATAGGTTTGATCATCTTGCGACCTTGAGTAGATTGAACAAATCACATTTCCGAGTGTTGTTTTGTTTTTCGATAGTTAGACTTTTCAATTGTTCAGTTATCTTCAGCTAATCCTTCTTTTTGTGCTGAACGATTTTCCCATTCAGTTCAGAGAGCACTTTTTTCATTGAGAATTCCTCATTTCCTTTCCCGTAAAAGCCCCTAGCTACATAAACATTGACGGAACATGAATAGTTTTGATGGTCAACTGATAACAAAAACTCGCAATCACATCGATAATAAATGTAACAACAAACAATTGATAATCTTAGGCAAATCACAATGAAAGCTAATTGTTTAGGATGCATGTGGGTTCCATATCACAATAATTGTGATTAGGAATGAGACTGTGAGATGCTTTTTCCAATTTATTGTTCCAATATCATATCAAAATATTGGACTTGTTACTTGACATTATTCGTACCTATCATCATATTATTTCCAAAATAATTAGACCTAACTAAGCAAAAGGCTAATTATATAGCTCATCAATCATGTTATAGCCAGCATCCCATGTTTTAAACAAAGTTCATTAGGAAAAAAACAAATTTGCTTAAGTAGTTTTTTGTTTGTTGTAATGATTCGGTAAGAAATACGATTGTCTTTTTTTGACATCTGTATTGATGGACATTGATTTTACTTGTAATAATTTAAGAGTGATCATTTTATTTAGGTGATGCGGAATGTTAAATTATGGACTCTTGCACGACTTCATTTAGAGCCGACAGCGGTTGTCTTGAAAGTGTCTCGCAATTCATCCTGCTCGGTTGTCTTTTACAAAAGAAAAAATCAGTCCAAGAGATCTCGACTGTTGGACATTGATTTTACTTGTAATAATTTAAGAGAGTGATCATTTTATTTAGGTGAATGCGGAATGCTAAATTATGGACTCTTGCACGACTTCGTTTGGAGCCGACAGCAGTTGTCTTGAAAGTGTTTCGCAATTCATCCTGCTCGGTTGTCTTTTACAAAAGAAAAAAATCAGTCCGAGAGATCTTGACTGTTGGATTGGAATGCCCTAAGATGGCTAAGTTAGCAATTGTATGAGAAAAGACTCGAAGAACTAAATTCTTTTAAGAAAGTTTGTGTGTTCTTACATATTTGTGTTGTGTATAATGGCTAGCAATATATCTAGAATTGATCTGTAATTAATTTATCTCCCTTGTTGATGGATCTCTGCTTCTATTTATGAGAATTGATTGAGTGTGGTGGATACACTCGAGTATATTTTCTACATCAAGCATCCCTTTTTATGGATTGATTTGACGTTTCATGGAACGAATCGGTATGCAGTTCTTTGCTTCCGACTAAGATGGCCCTTGGCCTCGAGTGAGTTTCATCTAAGGTCTATTATTGATGAAGACGATGGGTCCGAGGTGACATGGTGGTCGGACCATATATTTAATGTACATGTTGACATTTTGCTGGTGCTCGGGTTTCTTCAAGTCAGCAGTGCGAGAGAGAGAGAGAGAGAGAGAGAATAGTTGCCTGTAAATGGGCTCAACTATTTGTTGCAAGATCAACCAAGACAACAACAATGAACTGAATCAGCTTCCATGGACCATACAAAATCAATGATGTATCTAATAATCTGTGCTGGCTGCCCTCTGGGCAAAACTGGGCCAGGCCCAATCAAACTGATCTGGAAAGTCCAGTCCACCATTGTGGGACAAAGGAGATTAGTCGATGGACTAAACAAATCTTAGTCCGTGGGCTCCGGCCCAAGATGTGCTAGCCCAGATCCTTAATATGTTATGGCCCAAGATGTGCTAGCCCAGATCCTTAATATGTTATGGCCCAATTTGGCCTAACTAAATTTCGAATTATTGGTTTGTTTCTATTTTAAAAAAGCGTTTATTAGTTTTGTGTCATATGTTATTGAATTATTCATTCATCTTGACAAGAAAAATCTAAAAATTAATTATCACCAAAAACTTTAAAAAAAAAAAAAAAAAAGACTGAGGAAGGGAAAAGAGAAAGAAGTTGTCCCCTCTTCTCTAGTAATTGTCACTGCATATGTCTTAGTTAGTTATTGTCCGTACTAATCAATCCTTTCCCAAGCTAAATAGACTTATATTCGTCCTCGGCTAATCACTGGTTTGTTCTCCAGATGAAGACTCGTTCTTTCCTACGACAAAACAGACAATTCTTTTTGCCTTTTGAACTTTTTTCAAGTTTGGCTATTGTTTTCAATTTTTCTCATCAAGACTAATCAATATCTATAAAAAATTAATGTAAAATTAGTAAATACGATTGTTTAATAAAGACAAAAAATTATATTCTCAAAAGAAAGCTAGGTCAAACCCATTAGTATTAGATAGCAACTTTGAATGATGTCACTGCTGTGTTTGGATCTTGAATTTGTGGGAAAAAAGAATGACATGATTGAGATTCAAATCACAAATCCAAACACTTTTATTTTTACAAGTTCTATTCTCTCCACATAATTTCATGACATGAATTTTCCACACACAGTTTAAGAGAAGGAAAAAAAAAAGGAAAAGAAAAAGGAAAAAGGAAAAGGGAAAAAGAAGAAAGAAGTTGTGTTGCTTCATATATTTAAGAGCAAGCTTGAAAACGTTGTGTATGATTGAACATAACAAATCCCTTATTAAAAACTTCTTTTTTAGAAGTTGTGTATGATTGAACATATTTTGTTGGAAACGTTGGGTGCATCTCTCTCTCTCTCTATCTATCTGCGCATACATACACACATATATAAAAAACTTCTAATAAGGGATTTGTTATTTTGCTAAAATACAAACCTCTTATTTCTTGATCAAATTTTAATAATCAAAACCGTTCAATGTGTTTAAAACGTGTTTTTACGGTGTGAAATCAGCTCAAAATATTACTAGAAAAAACTTGATTTAAGAAGTTTTTCATAAAACTATTCATGTCAGAATTTATTAGAAACTATTTAGATTAAATCATTCCTGGTATTATTTTGAGTCAATTTCTCGCATGTACCCTTAAAATGGGTACATGCGAGAAATCGGTTCAAAATATTATCGGATAGGGCTTGATCCAATCAATTTTTTATAAAATTGTTTCTATCAGTATTTATGAAAAACTATTTAGATCAAGCTCTTTTGGATATTATTTTGAGTCGATTTCTCACGAGTAATTTTAAAAATATATTTTAAACACGTTAAATAATTTGAATCATTAAAATTTGATCAAAAAATAAAAAATCTTTATTTTAGCAAAATGAGGAATTCGGAACTCGATTAAATGGTTCTGCAACCTTTTCAGGAAGTCCCAATTTTCTTAGAAATCCAAGTTCCTTGGAGAATATGGAAAAATCAAATATCAAACCATATGTTTTGGTTAAACAAAAGAAAAAAGTCCAACTCACCTTGAGCACAAAAGACTTGGGCTAACTTTTGGCCTTTCAAAAACTACTCGAAAACTATTCAACCATTTGTATTATTTTTTTTAGAGAAAAATTATATGTAACAGATCCGTAGATCCGTACATAACTTGTGAATTTCAAAAAATGTACATCTATCTCTATTGATAATCGACATAAATAATTACAGAACATATTCTAATATGCTATACACAATTTCTTTAAAACAGAATCGTCGTCTTACCGTAGGTGTTCGAGAATTGTTTCGGTGTTTGTCTTCCAGAGTAAAACGACTCTTCAGTCAAAGGAACACCGACTTTACGACTGCCCGTCAAACTTCGTTGCGTCTGTATCTCTCTTTTAAAAAAAAGCACGAAAATATCTTGCTGCCGTCTACGAATTTCCGAGGATCCAAAAAACGTGGAAAAACAATTCACTTTCCGAACCTACAAGTCTTTTGAGCTTTCAACCATGAATATGGTCCATGAACGAGGCATGATGGGGTATGATGGAGACTCTTGGACTGCGTAACAGGCTAAATTCTTCGATTGCCACGAGATTCCTCGGCGTCCAATTCATTCATACTCTTCAAATTCTCAACATTTTTAGATCGTTAAAACGGCGTTGTACGTGCTGCACGCTACACGCTACAAGATCCCTTCCCACCCTCCATTCAAGGAAATAATCATACCTAGTTCAGACATATTCCTTGTGCCTAATGAAAAATCAATGCATCTCGCCAATTATCATGCATGGTTATAAAGCCGAATATTGCGGCACAGTAGGTGCCGACATCAGAGCCATTCCTAAAAAGCTAATCTCCATCACCAGTCTAACGACAAAGATGGTCCTTTGGAATTATGTAAAGGGAAAGATGCATGTATGATTACTTAACCTGGCCCAACCTTAACTACCTTATCACCATTTTTTCAACCCAAAAAAAAAAAGTAATGCTAGGTACACAGATATTACGGACACATTTGAACATAGATGTGTTCGAAACTGTTAGATACACGCGGAATCTTCAATAATTCAAGAGTTCCACGTGCATTTAACGATTCTAGACACATCTGTGTCTGGTCTATGTCCGTAAAATTTTTGTACCGGGACTTTCTTCCAAAAAACAATGATACTTGAACTCTAGGGTCAACCATCAACTAACATGAGGGGCGGGAAAAAGTTTGACATTAATTTGGTCCGTGATTCAATCATGCGGTTTAAAGAAAAGGTGTTTAGGGCTTCATGATTACCCTAACTAACTCGTAAATATTATATGTAGACATCGAGTACAAGGTAAAAAACATAAATATCTTCATGCTATTAAACACGAATTACAATAACTTTTAACACTTCCTTTTAAATTGGAACATGAATATCATATAGATCCAGTTTGTTATGTAATAGTTTTGATCGTGACTTGCATTATGACTTCGCGAAGATATCGGCTAGTTGAGTGCCTGTAGACATGAAATGAGTGATAATTACGCCACTATCCACCTTCTATAGAACAAGGTGACATTCGACTTCAATCTGTTTAGTCCTCTTATGAAATATGTGATTAGATGCAATATGAATGTATATTCATGGATAACTGCAGACCAAAACCTATCTCTCTTCAAGAAAAAAATTGTATCCAAATAGTCTTACGTGTACTGTGTGTTATGGCACGATACTGAGCTTCTGCACTAGATCATATAATAACGGTTTGTTTTTTATTTTTCTAAATTAGAAGATTATCACCTAAGAAAACACAATATCCAATAGTTGATCTATTGTCTGAGGGTCTTCTTGTCCAATCTGAATTAGTAAATGTCTCAACGTGTAAATAATTACTGGCTCGATAAAGATGCGTGTATGATTACTTAACCTGGCCCAACCTTAACTACCTTATCACCATTTTTTTCAACCCCCAAAAAAAGTAATACTAGGTACACAGACATTACAGATATATTTAGACACAGATATGTCCGAAACCATTAGATGCACGTGAGATCCTTAATAATTTAAGAGTTTCACATGTATCCAACGATTCTGACACATCTGTGTCCAGTCTATATATCCATAAAATCTGTGCACTAAGACTTTCTTAAAAAAAACAATGATACTTGAACTCAAGGGTCAACCATCAATTAACATGAGGGGCGGGAAAAAGTTTGACATTAATTTGGTTCGTGATTCAATCATGTGGTTTAAAGAAAAGGTGTTTAGGGTTTCATGATTATCTTAACTAACTCGAAAACATTACATATAGAGATCAAGTACAAGGTAAAAAACATAAATATCTTCGTGCTATTAAACACGAATTACAATGACTTTTAACACTTCATTTTAAATTGGAATATAAATATCATATAGATCTAGTTTGTTAAGTAATGATTCTGATCGTGGCTTGCATTATGACTTCACAAAGATATCGGCTAGTTGAATGCCTGTGGACACGAAATGAGTGACAATCACACCACTTTTCATGTTCTATATATAGAACAAGGTGACATTCGACTTCAGTATGTTTAGTCGTCTTATGAAATATGTGATTAGATGCAATATGGATGACTGCATGATTATCACAATACATATTCATGAACAATTAATTGCACACCAAAGGCTATCTCTCTTCAAGAAAAGATCGTATCAAAATAATCTCACATGTACTGTGAGACATGACACGATACTGAGCTTTTGTATTAGACCGTGTAACAACGATTTGTTTTTTATTTTTCTAAATCAGAAGATTATCACATAAGAAAACACAATATTCAATTGTTAATCTACTATCAGAGGGTCTTCTTATCTAATCTGAATCAGTAAATGTCTCAAGACATAAATGATTACTTGCTCGATAAAACAGACTATGTTCTTGATGAGACTTTACATATTTCACAATATGAATAAACAATAGACCAACAAGCATATGAATCAGAAACAATAGTGCAATCAGGAACTGCGAGAGAACTCTTCGCAATCAAAATTAGAAGTCGCAAGGAGAGAACGAAGGATTCGAACATATCACGAATTAGAGCTAGTGGTCAAGGTTAGATCACGATCAACAAGGCACAACATGGTGACAACCGACGACAATAGGGTCAATCGACGACAGCATAGAAAAGTGCACGGGTCGAGTTGGGTGAGTGCCAATGGTATGGTCGAAGCGAATCAAACCGAATACGGAACCGAGTTTTCAAACCTTTTCTTGTTGATTTTCAAAGGAAACAGAGGTTATGATGTTGCAAAAGATAACAAGGGACCCAATTAGGTTGAAATGATAACATGTCCTCCACGAGAGAGTACGGAGCACATGCTGAGCAGATCATCACCGTCCAATTCAGCGAAAAGTGGGCCAGTCAATAATAGCTTCACGTTCCTCCCTTTTATGAGTCTTAAGTCTCAATTGTGAGATCTAGGAGTGTAACCGGTCCGATTTAATCTGGTTTGATAGAATTTATGAGACTGGACTGGTTGTTTGGTTTGAAATTATTTTGTAAACTGAAACCGAACCGGTAAATTTTACCGGTCCGATTTCAATTGGTTTGAGCCGATTTTTGTCCGGTTTGAATTTTTTGATTTTTTGGACAATATTTCGGACTAATCACAAAAAAAAAAAATTTATAGTGAAACTAATAATAGAAATTCATTAAACATTACTCTGAAAGATTTAACAATTTCAAATTACTCTTATTTTTTATACCTGGACTGGTAGTTTTCTATTTTCATTTACTCTCTGTAAATAGTGATTTTTTATTTCTAAAACATGGTGATTGTCCTAAATCCTCATAGATTAAATGACTAATGGAGTAATGAGTTATAATTTATAACACATAAACCTAAAAATATAAAATATTTTTATTTATAACCCTCATCCGGTCCGGTCCGGTTTGAACTGGTTTTGTATTCCTCCAAACCGAAACCAGACCGAAAAATCGATTTCTCCAAACTCCCAAACCGAAACCGGACCGGACCGAATTTTTTAATTCTCAAACTGTCGGTCCGGTCCGATTTTCCGATTTTTATTTTCCCCTAGTGAGATCAATATATTATAACTTATCCAAATTTACGTACAATTACGTGGTTCGATAACCGCCTATTTAATAAAGAAAAATGTTAATCATCTTTTATTATACAGTAAATAATATGTAAAAAATATATTGATATTTATAAATTATGTATTAATATCTGTGAATAGACATAGATATCCGGATTCAAGGAGGCTGTAGTGTACTTTCCTGTAGTGCACATGTAGTACGGGCAAAACGACATAGTTTGGTCCGTTTTGTTCTTAAAACTATATCGTTTTATCTTATCATGTAAATTGTTATTAAAATACATGAGGATCAAAATGATGTAGTTTTGAGGACAAAACAACCAAAACTATGTCGTTTTATCTGCACTACATGTGCACTACAGGAAAGTGCACTACAGCTTCCCCAAATCCTAGATATCCGTAAAATGTGTATTGATATCTGTATTTGTTTATTTTCATGTGTATATTATTCACCGTTAATTACGTAGTGATTACCGAGACTCTTTAATAAATAACGAATTTTTATTTGAAGGGTTTACAATCACTCATTAAATACACAGTATACTCTTGCCCAAACTCACAGATGTTGATAAATTCTGCCCCATTTTTGAAAAAAATATTATTAGATGTTGTTTGATATAATTGTTTTCGAAAAAAATTCAGAGTTAAACTTTTTTAACATTATTTAAGACACACTCTCTCTCTCTCTTCTTTTCTAAAAAAAAGTATTGTGTTTAAAATTAAAAAAAATTGTGTACTTTGTGCACATTTTCTGTTAACTAAAAAAAAATTTTAAAATTTTGAATTCGTAGTTAATTTCGGAATATTTTTTTAAGTCAACAATTAATTTTTATTTTTTAAATAAAAATTAAAGAACACGATCAAAAGAGAATCAAATATAACTATTTAATGCATTAATCATTAACAACCATGGTGATTTAATGCTAGTCAATGGTGTCAATGCCATTGAAAACAAACCAAACAATATTTGTGAATTTTTTTCTAGACATAATTCACAAACATTATTCTAAAAGAATGCAAAAAAACTAAAGCGCAAACATGGCCTCTTCAAAGGAAAGGGAGCATTCTCAGCTATGACCTTCAGTGAATCTTCCAACGATCAAGTTAGTCGGGGTATGGGCACTATGTATTTAGAGAACAATAAAGTGTGTCTACCTTGTAGAGGGTAAGGCGATATATTTCTAGAGCCCGGAGGAATTTGAGAAATTGATTTTCTAACGAGAAGGAGATATCTTTTCCATCAGAATATCATCATTTAATTATGTGATTATGATCATAAAAAGAAATTCCGCGTAGCTTCCTCCAGTTGATCATTAGTCACTCGGGTTCTGTAAAATATATTTTTGAATGGAATTCGGCCGATCAAGGTGAAAACTTACTGATCGGTATTGTGTGCGCTCAATCAGTTGACCTTAAGACGTTGATGGGTATAGAACCTGAATAAATTCTTTATATAATTATACTCATGATAGTTAATTCAATTTTATCGCATAATTCTTGCTAATATGGTGCAATCAAAGCCTATTTCTCTCCAAGAAATGATTGTGTTCAAATAATCACACATGTATTGTGCGTCATGGCACGATAGTGATCTTATGTACTATATCGTGTAACAACGGTTTTGTTTTTTATTTTTCTAAATTAGAATATTATCACCTAGGAAAACACAATATCCAATAATTGATCTCGTATTAAAGGGTCTTCATGTCCAATTTGAATTAGTAAATACCTCAAACACGTAAATGATCACTGACTCGATAAAACAAACCATGTTCTGGATGAGCTTTTAGATACTTCACAATGCGAATAATGAATAGACCAACACAAAAAAAAAAACGCATACGAATTACCAGAAAAGAGATCAGAGATCGAGCATTAAAACATAAACAATATTGCAATCAAGAATCAGGAGAGAGCAAATCACGAGAAAACTCTTCATGAGTAGAATTTGAAGTCGCGAGCAGAGAATGAAGGACTCGAACAGATCGCGAACCAGGGCAAGTAGTTTGGGTCAAATCGTGATCAACAAGGCACAACATGGTGGTGATCGACGATGACAGGATCAGTCGATGGCGGCGTAGGGGTGACGGCTAAGGGCAGGATAGGGTTAATTTGTTAAAGGTTGGACCAATTTTAAGTAATCTTTCCTTTTAACATAATTTCAAGGGTACCATCAAGACTTACAAAATAGAAGGAAATAAAACACTAAGCACTGAATTATTTGGTCCTCTTCATTTCCTAGAATTGAGCTGAACCGTTTCCAACACAAATATGTCCCCAAATGGCTACTGGGTCGGGTCGGGTGAGTGTCAATTGTCGAAGCGAATCAAATCGGGAACCGAGTTTTCGAACTCATGGTTGTAAATACCGTACTGTACCGCTCAGTACCGTTTTGGTATAAAAACAGTACCAAGTACCCCTGGTATCATACGATTCTCAATACCAGCCTGTACTGGTCGGGTACCGACCGTACCAACTAATACCTGCCATATCGGCCAGTACCGATTTTTTTTTTAAGAGTTGCGAAAAAATTTAATTTTTGTTGGGCTTTCTCTCTATAGTGTGTGTGTGTGTGTGTATTGATAATTGTGATAAATCTGATAGATATCCAATATGTGACCAGTACGGCTAGGGCTGCAAACGAGCCGAGCCGAGCCGAGCTTTGGAGTGTTCGAGCTCGGCTCGTTAACTAAATGAGCCAAAAAATCGAGCTCGAGCTCGGCTTGTTTGTAAACGAGCCGAGCCGAGCCGAGTTACACGAAGCTCATTTACTTAAATGAGCCTCTTTAAACGAGCCGAACTTCTAAAACGAGCCGAGTTTTTACGAGCCGAGCCGAGCTTTCTAGACTTGAGCTCGGCTCGTTTACGAAACGAGCCTAAAATTCGAGCTCGAGCTCGGCTTGTTAACTGAACGAGTCGAGCCAAACCGAGCCCTTATCGAGCCGAGCCGAGCCGAGCTTGCGAACAGCTCGGTTCGTTTGCAGCCCGTACCAATACATATCGTACAAATAAAAAAATCGATACTCAAATCGATTCAGTATTCAAAACCTTACTCGAACCTCTTCTTGATCATGTACAAAGGAAACAGAGGTTATGATGCTGTAAAAAGGTAACAAGGGGACCAAATTAGGCTGAAATGATAACATGTCCTCCTCGAGATTGTACCGATGCATGCTGAGAAGATCATCACCGTCCAATCCAGAAAAGAGTGGGCCAGTTAATCATAGCTTCACGTTCCTCCCTTATGAGTGTTGACCGTGAGATCAATATCTAATAACTTAATTAGCCGTTAAAAATTAGGCGGTTTATAGAGTATCGTAAAAATTCGAACGGTTTATTCAAAAGTCCTGCAAGGGTAAAAACAAGTTCAAGAACCAAGAGCGTTTTCAATCATGAATCATCCGACGATCAAATTAGTAAAGATATGCACTGTGTCTATTTAGAAAACGAAAAAGTATGTCTACCTTGTACGGTGATCCATTTATAGAGCCTTAAGGAATTAAAGGAATTAATTTCTTAACAGGGAGTAGATATTTCTTGATTAGCCCTTAATTTGCTTGAGTTAAGTAGGCAATTATGCTCATCAAACGAAACGTTGCGGAGCTTCCTTCAATCAATTATTAGTTGCTCGAGTCCTATAGGGTATATTTCCGAGTAAGCCTTGGCTGATCGGGGCGAAAACTTGTCGATCGGTATTTTGTTCACTTGGTTAGTTGACTTTTCATTAAACCTCAAGGCGATGATCGATATAGATCATGACAGCCCTTTGCTAGTGGACGATAAAATTAATCTCTCGAAGATTAATCGAAGTGTATTTAAATCAATCTGGACATCCTGAGATAATAATAATAAAAATAAAAATAAAACAAGTGCTAAGAATTTGCATAGTGTTTTTCATGTGAACGCTTCCAAGAATGTTTTTTTTTTTTTTTGCTAAAAGAATGTATTAAAAGCAACGGGCGATACAAGGGAAACAAAAACGTGGCAAAAGGATGGGTTTAGCAGTTGACTCACAGAGGTTGTACTTTGCCCCACTTCGTGGTCCATTCAATAATGCAATGTGGATAGTACCCGGCCTTTCCATGCTAAACGATTTATTATTTTTCGTTAAAGATGTTATTAGCTTTTATTTTTTATGTTTTGCATAAATTTTCGTCATTTTGGAAAAAAATACTTATCTCGATAAAAAAAATTAGAAAGTTATAAATCAACGGGTTAAAATTGAACAAAATTCAGATAGGACGATGTTATAGACACAAAAATAATAAAAATTATCTTTTTTGAATTTTTTCATCATTAGTAAATTTTTAGTGATATTTTCCAAATTTTCTTATTTTTAGATTTTTTCGTCAAAATAAATAAATAATTTTAAAAAATTAGCATAAAATTAATTTTAAAAAATTAAAAATAACACAAAAAAGTAGTGATGTTAATACCAAATATTTTGACTAGAAGGAGCATTTTTTTGAAAGAAAGAAGGTAACAACACTATGTAAATAATGCCCCTTTTGGTCTTGAAACAAATATGAAATAGATGATTCCAAATACATTTGCGTCAGGATGTAACGTCTTGATTCTCGACAATGTTATTTAAAATTTTTAATATTATTTTATTTGTAAAAATAATTACTAAAAAGATAACTTCTTTATTTCAATTGAAACTAAAATAAATACGTGGTCTGAAAATGGAATGGCATAAATAACTTTTTGGGTCTCAAAGTTAAATTAAATGACAGAGCTTACTAAAGTTAAGACAGCAACGTGTTGACCTCCTTCTCTGTGATCACAGGTTTTTCCAAGCAGAGCTGGAAACTCCGTCTACTCATCTCTATCTGACATAAAATGTAAATAGTAGAGAAATTGCTCCGGTAAGTAATTAAACTCAGTAGGAATATTACCCAAAACATCAAATTCAAAAGGAAATCTCAAGTATCCAACAAGATATATAGCACATAACAAATAATAACTGAATGAGAGTAACATGCAAGTATGTTATGTTTTCATTCTTTTAAAGTTTCTCGAAATTCCACCGAAGAACTCCGTTTCCTACCAAACTATATAATATAGGACACTCTGTTGATATTGATTACTTCTTACCTACTTAGTGTTTGTAGTCAGGAGTTACGTACTTGATTGGAATACTGACCCAGCAAGTAAGAGACCTTCTACTGTTCACTAAGGTCAATAACCAGCTACCCCAGATAGATCGGACGAAAAATCTATCTTCACCAAATCAGGTATCAACGAACGTTAACTATTTATCCTTTATCGGCTCAAGTACGCACAAGACGCTGGTCGTGACTCTCTCGGAGTCCAAAACTGCACTCAATTGATAAGTCACCTAGAGGGGGGTGAATAGGTGTATTGTCTAATTTTCTGTTTTTCACACAACTCAGAAGTCAGCGTCGAATAGGAAAATATGTTGGAGTTCAACAATATTAAAAGAGATGAGATCAGTAGACAGAGATTTTTATAGTGGTTGGGAGACGAGCTTAGTACACTATTCGGTGACGTTCTCCTGAACACTCACTGGTTTCCATTATGATTCAATACGTACACAAGGTTGATTTTACGAGGCCAACTCCTCTTACACCCGTTCTTACCGATACACGCAGACCGGCTTGATGCAATAGCTCACACACAGATCTCACTTCCTTTTCTAATCGTGTCTTGCAACTAGTCCCCAATGACTATTGCAGGACATACGCAGTAACATTGGACTTTGAGAAAAACAGTCAGTCGAAACACACAAAAGAGCTGAGAAAAAACTCCTAATCGAATCACAGTGGAAGGCTCTCTCTCTCACCAAGTAGGTATTGATGTGTGTGACTCTCTTCAAAGGGATTTTACAAGTGAAAGGCTTAAGGAGGCTCTGAAGAAATAAACGTTGCAAGTGATAGCTTTAAAGGTAGGAACTGTTGATGGATGCTCTGTAAAAATTCTTCCGTCGTATTCCGTTGTGTTTTTTAGCCTATAGGAATCCTTTTTAAAACAGCTCTAGCATCATACCAATTTGGTAGTAGAGATCTTCAGTACTCTGATTTGATCTTGTTGAGCTTTCCATAATAGGGGGTCAGTGATTTCTTCCCTTTTTGGACTAACGGCTATGAACCCAGGGAGTAATACATAAAATAGAATTTGTGTCGATTTTCTCAATCAAAATACTTCCACAAAAGGTAATTCATATTTCAGAGAAAATACGATCAAGCCATTTGCACACTCATAGACGGTCCCAAAGTCATCTCCAACCGTATACACAAACCTCCTAATTGGAGTCATTCCATAAAAATAACAAGTTAACGCCCGAAATCAACACAAGGGATGACACCCAAAACAACACTTACTAGAACAGACACCAATATCAATTCATTATCTTTTCAATTACCGTCACCGCTTGTCTCTATCCAAATTTTATTACTTTATAATGTTCACCTAATACCCTCTGTTTTCTAGTTACAGGTAACATTTGAAGTGGTGTAATAAGTTTTCCCTCAACAATTCTCAAGTACAACATGACATCATAACCACAGTATTTATCAATTCTACAGTAACCACAACGCCTAACTCATACTCAATCTGACAACACAACTATATCAACAATAATCAACAACACCTCGTGTAGCACAACGATCATACCCGGAATAATTCACGACCTTTAGAATCTTGCAAACCTAAGTTACTCTTTACTTTATCATAATTATCGATTCATTACAATCATCGTCAAACATAATTAAACATGGCCAAACTGCTCGCACGAGATCCCACGGGAACCCGTGAACATGAATCATATATTGTGTATGCTTGTGTGATGTGAACATGCATTATTAACAATTTTCAGTATCCACAAAGTGTCTCATATGGTCAGTGTAACATTCTGTAAATTCTAAATTTTTAGACAGATTGGTCGAGCTATCTAAACTTGCTTGAACAAGCTACTAAAACTCAAATTCTGACAAACTTTGGCTAACCCTAAAATTAGAATAGTGTTATGAAATTTGCAAAGTTCGCTTGAGCGAACTTTTATTTTTTAAAACTTTCAACTTTTTTGATATTTGAAAAACAGCTTTAACCAAAACCATAAATCATGCATATTAGGTCAGAAATAACAATTAAACACATAAATGAAATCCTACGGATTGGTAGGTAAAAAACCCTACCTCAATTGAAGAGATTTGTTGGATTTTTGGGCAAAACTTTGATATCGGGTTTCTTTCTTCAAGAACACTCTTACAACTTGCTCTCAAAACTTGCTAATGCACTTTTTACAAATTTTACGAAGGCTCTGTAACGACTCGCTCCCGCCTTGTACAATACTGTCCGCTTTTGCCGTCCAAACCCTATGAACTTCCCAGTAGGTCATCTATCCTGGATTGCTCTAGAGCGAGCATGCTTAACTGTGAAGTTTCATTTGGTGTTGGCGTCATTACGACTTTAAAAAGCCTTGTATAAGGAAGGTTTATAATCTTATAAATACCACCGAACTTACATCCACCAAGCGATGTGGGACCCTGACCACCCATCCGGACGTCCCACTGAGACTCCATCTCCTGGACGCCGGCTTCACAGTTGGCACCACGGCCTGACTGGGGTGTCACAGGCTCATTGTAGAATCAAGTTTGATTTCTATAATCTTTTAGAATTAAATAGCTCAATAACCCCTGTTAAATTTTCAAATTGATTTCCATTGATTTCTCTAATTCATTCTCATAAATTCTATCATGATCACCCATAATCTGACCCTAAAACTCCAAATAAATCCGTTCATTTGTCTCAAGTTCAAGGAATCCTATGCTATAACTAATTTCGTCCATAAAAATTCAAAATTAAGCCATGAATGGTGAAGAAAATGCCGCAAGATTCCATCCCCAATGATTTGAAATTTGACAACTTGTTCGAGCAATTTGAGGTTGCTCAGCTGGTCTTCCTTAGTTTCAAAATTCTGAATTTTATAATTAGAATCACAGAATTAAATAATAAATTAATATAATTTTAAATTTTTATTAAAATTATAAGTTATGCATGAATAATTTATGTTCTTCATCTTTTAATTACTCTGTCTAAATGTCTTTTATCGGTATTTACGCCATTCTAAAAACAGAAAAGGACAACAAAGATAAAAATGTACCCCATGCATGTGGGTCCAGCCCTATCCCTTTTTAGTCCCCCAATGACTATGACAACAAAAGATTTGATGCTCTCCAAGAAAATGAACCGCTCTAGATTTTTAGTTTTTCTTTTTTATTTTTTGGATCTTCTTTTGAATTTAATTTCATAATTGAAATTGTTTGGTTTCCGAAAAAGATTTGTTAATTGATAATCAATTTTTATGAATTTGAAATATATATTTATTATACAAAAACATACGAGCACAATAAACTAGAACCTATATGTTTAAGAGAAATTTGTCTCAATAATTAATTACTCAATTTTTGTATTAATGTTATGGTGTTGGGAAACATGTTCAGAGACCGGAGTGACCTTCCGATCTATGACCCTCCAACTAGGGTCGTCAAAGTGTAAGCTCCGTAATCTTTGGATTCGGACGATTCTCCACATAGGGTAACAAATTTTTGTTTTGTAAATATAAAAAAAATAAAAAAAATTCAACAAAAAATTAATATTAATGTTAACTGGACAACCAGGCTGAGGTCAAGTTTGGCCAATTCAAATATCGGAACCGACACTGTAGCCAACGATTAGGTTAAATATTGATAGAAAGTAAAAAAACTGTATGCATGTCTGAGAGTACGAGTGTTGAGTTATGAAAACATATATGTTCTCTTATCGATAACTCTTTAAGAAAAGGTTGGAGGATAAGCACATTTTAAGCCAGCTTACGGTCATCAATCACGCCACCTTTTCTACTCATTAATTGTGTACTCCATCCTCAAGATCGCTGGTTGCAAGATCTTTACCAAGCAAATCTTGAGGTCGATTTTTTTCGACTAAGCTGAGCAAGTTTTGTTGAGATGAAATTCGTCCGATTAGAATGAATATTGACTGAGTTGTCAGGTGATCATTATTTATTAGAGCAATCAATTGTCTGAGTGGGTTATGGATAGGCAATCGGATTGTGGGTGGTCTAAAAATGTGATTGAGTTCTGAGTGATTTACGATTGGAGCCAAACTGAATTGGGCTTATCAATTATTTTTTTATAAAATTAATATTTAACAAGCTATATAAAAAATAATTCTAATTATAGAAATGAGTTTGAGATAAAGGCCAAAACTAAAATTGGTGAACGGTCGAGTTTTGTCCAAAATTGGAGAAGAACGCCTGGCTGCAGCAGAATATTTTAATCGAACGGTCATAAATTGAATTCCCATAAATGGGTCAAAGGAAACAATCACGCACCGTTTCCATGACCATCACCATCCCACCCTTATATTATCCCATCTCTGTCGGTTAACCTTCCCACCATCATCACTCTCACTCTACTCTCACTTACCAGAATCCTCACTCTGCTCCCTCTCACTCTCTCATGGGTTTTTTGCACCCCAAATGTCTCCTCTTCTCTCTCGCCTCCTTCCTCTTCTGCGTTATTGTAGCTGTTTCTTCAGCTGATCAGACCGCGAAAACGTACATACTCCGTGTCGACAGGTTCGCCAAGCCCTCGATCTTCCCTACCCATTATCACTGGTACACCGCCGAGTTTGCTGACCCACTGACGATCCTCCACGTGTACGACACTGTTTTCCACGGCTTCTCCGCCAGTCTAACGCCGTCGCAAGCCGCTTCCGCACTCCAACATCCTTCAGTCCTCGCCGCTTTCGAGGACCACAGGAGAGAACTCCACACCACTCGATCGCCTCAGTTTCTCGGCCTGAGAAACCAGCAGGGACTATGGTCTGAGTCCGATTACGGCTCCGATGTGATTATTGGGGTTTTTGATACGGGAATTTGGCCTGAGCGCCGGAGCTTCTCCGATCTCAATCTCGGTCCTGTTCCTCGTCGTTGGAAGGGGGTTTGTCAAACCGGAGCAAAATTCACGCCAAGGAATTGCAATAGGAAGATTGTCGGTGCTCGATTCTTCTCCAAAGGCCATGAAGCAGCGGGGAGGTTCGGAGAGGCTGGAGGAATCAACTCGACGCTTGAGTTCTTATCCCCGAGAGACGCCGACGGCCATGGGACTCATACGGCGTCGACGGCGGCAGGGCGTTACTCTTTTCAAGCGAGTATGTCTGGTTATGCTCCTGGTATAGCGAAAGGTGTTGCCCCAAAAGCTCGATTGGCCGTGTACAAAGTCTGTTGGAAGAACTCCGGATGCTTCGACTCCGACATTCTCGCCGCGTTTGATTCCGCCGTGACCGATGGCGTAGATGTTATTTCCATATCAATTGGGGGCGGAGATGGGATTTCTTCCCCTTACTATCTCGACCCGATTGCGATTGGAGCCTACGGTGCTGCTTCTAGAGGGGTTTTCATTTCCTCCTCCGCTGGGAACGACGGGCCAAACGGAATGTCAGTGACAAACCTCGCGCCGTGGCTCACAACTGTCGGAGCTGGCACAATCGACCGGAATTTCCCTGCTGATGTGATACTGGGTGACGGACGGAAGCTCGCCGGAGTATCCCTGTACGCCGGACTGCCGTTGAGCGGGAAAATGTACCCTCTTGTTTATCCAGGTACGTCAGGGGTACTCTCTGCTTCCTTATGTATGGAGAATTCGTTGGACCCTAATCTGGTGAAGGATAAAATCGTCATTTGTGATCGGGGGAGCAATCCTCGAGTTGCTAAAGGAATGGTGGTGAAGAAAGCCGGCGGCGTCGGAATGATTCTGTCCAACGGCGAGTCCAACGGCGAAGGATTAGTCGGCGACGCTCATCTTATCCCTGCTTGCGCCGTTGGATCACGCGAAGGTGACCTTATTAAATCATACGTGTCATCATCTTCACTCGCCACGGCGACTATTAACTTTAAAGGCACGATAATCGGAATCAAACCAGCGCCGGTGGTGGCTTCGTTTTCCGGTAGAGGTCCAAACGGTTTGAACCCGGAGATTTTAAAACCCGACTTGATTGCTCCGGGTGTAAACATCTTAGCTGCTTGGACTGACGCCGTGGGTCCGACGGGGTTGGATTCAGATACCCGGAAAACAGAATTCAATATCCTTTCTGGCACATCAATGGCGGCTCCCCACGTGAGTGGCGCGGCGGCATTGCTTAAATCAGCACACCCGGATTGGTCTCCGGCGGCAATTAGGTCGGCGATGATGACAACTGCTAGTGTAACTGATAATCGGTTTAATTCAATGGTCGATGAATCCACCGGGAAACCATCTACTCCGTATGATTTTGGTTCTGGGCATCTGAATCTGGGTCGTGCTATGGATCCGGGTCTTGTTTATGATATCACGAATGATGATTATGTTAGCTTTCTGTGCTCAATTGGGTATGGTGCGAAGACAATTCAGGTGATCACGAGAACACCGGTGAATTGCCCTATGAAAAGGCCGGCGGCGGAGAATCTGAACTACCCTTCCATTGCTGCTCTATTTTCGAGCTCAACAACGGGTAAATGGAGCAGCAAGACATTTATTCGGACAGTGACGAACGTGGGTCCGATGAACTCGGTTTACGGACTGAAAATTGAGACGCCCAAGGCGGTAGCGGTGACTGTGAAGCCGCCGAAGCTGGTGTTCTCGGAAAAAGTGAGGCAGCTGAGCTACACAGTGACTGTAACGGTCGATAGTAAGAATCTGGCATTGGGTGACTCGGGTGCTGTGTTCGGGTCACTTTCTTGGTTAGATGGAAAGCATGTGGTTCGGAGCCCCATTGTGGTGACCCAAATTAATCCCTTGTGATATTTTCCTGATCAAGTGGGCTTGATCGTTGATCGGACGGTAGATGGGTGGTTATCTTATTTTGCACCGCGGTAGTGCAGTGTATGGTAGCATAGCTTTGCTACATATAGTAGGAACGTTTTGTGCTTTTGGGGGGTGTGTAGGATAAGAAGGGAGGGTCTCTGTTTTATCTTAATTTATTTTCAGTTTATTTTTGTTTTTGTTTTTGTTTTTTTTGTTTTTTAAGCTTATGAAATGTATAATGCATATAGGCTGACTTTTAGGCCTTTGTCGTTAGTGTTCCAAAAAAAATATATAATATATATGGTTCAAGGATATTTGGATATTTTTTATTATTTTGTTAAGGGGTTAGAGATGTTATAGGATTTTTTTTTATTTGATCCGTCGTGCCAAAAAGTGATTGATTGAGCGGTAGAATTGACACGACTAAGGAAGACTTTTGTATTAAAAGATTCTCGAAAAGTTATGAACTACGATGAAGCCTCGAACCAAAACCTCAACAGTGAGTGAAAGAGATGAAATTTAATAAATATTGTTAAATTTTTAAAAAAATAATTCAGTCAATTCGTCAAATAAGTTCTTTTACACGTGAAAAGTGTGTGTCAATCACGCGAGGACAAGACCGACCTGAATCAATTATCAACTATCCCGAGAAGAGCAATCTAGTATGTTGTCAACCTGAAAAAGACGGTCTGGGATATTACTAATCTTAAGAAAGGTGGTTAGCAATCTCAAGTCTTACATAAGAAAGAACTCTGAATGTGTCGGGATAAGATTCTAATCAAATAGAGGTGAAGAATCTTAGGCCAATTCAACTTAAATGAGGAATTTATACTTGAATAAAATTTTAATAGTAGAAGATAATATATCATGGGAAGAACCAAATCAGATTTATCTCATTAGTGGTCAATTAGAAGGTAGTCATACTTCGGTTCTGATTGGAAGTCAGAGTGTTAAGAGAATTAGGGAGATTAAATCATAGAATCTATAAATAAAGGTCTAAGTCTATAAAGAAATGTACGCACTAATTCAAGTGCTAATAGATAATATTAACTTGACTTATAAATATTATTGTGAGTATTGTCTGACTTAATCATTGGAGTGTTTTCCCACCACAGCAGAGGTGCGTTCTTTGACGGGTTATTGTCTTGCAGGTCACATGTCGTAACAAAGAGAACATCATTCCTACTAGATAGTGAGATTCTAATTTTCCTTATTGATTGTGAAAATCAACACATTTACAATACGATCAAATAGAAGTAGAAGAGAGATCAACTCTAAATTTTTTAACTTGTTATATAATACATTTATTTTTTGGCTTTAGCTTTGCTAGACATATAACGAGAAGAACGAAGTCGAGACCATAAGAAAGAGGTGCGAAGCTGCTATAGTGAGAGTGCTAAATAAAATTTTTGTGATAGTTCAATAGGAAAAGGAACGTAGCAATGGGACGTAACAATAATTACGAGTATAGTAACATAAGAAGTATCTCATGGCTTTTGAAGAGATTTGCACTTGCATGTGTTAAGCAAGCTTACTAAATTTTATATATGAACTTGTATAAGATAAATGTGTTATAATTATTGATGTCAGCTCAATTGAAATTTTTGTACATGAATTACTTTTTCAATGATCCTAACAAATATGTCTATTCAAATCTGATGATGCCGAAAATGGTTAAACGCTTCTCAGATTGGCTTCTACCTCCTATAAACAAGTTTGATGATCGGCGAGTGGTTGTCCGGTCATAAATTCTCTGGCGATCAAGTTAGAATGATGTAAGAGAGCCGAAACTCTATGTAGATCGATAGGTAAGAATAGTTTTATACCTCACTTTTTTTCCTGGAACGGAGGTTTTAGCACTTTGCATCCAGGAATATCCTATGGCGGCCTAATTGCCACCATCAACACTCACGTTCCTTTTTAGGAGGATTCCGGCCCCTATTGATCTCATTCGTAATTACAGGGATGCAGAGCGATCTGGGACGCCGTCTCCAAGATTGCCCAAGTGATGCAAGTAGAGGGGCGTGCTGTGCCTCCCATGTCCTGTGTATGCTGCCCTGCCCATAACAAGTTTGTATAGAGACTGACCGTTTAGGAACGTGCATGATCTATTGGTTGGATATGCTCGAGTATGGAGGGCTTTGTCCAATGGATGACACCGCTAGTTGATGATCAATACTGAGTCTAAATCAGTCTCATCAAAAATCAAATCAAAGGAATCAAACTGGACCCGATTTAGTCGTACAATAATCAACCCGAGTCTAAAGTAGCGGTGCGCTGCTGTGATTTTCTCCTAAATAAATCATTATTAAGTGAAATATTTCATAATTTAATGTGGTAGTTAATAAACCAAATATCTTTTCCCAATTGATTAAACAAGTAGTAGTAGGTGGGGACCCTCAAAGATCACTGAAAATCTAACTAATCAACACAATTGTACAAAACAGCCTAAATTGAATATAATGAATGATGGTGAAGGGTTCTCTAAACTTTAGCAAGAAAACAATTTGCATTTTAATAAGGGCAATTGAAGGAGATATGCTTTTGATGGAAACAGACCTTTCAGAAAGGCAAAGGCAAAGGCAATGAATGGAACCAAATACCTGGAACCCACCATTCTCCTATGGTGTTACACCACGTGGTCCGAACATTAAATGATGAGTAAAAGGACAATAATTTCTCACCTAAAGTTCCCACTATAAAATAGTAATTTTAAGAATACATATATTCCGGACGCATCCGAACATTAGGGGTAAAATCAGTTCGGTCTGGTCGTTTTTTCGGCCATGGCGGACCGAACCGATTGGTTCGAGATGAAATAAGTGGTATCCAATTTCGATCGAAATTCTACGTAAACCGAAATCGGTTCGGGTTGGTTCGGTTCGATTTTTTTTTTTTGGATTTCGGGTTAAGACTTCAGAATCACTTCAAAATCGGTTCAATTTTTTATATGTTCCAGTTCGGTATTCTAAATTGGTTCGGTTCAAAATTCTAAATCGATTCAGTTCAGTTCGATTGGAAATTATATCATTCGGTTGGTCCTAATATATTTAGTGAAAATCGAAACAGGACTGAAAATTAATTTTTTTCCTTGGAAAAAATGAAAACGACCAAATAGGCTTATGGACCAACCGCAGACTGAGTATTCCAGTCAATTTTTTTGGTCCGTCGATTTTTTGTATCACCCCTACCGGACACAATGTATGCAGAATCGTTGCATGCACATGAAGCCCTTAATAATTTATTAATCCTATTTGCATCCAATAGATGTGTTCGGATGTGTCCGAGCACATCTGTGGTTATAGACTTTTTGTTATAAAAAATTAAAAAAAAGTTCAATCAAATTCTAGGTCACTTTTATCGAATCCTCGGCAGACAACATTATCTCAAACTTTCCAGTTCCGTTTTCTTTGGGTGAATTAATTACACTGACCTCCCTGGTTTTTGACAAATTCAATGCATGCCTCTCTTGAAGTTTTTGAAATTACTCCAATATCTCTTCTTTTTTTTAACACTATTATGCAATTGTTTGTCTTGTCATTAAAATAAATCAAACAACATTTGTTAAACTATTAAAATTTAAAGTTTAAGATTTCTTTTTACAAAATAAATAGTAACATACGCGTCCAAAATAACTTATTTTTAAACTATTATGTAGTTGTTTGTTTTCTCATTAAAATAAGTCAAACAACATTCGTTAAGTTATTAAGATTTCAAGTTTAAGATTTATTTTTACAAAATAAATAATAACATACACATCCGAGATAACTTATGTTGAACGTTTTAGATTTTTTTAAGTCGAAATTCGGATGGAGTTTTGAATTTTTTTTTGAATTTCAGCTTTAAAACAAGTATTGTCCATCGGAACAATCAATTATAAGATTAGCCAGTCGGAAAGTCTTCCCTCTTCCAAAGCCTCATTAGCACGCCAGTTGATCAGCTTGACGAAGAACACCCGAAAAGGCACACAATTAATAAGGAAAGGAAGATCAAGTAACAATCAATTTCTGCTACCCCGAGGCATTGGATTGATAAATTCATAGTACGGGGATGGATCTAACATACGAAAATAGCCCTCCCATCTTGAAATACAAAAAATTACTTACATAGATAGTCAAAAAAATCAATATAGATTATTTTGGGTATGATAGAAATTATACCACAATTTATTTTATGAAAAAATCTCCATCTTTAAGTTCTAATAACTTAACTAATAATATTTAGCTGATTTTAATGACAAGTGAGATAATTGAATAATAGTTTAAAAAGCAAAGGATGTTAGATTAATTTTAAAAACATTAAGGGTTCATTGTATTTGTCAAAAACATTGGGTGAGGTTAGTGTAATTCACCCTTTTTCTTTTTTGGCAACCAAACAAAATTAACTACCAAAATTTTAGAGCAGATATAAAATATATAGAGGTATTTGTGATCGACGTGGGAACAAATTTTAGATTAAAATTTTTGAATTATACTTTAGATTGTAGATTTTAAATTTTAATAGAATCAGATAAAATTGTTTGCTATCGCTGTAAAATTATGACTAAGTAGTAATTAAAGTCGGTAGTGTTCACAGTAAAAAACTTAAAATAGATCATTTTTCAAGTACTTAGAATCTAAAAATTTCACCAATGCGTTTTATTGTCATCTTTAATAGGGGATAGCCTTTGCACAACAAGCGTGTTGTGCAACAAAATAACGTTATTTTGATATAAAAATAAAGAATTCTACCGGTAAGGATCTGTATGAAACAATATTTTGTGCGCCAAAATGATATCATCTTGATGCACAATATATCTTAATGTGCACGGTTGAACAGTAGGCCCCAAGTCCTTTTTAACAATACTTTTAAGTATTTTAAACTTTGTAAACTACAATACCATAAGTTTAATAATACTTAAAGGCCTTGTTTGATTCGCGAATTAGGTAAGTGAGATTGGACTATTTGTGACTAATCTCATGCTATTCTATGTTTGATTTTTCAAAACTGAATTAGGATAAATAATCTCGAAATTATTGTAATAACTATATGTTGGGTACTATTTTATCCTAGAGACGGAGATGAAATTCATTTAATTATGTCTGTACTAACTATTGCTTTACTGCTTTCATCCACCAACACCATCGCGCCACCCTACCACGCCACGCCACCACCACAATCTCCGACCATTGCTGCCGCCACCACTACCACCTCCATCGCCACCACCTCCTATCACCGCCACCACCACCGCCACGGCCACCATTTCCAGCCACCACCACCACCACCTCCAATCACCACTATCGCCACCGCTGCCACCACCCACCCACTCACACACCTCCCACACCATCGCTGCATATGTGTATTTATATAATTCTAGCAAAACATCTTTGTTTAAAAAATCCTAGACATCCGAGTGAGATATCTTAAAAATAATCTAGTCCAAATTAAAAATAAAATTAGGTTTGACTGGTATTAAAATATTACTAGAAAAAATAATCTTAGGACTATTAATCCCATAATTATTAGTCTCGCTAATTTTAATCTGTGAATTAAATGAGGCCAAAGTATTTTAGTATTTGTAAGTTTATAAAACGCCAAAATATATTAATAATTTACTAGCCAACTACTTCCTATTAATCAAGATCTTTGTTTGGCTTAAAGTTCAAACGGGATCTTCATTAATTCAGGAAGGACATTGATTTGATGAAAGCTGACAAGTGAATCCACTTAACTAATTAATTTAATTAATTTAATCTGAAGATAATAATAATAATGGTTTGTGGTTATAGGGACTAGGGAGTTGAGTGGACCCCATGAAAGCAAAGCCACTGAGATTAAGGTGGGGTTTTGACAAAACATGATCTTACCTACTAAAGCAAATTAGATACCCGGAATTTATGTTTGATTGACAATTTTAATTCTTTTTTTTTATTAAATTCCCATTATGATATTTGTATTTTAAACTTTTTTCTTATTTAATTTGCATAACTTTGGGGGTTCGGAAGCAGGGTAATTACAATCTTACCTTAAAAACTTTATTCGGCCTTCATACGATCGTCTTCTTTTTAGTCTATCTCATTTTGTCAAGTAGTTCTTTTTTCAACGTCAAATATTCAAAAGTCTTACACAAATGCCAAGAGGTAAGCCACTTCACAATTTTTGCATATTTGTTTGACGAGTATTGTTTTCAGCATCGCATGTTAATTGTTAAGAAATACTATAGCACATGGGTTGGTTTGAAGCTTAGGTCCTATTGCTTGGTTTGAGTGTTTAAAAAGTAGATTTGGCCCTATCAATTGGATACAAAAACTTGAATAAAGCATGATTGTAGGGAAAATTGTATGGTGGCATATATTCGTACATAACTCGAGACTTTCATAAAAGATATATTTGTTTCTATTAATAGTCAAATCAAATATGTACACAATAAATTCTACAATGCAATGCATGAATTGATATACAAAGCATAAAAATATTACCGAAACTGAGTCATGCATTTTATCCAGTTCTCTTAAGACAAAATCGTCGTCTTACCGCGGGTGTTGAAGGAATGCTTTGGCGTCTGTCTCCCAGGATAAAACAGCTCTGAGGAACGGAGTAACACTTAACTATGTCCGCTTGTCGAACCTTCTAGTGCTTGCTTTTCTCTCACTTGAAGAAATGAAATTCGGGAGATCTTTTGTAGACAAAAATTTGTGTGATCAAAACCAAGTGTGAGATTGGTATAAATAGAACTATGAACAACCTTTGAGTTGCTGAAATCGAAATCCATTTGGATTGCATGCCAACAAATGGAGAATAATAGATTCATCATTGGAGATTCTTAGGTTGCGTAACGAACAAGACTCTCCGGTTACTTTGAGATTCTTTGGTGTCTAATTCATTCACAACAAATCTTCGATTTTCAATAATAATCAAGTACTTTTTTTTTGATAATGCAGAGTGTTCCGGACTATGTTGCATGCACTTCAAACTAATCTCTATGACTACTTCAACATTCATTGCACACGCTTAAGAATGAGTTGAGATGCATAATAGAGTTGCTACCAAAGAAAATCAAACTAAGGCTATATTCGTTTGTTTGTTTTGGAAAAAAAATTCCCCAACAAGTTTCTGAAAAAAATTTTCAAAATTTTTTATTTTTTTCTAAACAATTTTATCTCTCTATAAAATAAGAGAGAGAGAGAGAGATGCCTCAAAAATGCTGAAAAAATTTAACTTCTAAATTATTTCTGAAATACTATATCCAAACAACATCTTAGAGTTTTTTTTCCCAAAAATCTTTTCAGAAAAACTCAACCGAATTAGAAAAGAAAAAGCTTGATATAATGGTGCTAAACTCCACGAAGTGGGCAGCAACAATTTTCGAAATCGTCGCGAAAAACAAAAGAAAGAGAAAGAATTCTTAGCAGTTAAACGAACTCTTTGAAGGAAACCGTGCATCTGAAAGGAATCGTGAACCAAAAGACTACACACGAACTATACCTGTTGTATCTTCTCCTATTCCATCAAAACTACAGAGAAACATTGGAAAAAAAGCGCCGAGGACAAACTTCGGAGAAGATATGTGGGGAAAAGAGGAACACTTCGATCGAGGAATGAGATAAAAAAAAAAAAAAGCACCATTCACTTTTGAAAACCTGGCCATGTCGTTCGAATAGAAATTTGAGTCACGGGAATCAGTACTAAAGTTGAATGATTTAACCCTTGAGGAGTGCTACAATACTAAAAAAAAAAAAAATCAAAAATTTCTCCACATTCAAAATTCAAGTGAATCATGGTTTTTGATTTTGAATTCGAAATTTTTTTGAATTTTTCTTTCTGGTAACTTAGACTTTTCCTTTACACCTCTCTCTCCACAAAAGAAAACAAGATATGGCACAAAATTATGGTGTATGAATATGTCTCCAATGTCTTACCATCTAAAACTCCTTGCTAAATTTAACACCAAAAACTCTACAACCACAAACAAACACACTGTGGAGCTTTGAACTGGAAAAGTATTTTCCGTAAATTGATCCTGAATAAGTCCTTTGTCTGGACTGTAAAAAAAAAAACTCGTTAGTATCGAATGACCGTAGTTAGTCTGAGGACACTCCGCTGCTTAAGTTAATTTTTGAAAAAACAGATTGAACCAATTGAGAAGCTTGAGGGTAAGTGTTTGCGCATACCTGAAGTGAAATGCCCTTGTAACTTATATTGTCGACCTTCAGGATGCACTTACCACAACGTCCAAGAATGCCGCATCGTGGACCCCCCAATCCAATGTTGCTGTCAGATGCACCACGACAGCCTTGCTGCCACATCTGTAACAGTCTGTCTCCCACGATCCCACGGATAACGTCCCACATCAGGTGCCATGTCTCACTCGACCAACACTGAGCTCATTGCCTGCGATGGAGTTGCCTAGCGTCCGTCATTGAGAGAAGGCTACGTGAACCAGTATTGCTCTATGTGCCGACCATCGTACATTTGGCTTGACTCATATGCTGGTTTGAACCCCAAAACGGGCTTAAAGCATGTTGTGCGGGCTCATTGAGCCTTCAATCTGGCCCATGACTGCGTTGGTAAGACTGACCAAAAAAAGTGAAAAAGACCGAGCCTTGAATGATCTCTCGATTTATCCCACCACTGAAACACCACGTGAGGCCAATACCACGTGGGTCCCTGGGAGCACAGGTGTGTGTTTATGTGTGGTTGTAACAAAATTGGTTCCTAATGCACCATAAACTGCTACTTAAATGAAACGATCAACAAATTAAAATTAATGAAAAATAGTCCATGAATGGTATAAAAATCACACTCATGACCCCTCAATTAATAAGTTATTCTGAGAATGGCCCATCCAAATGCCTTGTAGGACATGATCATGCAGATTATTCCACACACACACAGAGATGCATCAAAGGGCATCAATTACTTTATCCTTTTCTTTTTGTTGGTCTAAAAGAAACTGACATAATACTAATAAATCATCAGTGCCTTATTCAAAGTTAAAGAGGGAGGAGAAAAAGTAGTATAATATAATTTTATATATGGTACCTTAGACTATAATGATGAAAAAGTGATTTTAATTATTCCTTCGAACGATACTAATGTGTATCTCTAGCTCTAAATATCAATTCCAAAGTACGAAATTTCACAAGAATATATTGAGTCTCCTATCCGAACTTTTCAACACGTTATTCTTATCGGGACTCGTTCTTAAGCCGTTCTTTTCAAACTGAGAGATCCATCTCGATTGGACCCTAAAAGGGGGGAATACAATCCTTTGAAAACAGAGGTGTAATATTATTGATGTAAGTCGGCCCATCCGGAATTGGGCCTAGGCAAATATACAACCGCCCAAGAAGAAATCAGAAGCCCATTATTTATTTATCACAACTTATATGTTTGGACGATGTGGGACCAGGGCTCTGCTATGCATTGCGTCTAGAGGACGGGATGCACTTTAAACGTTTTGACTCGCAAAATACTATCCTAACAGTTAGATGCTGACCAAATAATTTTCGGTTACTGTTTTATGCGCAAAAATAATTTTGTTTTTGCACATAATACGAACTACTGTGTGAAATGCATAACATCCTCTTCAATTCCGTGATATGATAAGTTAGACTTCGGGCCTTTCACAGCATTGCTATCAATCATTCCTAATTGGAATCATGGTGACTCTGGTGCTTCAAATGTGATTCGCTTCCTGGGTTTTTTAAAATTTATTATTATTATAATTTAGAATGTTTGGATTAATTTACGCATGTTTCAACTAATTTCTAGGAGGACTAATTTGCGTTCTCTAGCGGAAGCCCCAATTTGCCTCTTGAGTTAACGTTATTCAATCTACTTTACCTTTTACAATCATGTTTCACGCGTCAAGTTTTACAAATGACAAGTTTGAATCACTTTCTCGAGTTCACAACGATACCCAATTAATTATTGCGCCCCATATCCTTCGTAACCTCCTCTCTTTTTTTCGAAACGAGAACTCTATTGTGTACAACACACATCATAATATAATGCGCATCAAAATAGTACCGTTTTAACTGTTAAAATGCTACCCAAATATTGCCCGACCGTTTGAGCGATATTTCGATGATCAAAACGATAATATTTTAAAGTCCATCACATCATATTGTACACAACGCAAGTGCGAAAGATCACCACCTCCATTCAAAAGAAGTTAAAAGTAAATGTTCAACATATGAAATTAGATTCGTAAAAGGATAGTTAAGGAAACTCGAGAAAGTAACAATTTTTTACAATTTTATTTTATTTTTCTAATTGCGCTCGTCAATTTTTTTGGTCCTTCAACTTTTGAGGTTACAATGTTGTTTTTTTATGCGACTTTTTTTCCCACAAATATCAGGATTATATAAAATATAGAGTAAAATTATATAAAAAGGAGTGTGAACAACTGAACATCAATCAATCATGAGAATAGTATATGCCCCGTGGATACGGAATTGAGGGTTGTACTGCGGAGAAAACAATTTTTGTGCTGCTGCCACTACAGCCCCGAATCCATGGATATGATAGGCAAAAGAAGGCCCATTATTTGCTAATAATAGAAATGGCAACGAGACAGATTAGAGCCAGATTCGCTTATCACCGCCTCTAACCCCTACTTGGATCTCCGCCCTGTTTTTCGTTCGGGGAACGAGTTCCACCCTCCATCACTATCCCGAACAGAGATCGGGGATTCCCGTCCCGCCCCGCTCTATTTTTTTAATTTAAAAAAATTTAATTCATCAAGACAAATTGAAAATTTTTAGGCTATATCATAAACTAACGATTTCAAGACAAAATACATTTTAACTATATGGAATTATATATACATCTATACACATATGTAGTCTTAATTTTATATGCGTATATACATAAACTTGTATATATATATATATATATATATATATTAAAGGAGTTCAAAAAATTATTATAAATAATTATAAATAAAAGGATTAAAAAATAAAATAATAATTATTTAAAACGGAGCAGGGAACGGGACAAAGGTACCAAGGTACCAAATCCTGCCTTCGACCCATTTTTCATTTTTTTTACTTTTGCCATTAAATCCAACGCGTTCTCCAAAAAAAATTTTGAAACTCTAATCTGAACGAATCGGAACGGAGCGGACGGAATTGCCATCTCTGGGCAGTAAACCTATGTTTGGGCTTGTAACTGACTGGATCCATATAAGCATGGCCCATCCAAGTAGGGCCCATCCAGTTTATTGGGTTGATCAATGCATGCACTCTGCCTCCTCCACTGCAATTACTCCAGGAAGGTATGGAATCTCCTCATGAATTGGTGGAAATTATCTTGGTCAATCCCAGGAGCAGTAACGGATCTAATGGAGGAACGTCCGGTATTGCCACTCAATCAGACCGGGAAAACCCTATGGACCGCAACGATCTATGCAACAATTTGGTCTCTGTGGCTTGCGAGAAACAAGCAGCTCTTCGACAATATCAGTATGAAGGAGGAAGATCTGGTTGAGACGATTAAGGTGAGAGCAGCAACGTGGACTAAGGCGAAATTGGAGATTAATCATTATTCGGTCTCTCAGTTCGTCCTATGTTGGGAAGGCATCGGTTTGTATAATCCTAACGAAGTTCTGGGTTTGTAGAAGTAAAGAGGGTACTGGAGTGTTTATCCTCCCAGGTTTAGTAGGTAGACTTAGCTCTCGGATACAATAGGGATTCCTTGTACACACTTGTGAATCCCGAATAATCAATGTAACCTTTACCTTGATTATTTATACAAATGTGTGTTTAGCAAAAAAAAAAAAATGCATGCACTCTGGACTTAAGCAGCAGTCCATCAGTCCAACGCTGATTTGTCTCCTTGCTAATGCTTTGTTTTTGTTTTTTGTTTTTTTTTAATTCTCTGAAAATCTGTGCCAAGGGTTTGTTTGGTTAATGAATTTATAGAGACAAACAGAAGCCGATTATTCACACATTTGCCTCCCTGCACCCCCTTCAACCATTTGAATTTTAAAACATGAATAATGAAAGTTGATGGTGTGTATATATATGCACACATATAAAACTAAGGGAGAAGAAAATTTCTTACAGGAAAAATGATCGTAGTCGGCGCGTAAGACTCACGTTTATATTTTTTTGATAACTCAAGTGTTTAGGTTAACTTTTACATAACTCGAATAATTCTTGTAGGAATTAAGCCCACCGTTCATGACTAGCGAAGAATCCAATTAAAATTGAGACAAAATCTCATATGAACTGATCATATAATAATTGATAAACACTTAGAAAAATTTCATACACGAAATATTAGAAGGAACAGAACCCCCAAATTCAAAAAGACAATTACCATCTCGCAGCAAGTTATGAAGCTTCAAATTAAATTATATTCCTATTTTTTGTCATATATATCACAGTAGTACTCAAAGTTATTTGGCAAGAATGTTTGGAGCTAAGAGGATTTACTGAAGCGAGCAGATGTATATAGTAACAAGTGGAGTCAACTGATCCCACTGAATTGAAAAATCCCCCAGCAAAGGTATATATTTTGAATATTTTGATAAGTTCACTATGCATTGCCGACTTATTATATTTCCTACATTCCTACCTAACAAAACCATATATGTTACAGATATCTAATACTAATATTTATAAATCTTAGATTCAACCTTGCCGACTGCGCCACTCACCATGCACATAGATATTCATTAAGATATGATATGGGACATTATTTTTTGGACAACCTTATCTTTTCCTCCCAAATACCAAAAGGTTTAATCTCGTGCTTAAGATTTGACACTTACAAATGCTTTATTTTTTAGATTTCAGGTTCGAAACCTCTCAAATATTCTCAATTCTTATGGGGGTTAATCCATACAAGGCAAAACCTTGACTTTAAATGGACCCATAGTGATAGTGGACGGTGAGACTGATCCCTCAACTATTAATCAAAATACACGTAAACTGATCCGAGTACTATCAAATATTAAAAAAAAAAAACCTGATCTTTCTCCACCCCCTCTTACACCACCTCTGGTGGAATCTTGAAATTGACTTGAGATTGAACATTGTTGCTCCAACATTTATCTATGTTTTTACCTGTAGCCACTGAGAGAATTAGTGGACATGTGATAATATGATGGGGTGATGGGACTAACCGATGTATTAGTCACCTTTTCTCATCTATATCACTACGATAGTGTTTTTGAATTATCTGAAAGTGGGCATTAAAAAGCAAGATAGGTCTAAGAACAGGAACCTATGTAGTGGGTCTCATGTCTTTAATTAATATATGTGATACACATTGGCTTGTGTAGAACACACAGAGATAGAATTTGTGGGTGACCATTTTCACTTTTTTCTTGCCTATGTTTATAGTGACAGACTACTGTAAGTTTTATTGTTTCGTTGCGGAATCGTTCAAATACATATACACATAACCATAGGAAGAAGTTATCAAGAAAAGAACGTAATCGCAAAGAACGATGTAGATATTCTTACGTGTGGTTCTTCAATGGTTAAAATTTGATACATTCACAACTCACGCTAATTTTACTACGTACTGAATGAAAAGCGTATAAGATACATGGCCGTTGTGTTTAAGACATGTTTATAACCTAGAAATTATGTCTCTCATTGTTGTAATACCCCATTATAGTCAGCGAAGTAACAGCCAAAATCGAATCAAGTTTCACAAAGCCAATAACTTTGGTATGAATGGAGTACGGACTGCACCTATAATGAATCTGGATAACATATTTTAAATTTCGAATACCCTTTTAATTGGATACTTTTTCTAAGTACGTATGTAGTAGTATTTTTTTAGTAACTCCAAGTGTCCATGTCAATTTATGCACACGTGAACTAATCTTTAGAGGACTATTCTCACTGTCTACTAATCAAAGCCCCAATTAAAACTATAGAAAACGTCAGTATGAGCCGAGTACGCATCATTCTTGTTTAGCTTTCGTCATAGTTACGAGACGCTATTGGATTTTTTTCAATTCGTTTTACTTTTGTCCCCTCAATTTTCTTAGAATAGATATTGTAATTTTTTTTATAACTCAGATTATCCGAGTCAGTTTACGACATCTCGACTAATCTCTAGATGAGCAATACTACCATCTACTAGTGGGAGTCCAATTAAAATCAGGATAAAATACTGTATAGACTAAACCGATATTGCATTTCATAACACAAGGGGCTAAAATCAAAATTACTTTTCTCTGAATCATAAAACCATAAGAGAAAGTCTGTGTACACAGACTTGTGTACACAGATCCGGACACATCTAGATTCGGACACAGATGTGTTCGGATCTGTTGGATGCACGTGAGACCCTTGAATTATTAAGGGCCCCAGGTGCACCCGACGAATCTGTGTCCAGATTTGTGTACACAATCTGTGTACGTAGCATTGTTCAAACCATAAACCTTTCGCAACTAATAAAGCATAGCTTGTTTTTCAGATACATTTTATTTCTTGAAAAGACTTCAGTATTTGTGATGCTTAGAATATCACAAACATCTGTTTCCAATTGTATTATCAAATATTTAGTACCATTTTTTCCCTCAATAACTAGTCTTAAACGGCTTATAAGTTTTCAAATCCAGTAGAACCCCGGCGACCGAGCCAACCGCAGCGGCTATAGAAACGATTAGACAAGTCAAGCTCAATATCTGAAGTGCGATCCACCGACTTGTCCATCGTCTGATCTTCTTCGTTGAAATGTACATTTCGACGGGAAAGTAGACCGTTAACGGCCAAAATCCAAAAGCTCCAAGTATTCCCACGACGTCGTTGAAGAAAGGCATGAGCATTGCGATGACGGTTGTCACCACAACGAACGCGGTCCTCCATGTTAGCCGGAAGAAGTTGAGCTGGTAAACTCCTCCGTAGCAAGGGATAGGGATGTCGTATTCTGCCGTTATGAATTCGCTTTTCGACCATTTTTTCGCGCTCCATTTTTCCACAAATGCGTATAACGGTTGGCAATAAACCTGCATTTTCCGATGTCGCAAACAAATCACGTAGTGACAAACAAAAATCTTGATATATCTCATTCATCAAATTATGGTTACAAGAATAATTGTACGGGAAATTTCAAACCAGTGTGAGGCAAATAGTACCAAATCAGCAGTTACAAGAACAATTGCAATAATGCTAACATAACACTTTAAATTTCTTTCAGAAATAAGTTATGATTCTGGTTTGGTTCATCCGATTAATTATACATGCTATTTACCAGATATTTAAATTTTTTTATGAAAAAAATCATGTTTTAGAAAAATCTACACAAATTATATGAACAGATTCAGCGCGTGGGATCCTCCAAAATAATGTGGGCTCCAAGTGCAACGGACAGTTCTGACATATCTATAGCTGGGTTTGCGCATATAATTCGTGGGTGTAGTCTTGCTCTAGTGTTTTTGGTGTAAGAAAGTGGTTTGAAAAAGTCTAGGAACACAACCTCGTGTACAGGTCTAGATGCAGATGTGTTTGGAATCGTTCGATGCACACGAGATTCTCTAAAATAATATGAACTTCACAGGTAACAGATGATTTCAGACAAATCTGTGTAGCTCTATACACGAGATGTGTTATTGAATAAAGTTGTACCTGGTATGCACCAACAAGATGGATAACAATAGCAAGATTGGCAATGTCAAGTAGCCAATAGGGATTATAGAAGCCAAAACCAGTGAGAAGATTTCCAGGGGAATAATCTCCAAAAGCAGCATAACCCATGCAACCACATAGTAAATAGAACACTGTTGTTACAGTTATGCTCAGTACAGTTGCCTTCTTCATGGTCTTATACTCTGCCGGAGGAGACTTCACAGTATCCTGTAGAGATGTAATGAATTTCAAACTTCTTACAACGGATCCGTGTCAAATAGCAATCGTTGTGTTTATTGAATTATTTTTTAATCTTCGAATATAAAAAGTACGGTTCTTTCCCAGTTTTCAGAAAATCTTTTTGAATTTTTTGGTTAGATACAGTGGCCGGTCGAATCAAGAAGACGATGGGCAGGAGTATAAATGGGGCCCCACTAAAAGATTGCATGGGCCGGATCAAAGACTCACACAATTTGCATATCAAGGTGGTTCTTCCCGGTCCAGTCCGCCCTAATGATGGGCTGAACCGAAGGTTACATATATAAGGCTCGCACGCCGTGTAACCAGTCCACCTTCGAGCACACAATTAGTGTGTTGTGCGCAAGCCAAACAAAAACCCGATTCGTACAGCTTAGAGATGACAACACTCCATGTAGGCGTGTAAACCAAAGCGATAATAGCTCAAATGTAAATATACCCAACTCAGAGGGGTATATCAGTAGTTAGTATCTTTCTGTTATCTGGTTGTTACAAATAGCTGTAGGTTGTTTGAAGGTTGTTAGGTGGTTAGGATATTCTCTATAAAAGGGCAGTAGCCCTCTTTCTTTGCAATGAAAAAATACAAATGGAAGAAGAAATGAAAGATGAAAGTTCTGATCATATACGTTATTTGCATTTCAATATCCTCTGTGATTTGTGATTCAATATACACTCTGATTTCTATTCAAGATCAGATGACTACATCATGAAAATCCATATGGTATCAGAGCCCAAAAGGCCCAACGGCCGAACAAAGCCCACGATGACAGACCCAAGTAGAAAGGCTGCACGAAGACGACCCAAAAAGAGGCGCACGTGACAGACCTAAATACGGGCTGCACGTGAGGGGGCGTGTGAAGGAATCAATCCCACATCGCTAAGATATTAAATTATGGGTAACCTTATATACATGAGAGGCCACTCCATTCATTGCCAATTGGTTTTAAATGGATGCTTCCACAAGGCGCCAGATGATTTGGCATGACCACCTGAAGTACAACCTGATACTCAGCTCCCAATGAGGCCAGAAATGAAGCACAGAGTGTCAGGTTGTGGCCATGCCAAACCACATGGCGCCTACGCAGAGTGTTATCGAAGCTAAGCTAGACATACGCCTAGCACATAGCTTGGGGTTCAAGTACAGTTTACTATATAAGGTACGAAAAGACTTTAAGCAATGTATGCTCTAGAAACTGCTCTCAAGTGCTTTAACTTAGAATCACATTATAATTTAGGAACTAACTCAAACATTAGAATACTCTTTGACTAACTACGACCAAACAACACTAACTGATTATTCAATTTACAGTTCAGAGCAAGTAATTCCCAATTCAGGCAAACCAAAGAAAAATCCATTGAATTATGGACTCCACATGTATCAATGCCAAAATCTTAAAAAAAAATGCGTACTCAAATGTGAAAAAAGAGAACAAAAACAAAGCCGAAAACCAAAGTTCTATTGGTTTCGCTTACTTTCATCTTTGATGATTATTTTTCTTTTTTGTTGTTGTTATTTTTACTTTTTGGATGTCATTCATGGAGACGGATAGGACAATGACAAAACCTTGGTCCAATTAAAAAGTTTTGGAAAAGACATAAAATGGAAAAAATAAAAAAGGGTTAAAGCCTCAATAATTGAACTAGTTTAAAAGTATATATGTACCTGTATTTCTAAGAGGATGATGGAATAAGAATAAGCAAAGGCAATAGCTCCAAGAGCTTGCAAGCTCCTCCATAGCTTTTGTGTAGAAGTTACAGGTCCTGCTTTTGTTTCAGCACCAATGCTGATACCCGTCAGGCTTCCTTTGAAACTCGCATTTTCTACAACAAAGATTCAATTTTTTAAATAGTAGTATTGAGACACATAACATTTTCAGTGCATTGTAAGAATATCGGTTGCAGTACTGTAATGGTATTGAGAGTATTGAACCATACTTAGCAAAAATCGGTTGTAATTTTTGTGAATTTTTAACAATCATTTTACTCAAAGAAATATTAATTAAAGTGCCTAAATAGTCATAACGGTTGATTATTGGTCGTAATGGCTGTGAACCGGCCCGTGAATTGAAAGATAAGCTGTTACGTAATAGAATCGGCCGATACATAAGTAATTTTCAATCTTACATGTATATTGAGTGTAACCGTATCAGAAGGAGCAAAAAACGTTAAGTAATGGCTAATTTTTACTGGCTTGTGAATCGAAAATGAACCATTAGGTTATAAGAATCGGTCGATACAAATGTAATTTTCAGTTTTACAATATATTGTGTGTAATAGTATCGGAAGGGGTAAGAAAAGTTACGTAACAGCCGATGTTTAAAACCTTAATTTGTATGCTTATAAAGAAGGAAAAGTGTGTGTTGCGTTTGTTTTTGAAGTGCACACAAGTCTAGAAACACAAATTTTTCGGACGCAGAAATGTCCGGAACCGTTGAATGTACATAAAATTCATAAATTATCGAAGATCTCACTTGCATCTAACAGTTCTGGACATATGTGTTCAAAACATTTGCGTTCTTAATATCAGTCTTTGAAGTGGTCTTGTTATATTACCTGCAACTTTGGCAATACCAAGGGAGAGACCAACAGTAGAGTATGTGAAAGACATAATAGCTGCAACTATGGAGAGCCACCAGACTTGATCAAAATCTGGGATCTGAGAAAATATAATCTCTGTGATTCCAAATGCTATCATGTACCCATTGCTTGACATGTGGCATGGATCTTGTCCTTTGCTCTTGTGGAAACAATTTGATCTTTTTATTGCCCTATATTATTCATTCAAAACACAAAATAACAATTAATAGACTATATTCGTATTATTTCACCACTTCAATGGCGGGTAATTTTCTTTATAATTTAGACTATGTGCGTCAATTTACGTTACTTTTGAAAGACTAATTTTACCGTCCACTAACGTGTTCAAAAAGGTTAATAACATCTAAGAAGTTTTAAAATAAAAACTTAAAAGGAAGCAATTCCCTAAGTCACATGTATGCCTTGACTACCAAGTCAACCCCTTATGCATTGTTTGCTATGGATCAAGGAGAGGGTTCAATGCTATCACCTCCGAATATGGCTATTCGAATTTTTCATATTTAGATTTTATTTACTGCATTGCCTTAAAAGCACATAAAATTATTATACTCCCATTATTCCCCTGCATATCCTTTTTATATCTACGAAAATACTATTAGTTTACAAAAACTCACTATTAATTATAAAAATACTACCCAAATAATCACATCTTTCATATTTTCATTTCTAAAAACAGTATTCAATTAAACAAACTTTATATAACCATTTACCTCTCTATATTATTTTTTTTCTACTATATCTATTCTTACTATATTTTCATATCCCTTTTAAAATTTGACAATTAATAAACGCCCCGTCAGGGTTTCCAATGGTGGGTATCCCCATTAAGATAATTCTATTTTTAAAAGCAAAAAGTCTACAAACACACTTTGAAAATACAGATTCTCACAAAGACATGTTCCGAATTGTCCAAACACATTTATGTTTGGATCTGTGTTTTAAAATTGTGCTTATAGACTTTCTCTTTTAAACTATGATGGTGTTGTTTTTTTGGAACACTTACATCATGCTAACTGAAGCTGCAATTGTATAACCAATTGCGGTGCCAAACAAATTCATGTATTGTATTGCACCACATATCGCGACCTTTCTCCCCCCTGCAAATTCCAATGGAGATACATCGTCAAGATGATAATTGTGATTGGATTGATCGAACTTCAATAGTTATACGATCGGATACTTCTTTTTTTATATGAAATGACGGTATACGAGTGTAAACAACATCTCCATTTATTGCGGGTTGAATGCTTTAACAAAAATCACATAAAAAGCTAGGGTTTTTTAATTGGATTACCTAAGTTGGCCTTGACGGCGTCCATGTAGGTGTAGTTTCTTGGTCCAGTGACAGGGTCCCCTGTTCTGTAGCACTGTGACAACAGACCCGAAGTGTAGAGAATAACAATTGCAAAAAGGAGCATCACTGCGGGTCCTGCCACCCACCCAAGCTGTGCAATTGCCCATGCCAATGAAAGTACACCCGACCCGATTACAGCAGTAATAATATGGGATGTTGCAGTCCAAAAAGTGCCTGCACATTCACAACACGAATAAATAAGACCGCAAAACGAATCAAATTATTTAGCTCGATTTAATTTCGAAATTCGAGTTTTGCACTTTTCTAATGAATTGGAAATTCTAAGTTGAGGAGCTAGCTCGGGTCGAAGTTTGCTCTATAAAACTTGTACTCGTGATTGGAAATCAATCAAGTAACTCAGTCAAGGCTTCTTACTGATTTCATTGAATTTTGATTCAAATAGGCGCTCGAAAGATGAATAAGCGACCTAAGCTATTTTGAGTTGGGAGAGATTATGAGAAAAATGTTGAATTTTGAAGGCGCTCGGGTGAAATAATCAAGATTTTTAAGGTGGAGATAAAATTTTGACAAATTGAGATATCATCATCACCTTCAAAATATTTCTAATTTACCAAACTTATATCCTGACAAAATATGTGAGTGCCTACCACTAAAGGTCGCTTTCCTAATGATATATTATTAGAATATCGTAGATATAATAAGAGGAGGTATATAATAGAAGAGGAGATTTATTATGGAAAAGTAAATAATTATAAATAGTTTGTTTGAGTATTTTTTTTGGAACGAAAATATATGAGTATGTGGATGAAATTTTCGTAATTAGAAGGCATATGGATTTAAAAGGGGATAAGATATGTCCCGTTGATATTCTTTCTAGCCTACCACTAGCAGTCCGTTTGTTAGCGGTCAAAATTTTAAAATGAATACGGTGAACATGCTAAGAAGAGAGATATAATATAAATTTTTATCCCCCTCTAGGTAAATAAATTGGTACACCAGATATCATATGTGGAGTCCAAAGAAGTAAAGAAACTCCAGATAAAACAAGCCGGATAATCATATCCGGAGCGATAAATAATTGATCATTTTTTAACAGCTAACAAACACGTCCTAATGGTATTCACATGGAAGTTTGAAGGTGTTTGTGACCCCATCCGCACTCTTTACATCCGACCACTGAATACAAGCATGGAGAAGAAAATATAATTTCAGTGATCCGAAAATATTTAAGGCCCCATGGATTTTTTTATTCTACTCGTCGAGAATTGTAGGGAGTATTGTCTAAATTGAAGCTCGTTGGAGCAATCCATCATTTTTGAGGAGGGGGAAAGAGAAGTCCAATACTATTTATGGAAGACTATATATAGATTGCTAATTTGCCTACGCATGAAGCAATATTTTTCAATTGTCTTAGTTTTAACAATGAAAGAATAAATAAAATTCCGAAGATAAGAACGGCCGTTCAACGTCAAACACAAGAGAGCAGACACTGCTATCAGCATGTCGTAAATAAATAAAAAAAATCAAAGATTAGAGGTAAGAGTAATTAGTACCGGTTCTCTTGAGGCGGCCATCATCATCAAAGCACTTGGAATAGTTGGCCAGAGGGTTCATTGCTTCACTCTCAATCTGGCCTTTTTGTTGCATTTCCACTTGTATATAGTGCCTGAAATCTTCCCTTTCTTCAAACTGAAATACGTACCACAAACCATACATTATAAACTAAAACAAAATTAAAATTAAAATTCACCAAATTGGCAGGAGGAAGAGATTGAATTAAAGGCTATTGTTTGTTTCGGAGAAAATTGGTTTCATAAAACATTTTCTAAATTTTTTTTGGGTACTTGGTGCGACGGGTATGTAATGTAAATCAATAGAGGATATTTTCAATGGTCGTTGAAAAAATCAACTTGATTTTGGCAGATAATCAGGAATCTGTTATACACCGTGCAGAAAAGAGTATACTGCATGTTACAACAACACCGTTTTTGGCCATTAAATTGCTATCCAAATATTGTCAAAATACTCCCCCACCGCTTAGACAATTTTGATAGCTAAAATAACATGGTTTAGGCGCTCAGTACACATAAGGATTCTCTAGTTCCATCCCAACTCTACTCTATCACTCAACAACAACCACAACAACAACCGCCGTCCCAACATCAGCAGGGTTTTTGTGTCCCATCCGGACACTAGTAGCTCTCAACAAAACCTGCAATCTCAACAACAACTGCTGTCCGACCACCCCTACCGTTTAGCAGCTTTTTGGGCAGCAAAACGATACACAGGAGGGTGCTCGTGTCCCATTCCAACACTACTATCACTCAACAACAACCGCCGTCCCCCCACCTCTAGCTACCATCGCCTTTGGCACCATCATTTCCAAGGTTATTGCTACCAAATACAAAAATAACATTTTCCAGTCGAAAAAAATAGTTTTTGAAAGGATTTTGTGTACGGAGGGTGAATGAGAAGATGGTCTCTTACCTCCCCATGATTGATTCTGGGTGGAAGAGTTCTACTTCTTGGTAACATGGTTACAAGTTGTCAAGGAATTGATGAGAGAGAGAGAGAGAGAGAGAGAGAGAGAGAGAGAGGGAGGGAGGGAGGGAGGGAGGGAGGGAGGGGTGGTGGTGGTGGATGTATGCCTCAACTAATGTGCAATGGGGATTTATATAGGGGGAATATATATAATTATCTAAGTGAAGTAGGGGGAAGAAGGTACGGAAGTGCTACGGACGCGTTTGTCTAACACACGCCCACTTCTCGTTTTAGGTCATTAGTAAAAAAGTTTTGTTATTCACCGTTTATTAGGCGGTGAATAACGGAATAAGAGATTTCGATATATTGTGAACATCAAAATATGTTATGCAGCAAAATAACTTTGTTTTAGCTCAAAAAAATTCTGAGCTGGAAATTGCCCGTTAAAATTTTCGGGTAATTTTTTGCGCGCGCCTAAACGACGTTATTTTGGTACGTAGCACACCCTGCTATGCGCAATGCACAGCAGATATCCCTGGTCTGTGGATATATAACACATACATAACACGAAATAAACACGAATATCAATGCACATTTTACGGATATGAATGTATATTTACGGATATCGATCAATATATTTTTTATACATTACGGTGGTTAACATTTTCCTTAGTAAAATACATTTTTAAACCAGTACAACTAATTACAAGATTATGCTTGCCATAAGTACATATATATATATATATATATATATATATATATATATATATATATTATATGTGTAGCTATCTTATGGTAACACTTGATTATCATGCTTAGACATGATGTAATCTGGTACCTTACATGGACAAGTTATTCTCGGAAAATGTTGATTTTAGTCAATTTTGAGCTTTATTTAAAATGGGTCATATTCTTTGATCGGGACGGACGCACATGTGCTCGTCTCCACAAGGTGATTGAGTTCGGGTATTTGGTTTATTAAAAATATTTAAGAGTGAATAAGAAATTATTACTAAAGGTCTCTACATGGTCTTTGGTGAATGGGGAATTTTTTTTATCCCAATAGTAACTATATATGAGTATATAAGGCTCTAGTTAGTTTCGGTCATAAAATTTTGTGAACGGGCGACCATACATACTATTATCAATTTAATTAGACGCACACAAGCGACCATAAAATTTTGTTTTTAGTGTCTTTAATGACGTCTTATCTGGACTTTTTTTGGTTAAATTTAGTTCATATTTTCATTCTTCATTGGTTAATTTCTCTCATCAAAATGAATTAAAAATCATAAAAAATAACGAAAAACCATAAAAAAAAGACTACAAAGAATAAAATAATATCAATTATATTTAACAAAAAATAGTTTGATCCAAACTCAGATGGGTAGTAACTTGCAATAACAAAATCAAACCTAACTAACACTGACTTAAGTGCCTCAATCACCTACATAAGTAAAGCCAAATCTTAGTCTGATCAACTAATTAACAAATATTTTAAGTTAGGCAATTTGCAACTCAATCATGTTTTCTCTAATATTATAAGGAATAACGAACTCTTACCCTCTCACTAATTTTTCTAATGTTTTTGCTCCTTTTTTTTTTTAATAATTGGGTAGGTCCATACATCAACACCCCTCTCTCTATCCCATGATGGTTTGACAGGAATGGAGAAAGAGGAAGGACAGTAGGGATGGTTACCCCTGCTAGGAAAAAAAAATCTTCTATTATTATATAAAAATAATAATTTTTTATGAAGTATATAGATTTGCTCCTGCTAAATATTTCGAAAAAAAAATTCAAATAGCAAAAAATATGTATTCGCCCCCACATAATGAAATTCTTAGCTCCGTGACGCATTTGGAAAACCTCCCACTTTGTAGCCCTTTCACACCTACTTGACCTCCATTACCATTGTGAAAAGCAAGTATTCAGATATGGTTCTAATTACACAAAAGCCACGAGATCTTGTTGTAGGGGCAAACAAAAAATGATACACACATCATTTTTGCACATTACTTAAAACTAGATTTAAAACTACGTCATTTTGTATTGAGAAAAAATCATATTTGTTTTTTGACCCATATCGTTTAAAATATATTTAGGTCTTTCTCAACACAAAACGACATAGTTCTAAGTGATATGTAAAAATAATGTGCAAAAGTTATGTGTATGTAGCACTTTGAAATTCACATTATATGACAAGATACATGAAATTAAGAGAGAAGTTATGAACTTGTGTTTATTTGCCAAGGGATTGGATCAGTGGTATGAGACATTAGGTAATCACTAAGGGGCTTGGATTCGAATTTTACTAGAATCATTCACTTGGGATCACTAGGGGTTATGTTCGATCGTTATCTCTAGAGTCTCGAAAACTAGTTAGCAATAGGTTGAGCATATTTAAAACCGCCAGATACCTCTCTTTTAAAAATAAATCACTCGATGGGTTACAATCTTAGTTGAAGTAGAAGCAATTTACGGCATGTAATCTTCAAAATTTTTGAAGGGATCTAATAGATATAGTAGAATGAGATGTTTATTATAGAGAATAGTTATAAATGAATTATTTATGTAGTTTTTTAAAAATGGAGATATAATAGATATGGGTAGATAAATGATATTTTTGTAATTAATAATAACATTAAATGATAATTATGTAAATAAATGGAGATATAACAATAGAGGAGTTGGATAAGTATATCTCCCTCGAGAGAATAAAATGATAGTCATGATATTGTATCCGGAGCTCATGAATGTGAACAAGTCGCGTCTAATATTACAAACTAAGATAGTCATATTCGAGGAGATAGCAATGAATTATTTTCTGACCCCGAATAAACAGACCCTTAATTTTATCATGGCGTGACATGTTTTATGAAAAATTGCAATAAATAGAAAATTTTAGACCAAGCTCAAATTTGGTGTGTTGACCAGAAAGCATGAGTCTTGAATCCAAAACGTGCTGTCTATTTTTCTCCTCTTTTTATAATAACTGAGGTATTCGATCAGTTTTGAAATTGCTCTTAATTCTCATATCCAAAATGACGTTGAAACTTGTTGCACTATTTTTAGTGTAGTATTCTCTCATTCTCTCTCTCTCCCTCTCTCTCTATAAGTTTGAAGTCAAATTAATATGTAACAAAATAAAATCTTATACTTTGAAGAGTCTATTAGAGTACACTTCTTCAACTTAATACATGTGTCACCAAAACTGAATTCCATTTAAAATATTATTTAAAACAGGGCGAGGAACGGGACGAAGGTACCAAGCTCCGCCTCCGACTTGTTTCCCTTTCTTTTTTTTTCTTTTTTTTACTTTCACCTCCAAATCCAATCCGTTCTCCAAAAAAATCCCCAAAACTCCAATCTAAACGGATTGGAGAACAAATCGGATTAGAGCGGAGCGGACGAAATTGTCATTCCTAGATCCATACATCAACAGTACCCCTCTCTCTCTCTCTCTCTCCAGGGGCGGATTCAGGGGTGGTCAAGTGGGGTCACTTGACCCCCCTCAACTTTCCAATATTTACATTATAGTTTGAGGTCTAAAAATTAGTTAGTGATTTTGCCCCCTCAAATTATGATATTGCCCCAAGTATTGTACTTGAAGTATGAAAATTGACCCAAAAAAAGTATAAAAATTTCACTTGTATCAAGCATTTTATCTAAATAAAAAATAAGTATTTTTAATATGCATAATGTACAAAAAAATATTTTGCATTTAAAAAAGTAATTGATGAATAATGTTTTATACGTCCGTAGTTTAAAAAATATTCTAATCTTTTACTTAACAAATGACTCTTTTCTATATATTTTTTTAAATAAGAAAAATCGTTGAGTGCTGTTTTAAATTAATATGTACGTAAGTTTTATATTTATCTTTTATTAGAAGAATATTTGTCATGTAATTTCAGATAAGATTTTGACCCCACTAATTGAGATTTCTGGCTCCACCCCTGTCTCTCTCTATCTCTCATGGTGGGTTCTTACATCATCAAGATGACGAAAATGGAAAACCTCCCACTTTGTAGCCGTCCATATATATATAACCCTTTCACACCTACTTGACCTCCATTACTATCGTGAAAAGCAAGTATTCAGATATGGTTCTAACACAAGAGCCACAAGATCTTGTTGTAGGGGCAAATGGAATATGAAATCCACATTATATGACAGTAAGATACATGAAATTCAGAGAGAAGTTATGAACTTGTGTTTATTTGCCAAGGGATTGGATCAGTTGTATGAGAGATTAAGTGATCACTCAGGGGTTTTGATTCGAATTTCACTAGAACCATTCATTTGGGATCATTGGGGGTTATGTCCGGTCGTTATCTCTAGGGTTTTGAAAACTAGTCAGCAATACGTTGAACGTACTTAAAGCCGCAAATACCTCCCTTTTTTTTAAAAAAAAAAAACTAGATATATACGTTACAATCTTAGTTGAAGCAGAAGCAATTTATGGCATGTTTTGTAACGTTCAAAATTTTTCAAGGGATTTGATAGATATAGTATAATGAGATGTTTATTATAGATAGTAGTGAATAGTTATAAATTATTAATTTGTTTATATATATATATATATTTTTTAAGAATAATAATATGATAGATATGAGTAGATAGATTGTATTTTTGTAATTAATAATGACATTAAATGATAATTATGTAAATAGATGGAGATATAACAATAGAGGAGTCGGATAAGTAAAACGATACTCATGATATTATATCCGGAGTTCAAAAAAGTAAACAAGTCACTTCTAATATTATAAACTAGGATAGTCATATTTGAGGTGATAGCAATGAATTATTTTCTAACCCCAAATAGATAGATCCTTAATTTTATCATGCCACGACATGTTTATGAAAAATTGCATTAAATAGAAAATTTTAGACTATGCTCGAATTTGGTGGATTGACCAGAAAGCATGAGTCTTGAATTCAAAATGCGTGTTGTCTGTTTTTTTTCTCTTTTTATAATAATTAAGGTATTCGGTCGACTTTAAAATTATTCTTAATTCTCAAATTTGAAATGCCATCGTAACTTGTTGCACTATTTTTAGTGTAGTATTCTCTCTCTCTCTCTCTCTCTCTCTCTCTCTCTCTCTCTCTAAGTTTGAAGTCAAATATGTAGCAAAGAGTCTATTAGAGTACACTTATTCACTTCAACTTAATTCATGCGTCACCAAAACTGAATTCCATTTAAAATATTATTACCTGCTTCGGAGATGATATTACAATGATTATTGGAACGAGGGAGGGAGCCATTACCTAACTTTGAAAGAATTCTGTAACCAATAACACTCTTGTTTTGCCCCAATGGGTGGTTAAGGTTTCATTAAGTTATCTCCTTCATCAAGTGGTAGCATGTCAACTTCCCACTATGTGACTAAACTATATAGATTTGGATTTATTAGTAAATGCTTGTATCACTCTCTTGTAATTATTGTGACTTACAACTAGCACTACGGTGTGGCTGGGGTGTCACAAGTTAGCAATAGGTTGAACATATTTAAAACCGCTAGATACCTCTCTTTTAAAAAAAAAAAATCACTAGATGGGTTACAATCTTAGTTAAAGTAGAAGTAATTTACGGCATGTTTTGTACCGTTCAAAATTTTTGAAGGGATCTAATAGATAGAGTAGAATGAGATGTTTATTATAGATAGTGGTGAATAGTTATAAATGATTTGTTTATGTAGTTTTTTAAAAATGGAGATATAGTAGATATGAGTAGATAGATGACATTTTTATAATTAATAATAACATTAAATGATAATTATGTAAATAGATGGAGATATAACAATAGAGGAGTTGGATAACTATATATCCCTCCAGAGAATAAAATGATACTCATGATATTGTATTCGGAGCTCAAGAATGTAAACAAGTCACGTCTAATATTACAAACTAAGATAGTCATATTCAAGGTGATAGCAATGAATTATTTTCTGACCCCGAATAAACAGACCCTTAATTTTATCATGGCATGACATGTTTTATGAAAAATTGCAATAAATAGAAAATTTTAGACCAGGCTCAAATTTGGTGTGTTGACCAGAAAGCATGAGTCTTGAATCCAAAATGTGCTATCTATTTTTCTCCTCTTTTTATAATAACTGAGGTATTCGGTCAATTTTGAGATTGCATGCTCTTAATTCTCATATCTGAAATGACGTCGAAACTCGTTGCACTATTTTTAGTGTAGTATTCTCTCATTCTCTCTCTCTCCCTCTCTCTCTATAAGTTTGAAGTCAAATTTAATACATGTGTCACCAAAACTGAATTCCATTTAAAATATTATTACCTGCTTCGGAGATGATATTAATTACAATGATTCTTGGAACGAGGGAGGGAGCCATTACCTAACTTGAAAGAATTCTGTAACCAATAACACTCTTGTTTTGCCCCAGTGGGTGGCTAAGGTTTCACTTGAAGTCATCTCCTTCATCAAGTGGTAGCATGTCAACTTCCCACTATGTGACTAAACTATTATAGATTTGGATTTATTAGTAAATGCTTGTCTCACTCTCTTGTAATTATTGTGACTTTATTTATTTATTTAAATTTACAATTTGATTCTTCATGAGAGAATAAGACAAGTAATTGAAATAACAATATTATAAATTCACATGAATAAAGATCCATCAAGTTTGAGTCAATCTTTCATTAGACTTAAACTTCAGAGGTCTTATATAATATTGTCCGCTTTGATCGTCCAAATGTCATGGATTTTCTAATAGGTCACATATCATTGTATTGTTATAAGACATGCAAACATGTTTAGCTGTGAAGTTTCATTGGATTTTGATGCATTTACGATTTTAAAAGGCCTTGTACAGTGTAGGGAGATGATCTACTATATATAACACTGAACTAATTAACATTCGCCAAGCGATGTGAGATTCTTGACTATCCATCCGGACGTTCACCGAGACTTTTTCTCCTAAATGCCCGACCTCACAGTGAGCATCACAGTCTGATTGAGATGTCACATGAACTGCAATCAGATGATATTGAAGGCCTTGAAAATGGGCAGGCCAGGTACTGTTATTTTTGTTAAGGAGTCACCCCAGTTGACTGAGAATGAAAAAGAGAATGAAGAATGGCACAATTGCTTAATCTCTGATTAATTAGTAAATCTATTAATTGGATAATCTGTCAATCAGTTAGTATCAATTAGTTATCTTTGGTCACGTGCTTTCCAATTTCAATTAGACATGTGTCATTTTCTAATTGGTCATTAGATTAAGTCGGTTAAAGCTCTTAGGAAGCTCAATCCTTGTACATTAGATATAAAAGCTCAGTTGTATCAACATTTTTCATTAATGAAAAATATCAGTATGTCAATGAGTTCTTGACTCTCTCTGTTAGTTTTGTTTTTCTTTATGGTATCAGAGCTATGAAGGCTCATGTCATTCTCGATTCGAAACATCTTCTAAGTCCCCTAACTCTCTTATCTTCTCAATTGATTCAAGAATAGAAGAAGATCGATGAACAAAATCCAGAATTTGTTCAAGTTTTATCCTTCTTAGATTCTCAGTAAGCTGGGGTGACTCCTTAACAATTTTACAACGAGGATGACGATTGCTTTCATTATTGATAAAAAAAGACACCAAATCATTTAAAATCATTAAAATACAATTCTTCTTGATCTGAAAATGATCCTCATTGTCCTTGATTGATTCCATATACTTTGCCAACTTCTTTTTGTTTCAAATGGGCATTTGAGTAAACTAAAGCCATATAATATTCAGTTGCACAAGCTAGATCTTGAAAGTTGTCTCCTCTTTAATCAACTGATGGACAACTCAAAAGAGGAATATTGTATTGATGTAAAGTAGAGGTCTAGCTTCTTCTCACTGAGGTACTATTTGCCTCAAATTAACAAGTAATGCTTGCTGACTCTCCCACCACAATCAACACCACCCGAAAGGGCCCAATGGCTCAAATCATCCCTCCTATGAATCCTACCTTCCAAACTTGAATCCTTGGGGTGATGTAATACACCAACTGCATTACAGGATTTTGAAGTGTAACCGGTTCGGTTCACTTCGGTTTAAAAGAGAAAGTTGGATCGAATCAGAAATTTCAATTTTAAGATTTTCTGAATGGAAATCTAACCAAATTATTTCGGTTTTGTTCAGTTTGGTTTCAGTCCGATTTCTCGATTTTTTGGTTTGGTTAGATGGAACTGGGGGGAGGACAGTAGGGACGATCACCCCTGTAAGAAAAAAAACTTCTATTATTATATAGAAAATCCTATGAAGTATATAGACTCGCCTCTAATAAATATTTTGTATGTATTTTTTTGCCACAAATACATATTCGCCCTTGCGTTGTGAAAATCCTAGCTCCATCCCTGATTGGACCAAGCCCAATGTAAATAAAAAATTGTGTTTTTTCCAGTTCACAAATAAGTATTTGGACTATTAAGGGGCCAAGAGCTCAATGTAAAAGAAATATAGATTACACAAAATGGAAAAAATATAGATTACAAGAAATATATAAAATATTGATTACAAAAAAATTTAGAATTACCAAAAAATTGAGTTTTTTTTTCTAGTTCAGTTCGGTTTGGTCTAGTACTTGGACCAGATCGAATTGAACTAATTTTTTTTTAATGTACCAAACGGAACAGGACCAGATCAATCTAACTAAAACAACGAACGAAACCATCAATTCAGTTCTATTTGGTTTACAAATTTTCACGTACACCCCTAGCAGCATTGCAGTGCATTTCACTTGAGTCTTTCAAAATCTCATCATCATAATTAGAATCGTTCATTTGTAGAGCTCGTCGTGCAATTTATTTATACAAAAAATTAGACTATTGGACATTGATGAACACATGATTGAGATAAATTTATTTTATAACTTGTTTAAGAATTATACTAACTATCCAATTTACAAAAGCAAATATTGTTTGAAACAACCTATTTTTTTTTTTTTTGGGTCCAAATAAAGTTATCAATGATCTTCACAAAACACAGTTTCATTTGGGCCAATTTATTTATTGAAGAATACTTGTTTGAGTGATTTTTGTTTGCTAATGTATCTAATATTGAAAGACAAAAATATTCATACATACTCAAATAGGTCATAAACCTACAAGGGCAATTCGGTCATTACTCTTTCAAAGTCAAACAAATCACTTCATTAATCATGGTCAAAAAACAAAATAAATAATTTAATCCAAACGACATATGGATTAAGTTCTATTTTAGACATTCTAATTTAATAGTTCAATAAACCAATAAACATCACATGCTAAATGGACCTTGAATATCATCGTATTTTTATTATCATCGTGAATTGGATGATTTTTGGGTTTTATAAGAAACAATATAATGAAAAAATGAATAATATTAGTCTTATCTTATAGTGGAATATTAAAAATGGTGAGAAAGATTAGTAGTGATATACAAAATGTATTTCCACGACACGTTTTGAATCACGAAGGATTTGAGAATTTGGGGGTTCGCTAACCTTACATGGTTTAAGGAAAGACCAATGCTACGGACCTAGAAATTTGACCAGGAAAATTTTTCCGAATTCAAAATCAATGGTCATGATTCACTTAGAATAGTATGACTACAAATATAAGTGAATCACGATCATTAAATTTAAATTCGAAAAACTTTCTTAATCTATTTTCAGAGACCTTAGACTTTTTCTTAAGGAAAAGAAAGGCATTTTGTTTGGGTGAAAAGGGTAGGTGCCCTCATCAGGCTTAAGATAATGGAAAGCCCACTGGAAAGGAGGGGGAAGATACTTCTGGCTCACCAAATTTGTGCACTAACTAGCATGCTGTGAATTATGGCCCCATGGTCTGACCTCAATAGACTTATATGAATTGGATTTTTTATGGGGATTATCAAAAAAGTCAAATTTTGTTGGGTGCAATGGTTGTTCAAACTTCCAACATGTGTTACACATTTTAGCCTTTGGCAAACCGAGTGAATTTGATAGTGGTGGTTGAGTAAGTGTTTTTAGTATTGTGAGATTGTGAATTTAATTTTGTAATGAAATCACACCACGTACTTGAGAATATTCGAGTACCAATAAACTGTCGACTCATAAATAAAAGCATGGCTCGATTAATACTAGGTATTAGACGACAATCATCTCGAACCAAAAGCCTTCGTAAAAGGATGGTGAATACAAAAAATGCACTCGAGTGCATTCACTCTTATACTCAACAGATTCTTATAAATAAAAGTGAAGATTTATCAACAAAGGGGAGAGAGACGGATGAAAGATTGATCGATTCCATATTGATTCTACAGTTATTACTAGTCATATAACATTCCAAATCTCTAAGTAACAAAAAAAACTCTTTTAGTTTGAAGCCTACACTTTCTTGGCAAAACTCATTTTTTCAAGTCTTCCCTCTTGTAACTACAAACTTAGCCACCCGAGGGTATTCTGACCATAGGTCGGGATGTATCTAACTAATTTTTCTTTTTGTAGGAGATATTCGAGCATGACGAATTGTAGGATGCTATTTGTGCATTGCTTCCGGTTGATGGCTATGGGAACCTGCTCTTGTTTCTTTTGACTTTTTCGAAAAAGAATTCCTCCTTCTCCCTTCTCGGGCAATCACTGTCAACTCCAAATGAACTCGTGAGAGAGTCCATAATTCAACATCTCACAGCGACATATCGCATAATGATGATCAAATTTGATTAAATTGAAAGGATTACCTAGACATTCTAATTTTCTAGGACAAATATAATGCGATCACAGGATCATAAATTCTCAATCTTTGTGAACCTTTCTCAAAGGAAAAGTATATTCGCACATCTAATTTTACATCAAAATTTACTTTCAATTTACCATATTAAGTAATGAAATCTACTATTTTTTTAATCAGAACTATTCACTTTATAGAATATGCCGAGAATAATAATCACATCAAAACTCATATTCATGGAATATAAATAGACACATGATCAGAGCACATATATCTTGGAACAAATTAACTCATGCCTAAGATAAAATGTGTTCTAATCGTGTGTTTATCTATATCCGACATGATTATTATTCTCGACAAACTCTATAAAGTGAATAGTTTTGATCACTAAAGTAATAAATTGCACCAGTTAATATGATAAATTAAACGTAAGTTTCGATGTAAAATTGAATGTGTAGGTACGTTTAGCCTTCCTCAAATGGTCCTCTGAGAGTCAGAACGATAAGTTTGCCTCATCAAATATGAAATCGTGATAAATATATCCTGTAGTTATTGCAACATAAAAATTGCACAAGAGTGAAATGTCAACCACAACAAAAATATCATGGTGATGTTCACTGAGAGGTTTTATAGGTTATTATCATCGGGTTGATTTTTATACATAATAATTCGTGAAAGAAATCATTTGTTTGGGGGCAAATGAAGCACCACACAAAAATGGCTATTGATTGGAAGACTGAAATAGGTTTGAACTTTCCTTATCTCACTCGTTAAACACAACTTTCAAAAAGGACTTGGCCCGTTGGGAGATGGGATCCTGCAGTGAGTGGCTCACTACATGGGTATAGTGAGTTTATCCGGTCGTCTATTTCGGCAACGGACGATTCAGATTCAAATCAATATTTATTAATTATTTTTATAAATAAATATTAATTTGAATCTGAACTGTCCGTTGCCGAAATAGACGACCGGATGAGCTCACTACACCCATATAGTGAGCCCCTCACTACAGGGCCCCAATTTCGGCCCGTTGGGCCTTGGTGTCCCGATCACCACCCAAAGGTTGACCCAGACGACGGGACCCGCCATTCACCGGTCCTCCATTACGATAGTACCGAATCAAAACACTCCACTGTAGGCTGCTAAGTATGTTCCATTACTCAACGCATATCCCTCTCTTCAGTTATAATTCTACAATTTTATTTCTAAAAATGATTAAAAAATTACCAAAGAATTAATATCATAATAAATATTTTTTTATTCGAGATTCTAAAAATCATTTAAATTTTTTTCTATCTTACTCATTCGGCTACGATCACAGTATGTATGGCATACATTTTGAACATTATAGTGGGCCGAAGTGGAATGTGGTGGGGGTCCTGTTATTAGGTAATGCTAAATGATTGAGCAAGATGGGCCAGACTGAAAGGCTAAGGTAGTTTGCACGTTCGATCAACCAGTCCATGTGTTATAGGCACACATCCATGTGGATGGGACCATGGAGACTTGATAGGATGATTCGGTTAAAATTCTGCTCCTCGCGAATGGCAGATGATTCTGCTCGGCCACGTAGAAGTTGACTTGACATTAGGTGCGTTATGCATCTTGATTATTGTAATGGATTGAATTGAAATGTGGCGTCAGACCTCTTATTGGGCAAGGCTATGTGATCGAGCAAGATAGGACGAATTGAGGGCCCAAGTTAGTCCGCACGTTGCATACTTAGTCTATGTGATATTCGCGTGCATCCGTCGTGTGGACTAGGGCGTACAAAGATTTGACCCAGATGATTCAGCTAAGGGTGTGCTCCTTAAAAATGCCGAATGATTTCACTCAACAATACAAAAGTTGACTTGTTATTTGGTGCGTCATGCATGATGTCTTAAACTCAACACTAAGCTCGCGCAGAGCACATTTTTATTTGAGTCCAATTACAATCTCACCCTATAAGATACAAATAAATCTTAAAAATGTACGCTTGAATAAAACTACTCTAAATATTTCGTTATGTATTTTTTATATAATCTCTAAAAGGGTTAACTCGAGCCCCAGAGTGTCTCCCAACAAATAATAACCGGACAACACTAATTGATTTTGAAGGCTTACGAATCAAATTACTTGAAATAAATCCACCGGATACAGGACCCCACGTGTATTTACGAAGAAGTCAAATTATCGTCAAGGATAAAATGTAAAATAAGTTAATAGTGTATGGACTATGCAAAAATAAAGGTTCGGTTCTAGCCCATTGGGCCCGAAAAGGTTCTAGTTGAATCCAATCTTTAAGAAGCCCAAAAACATTTTCTCACTACGCCGCAAACGGCGACGTATTCATCATAAATTTGTGGCGCCCAAAAATTCCCTCGCATTCTCTTGAATTGAATCCCTTCTCCCGCACGTCTATCTCGTGATTCAGAAAATGCAAAGCTAACGCAGATTGCCCACACACTCATCGATTATTCGTTCGATGCAATGTGTGAAATTTGTATACACATAGATATGGATAGATACACAGAGCAATCGCGGTGTTCTGGTGCGACAAACCTCTATCCTATTAGTCTTACCTTTGCTTTTCGCAAATAGTTCTAGAAGGATTCTATGGAAGTATGGATTGATGTGGAGAATGTAGCGCTTAGGGTTTCGAATTGCTCTGTTCTGATGTTATGTAAGTTTTTCTAGTTTTTCTGGACCTCGAATTTCATGCTTATTTACTTGAGATATTACCATTTGCTGTGTAATGCTGTGTGTTGTTCATAAGTTATTTTACTTTGATTATTAGGGTTTTTAACTAGCGAAGATCAGAGAATCGAATGATACTTGAGCTCTGATTAACGCTTTTACTTATCTAGGTAGTTAATCCAAAGTCTGTGGTCATAGTTTCACGCACTAAGGATATACTTAGGTCGATCGAACGGAGACAATTGTGGTTACGTTTATTGTAGTTACCTCTTACTCCTTCATCGCTTATGTAGTGCTTGGCTTATCTGCTGAATCCTTTGCTTATAGAGATTCTCAAAGCAGAGTTCTAGCTCGAGGCACCATACTATTCGGAGGTGCTGTTTCGAATGTGGTCACAGATATAGATCATAGCTGGCCCATTCAAATTGTGACAATGCTTGTGAAATTTTCTGCGAGCAACGTCAGGACCTAATGAGTCAATAACTTAGATCATACACTTGTACTGTATTGACGGTTCATACTCTATAATCTATGTTACGTGGACTCTTTTAAATAAATGTAAGTACCGGTGTTGGACAATGAACCATAGCCTACGGGTTTGAGAGATCTGCAGATGCACATTCACCTAACAAGTATGATACGTGTCTGAGTTTACTTTGAAAATTAGGGATGTAATACTCATATGATTGTATGAAATTTAGGCACATTCACCTAGCTGCACTTGGATGCTACGAACTCCCTTGTAGTATTCTTGCGAACTGTTTGCTAAATGCTAATTGACCTGAGCCTCTCGTGTATTGTAGTTTCGGGTGTTTCACTTGTGCTTATGCTGAAAACAAGCATTTTATCTAAATGTTACTCCCTTGTATTATCCTTCCAGACTTTTTGCCAATAATCGTCCAATTGCAGATCTAGGAAATTTGTATACACATACAAATATATAGGTATTGGTAGATACGCAGAGAAATCGAGGTGTTTTGGCGTGACAAACCACTATCCTATTAGTCTGACCTTTACTTTTTCGCATATAGCTCTAGAAGGATTCTGTGGAAATGTGGATTGTTGTGACGAATGTAGTGCTTATGGTTTCGACTTGCTCTGCTTTGATGTTATGTAAGTTTTCTGGACCTTGAATTTCATGCTTATTTACTTAAGATAATACTTTGCTGTAATGCTGTGTGTTCTTCAAAATTTATTGTACTTTGATTAGGGTTTTTAACTAGTGAAGATCAAAGGATCGAATCATACTTGAGCTGTGATTATCGTTTGTACTTGGCGAGGTGTTATAGATGATAGGTGGTACATTTGAATTGTGACAATGCATGTGATATTTCCTGCGAGCAACGTCAAGAACTATGAGTCAATGCCTTAAAATCATTCACTTTTATAATGACGGTTCATATTGTTTACTCTATGGTACATGGACTCTTTTAAATAAATGTAAGTATCCGTGTTGGACAATGGACCATTGGCTAAGCATTTGAGATCCGTCACGTAACAAGTACGATACTTGTCTAAGCTTACTTTGAAAATTAGGCTTGCAATACTCGTGTTTTGTATGAAATGCTTTATTTGACCTTGTTAACGCTATTTTACCTTAGAAAGTATTAAAACCAAGATTTGAAGAAATATGATTATATGCCCGTATCGTTTTGTTTCCGTGGGCATATATGCAAAAGGCGTACGGCTCAATATGCCTCCATCGTGATAGCTTTTGTGGTTCAACGCCTTAAAATATACGTCCAGAGGTTGGTACGTACAAGGGCTTGCCTTTGTTATGCTTGCTAGAACCTATGGTGTTAGAAAGGATTTAGTAAACAAAAAGAAACAGACTGATTGAGGAGTTTGAGACCTTAGAGTAAACTCAATTACTTGGTGAATAATTCCATCCTTTTATTCTCACAAAACAAGGCTTAAATAGCCCAATTACAACTTTCACAAGCAAGGAAATAGGAATGGAGTTACAACTACTTCCACTACTAAAACCCACTACTAAAATTAAGGAAATATCTCACTAGACTAGGACTTAATGACAACATGTACTTATCTAATAAATAATAACAAATAACAAATTTAATTAATTAATGGCCCGTAACATTCCTTCCCCCTTAGAAAGTAGCCTTGACCTCAAGGCTCTAATTAGAAAATTGCTCCTTCATAGCTTCAAGACACCATGTTGCTATAGTTGGTGTCAATCCTTAGAATCTTCCAAAATTGCTCCGTCGTCATCCATAACATCATTCTCAACATCTTCTTCATAACAAGCTTTAATTAAAAATAATTTCTTGCAACGATGGCCAGGAACAAACTTTTCATTACAGTTATAACACAACTCTTTAGTTTTCCTTTCTTGTATTTCTGCTGGTGCTAATCGCCTAATTGGAAGAGTGGAACTGCCCGAAACGAGGTCCCCTTTTATGAAAAAATTCTTCTCCACTTTTGGGATAGTAGGGATGCATCGTTGTGAGACGTTTTGAACTTCATACAATCGAGTTAGCCCAATTGCCGACGCCAATGTTGTTGGTCGACCAGCTAGAACATCTGCCTCAAGCATGTCCTTCAATCCGCTGATGAAACAACTCACTTGGCAATCAGGTCCCACCTTAGATAACAGCTTCTCGAATTGAGTTTGATAATCACCAACTGATCCAACCTGTTGCAATTTGATTAGTTCACCAAAGAAATCTTGGAATTGAGTGGGACCATACCTAGCATGCATACCATCACGAAAATCTTGCCAAGTCATCGTTTCTGCTTCTTGTTTGATTAATTGGAACCATAGTTGAGCGTCTCCCTCAAGATGAAAAGAAGCTAGTGCAACTCATTCTTCTTCTGGAGTGTGATGAAATTGGAAGAATTGCTCTCAACTCGACAAACCCAACTCGTCGTGTCCTTACTTCCATTGAACTGAGAGAAATCAAGTTTGACAAACTTTGGAATATATGATTGTTGAGAGCTACCCTGACAAGCCCCACTAGTGTTTGTCAATCGTCCTCCTTCGTCGCGGAGTGATATTTTGGTGTGCTCTCCTTGACGTGGTCCATAGTGATTACCGGTGCTGGGCTTGAATTAAGTTTTTCTAACAGCTGATGGATCGTCGCCGGAATTTCTTGTTGACCAGTCATGAGCGAACCGACATCAGACTCCAATTTCTCCACTCTTTGATCCATGCATGCTCTGATACGTACAAGGGCTTGCCTTTGTTATGCTTGCTAGAACCTATGGTGTCAGGAAGGATTTAGTAAACAAAAAGAAACAGACTAATTGAGGAGCCTGAGACCCCAGAGTAAACTCAATTACTTGGTGAATAATTCCATCCCATTATTCTCACAAAACAAGGCTTAAATAGCCCAATTACAACTTTCACAAGCAAGGAAATAGGAATGGAGTTACAACTACTTCCACTACTAAAACCCACTACTAATATGAAGGAAATATCCCACTAGACTAGGACTTAATGACCACATGTACTTATCTAATAAATAATAACAAATAACAAATTAAATTACTTAATGGCCAGTAACAGAGGCATTCATGGTGCGCGTAGCCTCGAGCCACGCCTCGAAAATGCCTTTGCAAACTATGGGTTGGACGGCTGCAGTAGAATACAGATCCAAATATCAGAGTAGCCCAGCCAGGTGGCTTAAGATCGACTGCCTCAAATGATGCCATTGTAAATGCACAACAAAAAGAGACGGGGTCCATGGGGATGATAACAATTTACCAAACTGAACAATGCTCGTAAAGAAACCCGTAAGTTGGTGAAGAAGCCTATAACTAGTAAGCATGCTTGTACTCTGGTAGCTGGCTTCCCTGCGGCGCGACAGTTCTTTCATACTAACTGAGCTGCTGCCTAGCAGATACTACAAACCCTTTGTCCCGTGCAACAACAACAGGTTCCTATCGATAGCCATTGACCTCCGGGACAAAGAATGTTACTAGTTTAGTTGTGGCACGCTAAGGACAGTTCATTTCGTGTGGTAGGCATACATCGCAATTGATAAAATAGTCAAGTGTAAAGAAACCCGTAAGCTAGGTCACTTTGTGAAAAGGAAAAAAATGTTCGTTGGTTGGTTGATTTTGATGTTTTAGTGGAGAGAGTATCATGTTTTGATTCAACTTAATTGGTGCTGATTGACATAGTGCTACACTTTCAGCTTTGATTTACCATAAAATTTGTCTGTTCTTTCCTTTTAGATTTTGTTTTCCTACAACGAAGTTGTTGTATGACAGAAGAGCATGGCCCGAGGCAAGCTTGAAAAAATCATAAAATCAATGTAATTCTGATGGAGATTAAAGCAGAGAAGAAGCTGCCTATGGCTGCTAAGAAGCCCGCTTCGAAAAGCTTCGTTCTGAGACCCTTCTGGTACCATACTCAACTATATATGCTCTTTTCTATATCGTTAATTTATTTGGTAAGGGATGCATTTTGCGTGAGTCAAGATATGGTGGTAACTTGCTCCTGCTGCTTAGCATTTGGACATGTTAGATATAGTGCAACTGTGTGTTTTTGGTGGTGAACCATTATTGTCTTGGCAACTGTTTTTTTGGTGGTGATCCATTGTTGTCTTGCCAACTGTTATGTTACCAGACCCTTGACAATACCTAATAGAATGGGAGAACAACGAGAACTTGAACAAAACAAAGTTGGGTAAAGGTGGAGGTTTCTTGTAAAACACAATTAAGGGTTTGTTTGTTACCAGACCCTTAACAGCACCTAATAGAATGGGAGAACAATGAGAACTTCAACAAAATAAAGTAGGGTAAAGGTGGAGGTTTCTTGTAAAACACAATTTTCTCATAAGAATTCAAAGGAAAGAAGAGAGCCCATTTCTGCATTTACCATTTGAAACTCAAATGATGTCTGCACAATGTGATTCTCAATCAAGTAGGTCTCACCTAATGGTGGGTACAAGTCCATTTTTATGTGTACTTTACCATGTGCCTGCTGGAGTAAGAACTTTGTATTTGTGATTTTCTAGTTTTCCTTGGAAAGTTGCCCATCGAAGAAATGGTTTCTGGGGGTCCCATCATACGACTAGGAAGAGAAAATTTGGCTCAAAATTTGGCACCAAGTGTAGCGACCTTCTGTTCCACATCACAATCCAAGCAATCACACCGCTCAAGTAGAGACCTCTTGATTTCAAAATGTACTAAAGCCTTGTGTTGTAATTGTAGTAAAAAAGAGTCGGATGCTAAATTGCAAGGATTAGATTTCATGTTCGAATGAACCGAAAGTTGATTTTTTAGCTATTGGCCTTTTTCAAAAAATTCAAACAGTTTGATCAATTCTAAAGAAAACTATCTTCGAGTCTGATGTCCAGTTCGTGTGACTGGGTTCAATCCCCATCATACTTTTTCCCTCCCTCTGAGGCCCAATTTGTGAGTGAATGTGAATGAACTGCTGCTTGTACTGTTGTTTAAAGTTACAAGTGGTTTGTCTACTATCTTGTTGGGTTGAAATTGGTCCAAATGTAAGAAAAACTAGATATTACGGCCATTATGATTATCAAGCAATTTTACAAAGTGCAATTCTGTTCATCCTCCTTTCAAGTGGGTGAACGTTATCTTCACTCCCATTAGTTGAGATCGTGTAGCTCCCACCTGTGGAATACACTTGTTGGTAAGTGTGATGGTAAGTGTGAGATTGACTAATTTTATCTCAACCAATAAGAGCGAGGGTTATGTTCACCCTCGCCCTTACATTTTTATTCTATTAGGAATTATGTTTAGTACTATTCTCTTAATCTTCCAAATCTCTCTCCTAATTTTCCACCTTTCTCTCTCATAATCTTCTCTCCAATCTTATCTCCCCTCAAAATCTCAAAATTAACTTTTAATACAAATAAAAAAAAATCAAAGCGATACCAAAATTCTTCAAATTCATCATAAATTTTGATTTATGATAAACTTATCATAAACAAACATCATATGTGATAAAAATTATGGTAAATTCAAATCATGTCAAATAAAAAATATGATGAATTTATGAAACATGATAAACAGTTGGATAAAAAGAAATACGGTAAACTTATAATACAATATTGAGATTGTCGAAATCTTCTCATTATGCCTAAATAACATTATCAAATCACTTTCCATTGAAATGATATAGTGTATACTGTATCAAAAAAGTAATTACATCAAAATATGAAGGGTAAGTAACAGTAATCTCTCCTGAGGTTTTTAACAAATACAATGTCCTCCTTGAGCTTTTTAAAATTATTCTCACCTCCTTTACTTTTGAAAATATTATGCTGTTACCTCTTTTATCTTTAAAATCAGTTAAATATTAAAGGTTAAACTATTAACACTTCGAGTTTGAGGTTTTTTTGACTAAAAAAATTGAAACATAATATTTATCTTATCCGAAATAGCCTATGTTAAATTTTTAAAATTTTTCTAAACTCAAATTCGAACATAGTTTTGACATTTGTCCAACCTTCGGCATATTATTGATTCAAGAACTAGTGTGAGTAAGCACCTTTCTAGAACCTTATATGTGAGTATTTATAAAACCCTTTTGTGTGGAAGAATTGGTAGCAGGTGTGATACATCACATCAAATGAGAAAATGAAATGCTGTAACATATTCTCTGTCTTTTTCCTAGATTGTGGAATTACACTACACAGAGCAGGCCACAGCTGTGGTTGGGTAGTCTCTGTCTATATTAGATTTTATCTGGGTTAAATCCTAGATTTGACAAAGAGCTAATCCCAGCTAGATCTGAACACAGTCTCTCTGCAAGGTCCCTTGGTTAACTCTAAAAGGACCATAATGTAAGGGGAACTTATCTTCCTACCTACCCTTGTCCACATCTTATCATAAAACTGAAGATGTAAAGGAATTTATGTATCTGTTTATGTGTATACATTTACTATATTATATGTATACACACTTGTTCTGCATTTTGTCTGTTTGGCAATTCACAGTTACAATTTAAAATCAGAATGCAATATTTTACACTTGTTTGGCATCATCAAAATTGCTAGGATACCATTTGAATCCATGTTGTCAAAGACATATTTTGGTCCACTTGTAGTTTCAAAGATATTTATGCCCTCTTTTGTCTAAATTATCGCACATCGTATATGTATTTTTTTCTTGGAAGGTAAAGAAGGAATTAAACTTACTGATGAACTCGAAGGATATGAAAAACTAGTTATTTGATGAAGTAACTACTGGAGAAAGATTTGTATTGGATCAATAGGGTCTTCACCTTACCTTGCGTTGACACACTTTCCGAAGGAGGAAAAAGTAAGCCTTCCCTTCTCTCGTTATGTTTTTGATATTTTATTAAATTCGCATAAAATTTTATTAGAGTAATCATTTGTCCTGACATATGAAATTCAACAAATAAAAAAAATATGATGATAAGCCTTAAATTCACTGAGGACGGAAAATAAAAAAGACAAGTTTTTTACTGTGTTTTGCATTGGCTTATCTAGATTTTTTTTAGTTTCGATTCATTTTTCTATATTTGTTTCATTGAGATGAACAAGGAAATGCTAAAAAATTGATGAACAATTATATTAAAAATTTTAAAATATCAAATTGTACTTATTATTTTTATCAAAAAATAATTTAATCTAAACTCAGTCTTATTCCGTTATGTAATTTTAGTCCATTACGAGATCTTGTATTATTTTCTAATGAGAAATGAGGCAATACTGTGCAAAACTTTTCAAAACATTTATTCGAATTTAAAGTTCTTTTGGAGTACCATTTATGCAATTCAAGAACTCCAGAGGGGCAAAATGGGAAACATCTATTTTGGTGATGGCAGTTGGTGGGTGAGTACTTCCATCCATTTGATTAGGATGGGCAGTCACGTGTACAAAACTCAACTACTTTCTCATTTCTTTATTTTGGAGAATTAGATCATCATTTTTATTAATTATTATCCACATTATTTCTTGCTTATATATAATCACAAAAGCTATCAACTTCACGTGACATTACATGCCTTGGTCACTTTTTGATTCATGCATCACTCGCCTACCAAAAAAGATAGTAGGCAAAGCATTGAACTTCGCCAAGGATCTGTAATCAAACCCATATCAGAAGAAATATATAATATAATATATAATGTGTGTGTGTGTATATATATATATATATATATATATATATATATATGAGTATTTTTTTGATACTTCAGAGTGTTCAGGTCTGTTTAATGTTTACGCACAAATTGATTAATTTTTGGATATTCAATCTCAGCGTCTACTAGTAGGGACATGATCAAAATTAGGACAAAACTAGTACAAATTAGCGTGTAAGAGTTGATAACAAACAAGAGGTCTAGAAATAAGTCCTTGCATCTAGTTTTAAACACTAAACCAACCCATTGAGCTTATATTCTCGAGTATTTAATGACCTAGTTCATGTCATATAACCGGTGGTTGAGCGCCCCTTTATATGCTGATGTTTCATAGTGTATTATACATATAAATAGGTATACATCTATAGACATGTGCACATATATACATAAAGATACTGTCGCTTATAGAAAAGATAATGGTAGAAGATGAGAGAGGTGAGCTAAGGGGATTTTGAATCAAATCAAGTAAGGACAAATATAGTATGAAGTGAACTGTGTGTGTTTCTATATTATATATAGATAATTATACATATGTGCAGATATAGACACATATACGTAAAGATGCTTTAGTTTATAGAAAAGATAATGATGGGAGATGGGAAGAGATGGGAATTCGAAAATAAGTTTCGGTGTTGAGAAGTTGTCATTTCGTTCACGAAAATAATTACTATATGCATCAAGCTTAATTTTATACTTTGACTTTTCGATTGTGATTGTTGACATTTTTACCACAATTGAAAGTACAAAAAGTCATCGTCGTAGTTGTTATTTCATCGTCAGTCGCCGCTAATTACCCGATCAATCAGAAATTAGTAAAAAGGTTTACAGAAAAGATGGGGTTGACCACCACCACCAAACCTCTCTATTATTCTCCTAGGGTCTAGGGTTTAGTACAACTAGTGAAACTTTTTAATTCGGCAATCCTAAATTTCGAATGATATTGATTTTATTTTTTCAAACTTTATTTTGCCATTTAATATATTTATTTTCACTTTAAGATACTGCATTCTGAATTTGTAGTTAATTTTTGGGACTTCGAAAGTAAAATTGAGTCTGTTTCTGTCTGTATTATCATGAAAATTTTTAAAAATAGTCAGATCTATTTGGCTGTTGATAATGATGATAGGTTGTGTAAGTTTACGTAGAAAAATTATGTAAAATTATATTGATTGGTGAAATGTGAACTGAGAAATAGTTAATTTTAAATTTGTTGTAAAAATATAATGCGACAGATTCGAACGAGACAATCGAGAATTCAGAAACATACATCTATCTTTATTAAGAATGGAATCAATAATAAATATAGAAACGAAACAATGATACAATATAAGAATCGAAATATAAAAATAAATATAATGTTACTAAATCGAGTCTTTTGTTTAACACAGTTCCTTTAAGACTAAATCGCCGTCTCACCGTGGATGTTAAAGGATAATTTCGGCGTCGTCTCTCAGGATAAAACGGATCCACGAACTAGGTAACACCTAACTTTGTCGCCTGTCGAACTTCCTTGTATCTAACTATCTCTCACTTGAATAATGAACTCGGGATAGATTAAATTTCATTGGATGTATTGAGAACAATACCAAAAATGAGCTTGGTATATAAAAGCCTTTGAGTTGCTAGCAATGAATAGAGTCAGAAACGAAATGGCCTTTGGACGGTAGTACATGAACGAGTCCCTTGAATAGTATATGAATAATACATTATGGAGCATTATGGTGACTCTTAGAGTGTGAAACGACCAAGACTTTTCGATTGCTCCAAGACCCTCCGGTGTTCGGTCATTCAAACCTTTCGAATTTCTGACAATATTTTATCGAATATTTAATCATCTTGTCCTCTCTTCCGTTTCTGTCTGAAGACTATTATGCCTACTTCCTTGTATTTGAGAAAGAAAAGTCTAGTGTTTTCTTTCATTGTCTAAATTCTTCAAATGGAGGTCATAACGATAAGGCAAGAAATATTCTATTCATACCGTGGGAGATTTGGAAGCTCATTTTCATCGTTATTTGAAGACTTATCTTCTGAATTACTTCATAGTGGTGTGAGAGTCATTAAATTGGGGTTGACGATATTGTCAATTAATTATGAATTTATTGTTACAGTAATAGAGCCTATTCGGTTAGATTAATAAAAATATACAATATGTGTGTGTACACGTTTATATACATATAGCATTTTGTCATTTACGTGAAGTTGGTTAAGTTTGGCCTTTTTGTTTTTTTATTGTTAATTTCTTAGTTTTTATTTATGAATTATTTATTCATCTTGGTGAAGAAAGTGTTAAAAGTAGAAATCATAATAGAATATTTTAAAAAGTCTACTAAATATTAAAATAATTTATAAATGGGTATATTACACTGACTTTTCTTCAGAGTTATGACATATACAATGCCCTATTGAAGTTTTAAAAATACTCTTAACTTGCTTAAATTTTATATTATTATGCAGTTATATTTTTTCTCGTCAAAAATTAGTTAAACGTCGTTAGTTAAGTTATTAAAAAATTTCAAGTTTGAGATTTATTTTGACAAAATAAATATAATATAATTCTTATTATGTCCGAAATAATCTATTTTAATTTTTTTAAATTTTTTTAAAGTCAAAATTTAGATAAATCTCAAAACATAATTCGAATTTCACCTTTAGAAAAATTTTAAAAATTTAAGACAAGTTATTTCAGACGTAATAGAAATTGTATTATAATTCGTTTTGTTAAAAAAAATCTTAAATTTAAAATTTTTATAGCTTCACTACCTTTACAACATATGGTCCTGCTATTTTGATTTAAAAAGGTATTTTCAATATAAGTGAATTTAACTATGTTTAATTAATTTTAATAACATAAAAAATAACTGCATAATAATTTAAAAAATAAAGAAGATTAATGTAGTTTCAAAATTCTCGAAAGGTATTGTATTTGGCTGATATTGTTATGTTTTTTTATTTATGTTTTTAACTACTTTGTTATTCTTTAACTAATTTATATGCGTATCAAGTTAGTCCGGTGTGGGGACCACAGCCGCAACGGAGCACATGATGCTAGGTTGGGCGGCTACTAATTACCTCCCGAAAAGAGATCCGGAGTTGGTAGTGTGTGGGACACCGACGTCACCGAGCCCATTCCCTGTATGCCCCTTCATCTCTTCCCTATTCACAAACTTGCCACCCTTTCTGTCCGAAAACTCGAACCGAGCTTATATGACACTAGAATAGTGGGTTCCAAAATAAATTTTATGGGTTCCACCCAAGTTTACAATAATGAATATTTATGTATTGTATGTATGTATGGAGAGAGAGAGAGGTTTCATTGAACTTCAATAGACATGTAAATTGATATAATATTTTTATTTTGGATAAAATAGCAAATAAAGTTGAAAATATTTTATGTGATGTCATGTTCCACATCGAAAAGTCTCCATTGGTGATTCTGGATATATAATGATCTATGTAAACTACTATTAACAATTTAAGCTCAAGCATTTTGGGTCATGTGGCTGAACTTCAACAAGTTACTAAGTCAGTGGTTTACGTAGGGCGTTACAAATAGTATCAGAGCGACCAGTGTACACGATTGAGTCTGAGCTCGGGATTTTATTTGTTCACTAGAGAACAGACCCAGAGTTAGGTCGTAGTGACTCTAGTATTAAACCCTTTGCGGAGGGCGCAAGGTCTTAAAGGTGGAAAGATTGTGATGTTCCATCTCACATCAAAAAGTTTACATGGGTGATCTTGTGTATATAAGGAGTCATGTAAACTATTATTAACAACTTGGACTTAAGCATTTTGAATCATATTGTTGGACTTCAACAAGTTGCTGAGTCAATAGTTTACATGGGGCGTTACATTTTACCTATATATTTTTGAAATAGAGGCGTGATCGACCCCTTGGTCGAACAACCACCCCGATTCACCGCACTTGTTTGCAGGAACTAAGTAGGAGTACAAGACGTCTCACCAGTTTCGACACAATCAGTATCTGATCAAGTTAATTTTTTAAGAAGATATTCTTTTCTATGGCATTGATAGGGCTAAACATACTCTTTATTACTCGTAACACGTAGTAAACTAGCGAATTGCCCGTGCCTGAAGGCACTTTATCGAAATTGAAAAATCTTGCAAGGTTTCTGTCGTGTTTCTTGCATGTTCTCCTAAAAACATGTTAAAATCTAATGGACACATCACGTGATGTGTACCGTACGTCATAAATGAACGGATGACATCATGTATTGAAGATTGTCACGCAAACTTTAAATTTTAGGGGCGCGAATAAAAAGACGAATAGATTGGTATTCCCCCTAAAGCACATAAAATCCTAATTCAACTCTTAAATTTTTTGACTTTTATTGTTTGAAGTATATGCTGGACATAAGCACATGATAAAAAATAAAATAATGTCATGAACCGAAAGTTTTAAACTTGAGCTTCAACTAAAATTAAAATTGACAAACCTATTACAGACCTTATTGCACAATCCTATATACACAAAATTAATTATCAAACACTAACTATGTCTTATACGAAAAATACTAATTATAAAAAAATCACCAACCGGATTAAACTTTGCAATAATAAGATACAATAAAATGAGACAAAAATTCTTCACCATAAAACATGAAGCAAGAATTCGAAAAACTATAAAAATAAAAAATAAAAATTTCACTCTGAAGCAAAGATTTTCTAAATCAGAAACCACTTATTCAAATCAGGGACAGTGCAACTGCAGGTTAGAGTTAAAATTGAAAAACTAAACTATGAAAAGCATTAGATATAAAAATACAAATCAAAAAATAGAATAACGATAAACTTTGGTGTAAAGCTCCAACCCTCATATCTTATGGTAGCTTAATATTAAAAAGAATGTAAAAAGTATCGGAATAAATACTAAGAAGGATGAGAGTGACACGTTCACCAAGAAGAAATGGTTCAAGAAGGGATGTGGTTGGGAAACACCTAAAGTGGCATGTTCACTAAAAATACAAATCCATCAAAGTTGCTCATGATGTCCTAAGTATGTTTACAATAAATATCACATGAAAGAAACAAAAATCCATTAGGGTCGGCCATGTTGTCCATGATGGTCGTTCACTAAAAATACAAAAATACAAAAAAAAAATTCTTTTTGTTCACAATTATATCATATAAAAGAAATAATCAATTCACTTATTGCAAAACTGCCAAGTTATCACCAAAAAAAGAAGTCATAACTGCAAAAAAAAAAAGGAAGATAGGAGCTAGTCTGCAAGTATTAGACATGAACAATAAATACCTTCGCCCTTATTAGAAGGTCCACCCCAGCAAACAAAATTTACATCAAGAAACTGAACTAAAGAATGACTCACCCATTATAGTAAAAGCAATAAGGCGTGGGAATAGCCACTGCAAGAAAGAAATGTAAGAAATTAGTACCAGGAAATATGAACATACAATATAAGCTAACTAAATGTTGAAAAACAAAAAAAATATTTTATGTTAAAAGCTAATTGAAATCAATAGACCTGAGATAAACAAATTAACATATTACCTCGGCAAGACATTCACGGATTCCGCTTCTACCTCAAGACTGCTTCTACTTCAAGCTAATTCAGCTATCCCTCTAGTCAGAATAGGATGTAAACTTTCCTCTTCATTCTCGAAAAAAATGTTCATGTTCCACATTTAAAACGGAATGGAAAGATGCTCTACGCTTACAGTCTTGATCATTGTTGTTGTTGTTTTTTTTTTTTTTTTTTTTTTGAGTTCTTAACCAACAGGTTTTTCTTTGTGGTATACTTCACGACTATTACAGAAAGAATGTCTAGGGTTATTTGTTTCTCTTTCAAAATTAAAAACCACTTCAAATAATCAAGGGAAAAAAACAAATTACCTTCAATCTGATTGAAGTTTTTTAGAAGACGTTGAATGAAATTACCTATGAAAATGTATTCAAAGATAAGATAAAATTTCTTAGACAGTACTGAAAACGTAAAAATATTAAAACGCAAATAACATAGGTGAGATTCACGTACCAAATTGTGGAGATAGGCATGCGTGCACTGGCAATAAAGAAAATCATTTATTGAAGTGACCAACACCATTTCAACTTGTTGTTTCTCTCAGTGAAAGTGAGTGGAGGTGATAGTAGCAACGGGTTTCATTCATGAAGAAGTAGTGGTGATTTTGCAGTAGGAAAGAATCGGACCACCCTCCCCTGCAAGCCATGTTTTTAACGAAAGATTTGTATACAATGAGCCAATTAAAGATTTAGAACCAATTTTTTCGCCACTTCCATTTGCTCATTATTTTTTCCTTTGATCTAGCATGGGTATTACGCAAATATTGGTATTTAGTAAATATGTTTTTGGAAAGTTGGACCCATATCTAGAAAATTAAATCACTAATATTTATGTTTTTGGAAACGTAGAATCTGTATCTTGCCGTCATTACACACTCTATGTTCCTAATTAAAATTGAATTCCTCATTCCTAATTATTAGAATATGGGCTTGATTATTGGAAAACTAAATCTGTATAATTATTACCAAATTGGATATGTCTCTGCACAATTAGTATTCCTAATTAACTCTTTATATCCGAATTTAATTATAACTTTTCCATGTTGTCTATGAACCTTAGCCATTAGACCATTAGATGAAATCGATCCTAGCCGTTCTTCTGAAAATGTCTTTTGAGGGTCCCATACCATTCTGATTTGTAATATAGATTTTAATTTCGAATTAAGTGGTGAAGTTTCCTACAGATGACTATATGGTGTTGAAAATAACGTTGATCGAAAAATTGAGAGAAAAATGGTTTTCTGGATCAACAAGTGCTGACATTGCACTAACATATTGTTTTTCAAAATTCATTTTTTATTTTTATTTGTTTGAACGTTACTCAATAATGAAGTAAATTCTTTGTTAATTGGTTAAGGATTAGATCTAGAAGGTTAACTAGAGACCCACCACTAGAGGTCATGCATGTGATGTTGGTGGGAGTAGGTGCATAGGTTAATTAGTACGGCAATAATTACCATATTGATAGAGAGAGAGAGAGAGAGATGCAATAATAAATCATTATAATATATATCTCTATATAACCTTACTGGAGAGTTTACTTTTAGAGTGAGAAAGTGAAGGAATGGGGCTATATAAAATATCTTATAGAAGCTTCTAATGTCTCTACCTAACATCTTTGAAAGGGAAGGAAAAAATTAACAAGAAAGGGTGAAATTGTTGAAAAGTGACCCCCTTTTCCAGACTTGAAGGCCCATTGTTTTTCTGGGTTCTACCAAATCATCTACCTCTCTTTGTCCTTTTGTCTAAAGGTAACGGATCCTTTCTAATTTTGAAAGAAAAACTTAACTGGTCTAGTTTCTGTAACGGTTTGTTCTTGTCTTACGCAACATTGGCCCTATTTGGGCTGTGGTTTATATTTATTCAAAAATTTTGTCTTTATTCATTTTTTTTTTTGTATTTGTTGTTTAAGTCTTAATGTTTTGTAGTTTATTGGTCCGTCTTGATGAAAGGAATCTAATGAGTATAAAATTGTGTCCAAAAGTTAAAAAAAAGTCACTAAAGACGACGAATAAGTACAAAAAACTCTGTTTTTTGATTTATTTTTGTCTTTTCTGAACTTTTTTCAAATGTAGCTGATGATTGATAACTTTTCTGAAAGCTCTTGTCGAGATAAACCAATAAATCAAAAAAAATTAATGAAAAACAAAAAATTGCAAAAAAATTTCAAATAAGGACGAAATTTTTTTTCAATAAATAAACACATAAAAACCACAGTCCAAATAGGGCCATTATTATCTCTTTTTGATGCTCAAACCTTATGAATTTTCATGTAGGTCACTTATTACTGTAGTGTTACCGGACAAACACATTTAATTGTAAAATTTTATTGGCTTTTAAAGCTCTCGCGATTTTAAAATAATTTACAAAAGTTAGGGGCGTGATACATATAGTATTGAACTTTTACATCTATCAATCGGCGTGAGATCCTTGACCATCTATATGAACGTTCATTGAGACTCTCTCTTGGACATCTGACCTCACAGTTAACACCACAGTCTGGTTCTGGTTGGATTTCACGTTTCAATCTTTTAGGCCTCATCTCAAACGTGCTTTGATGATCGGAACTGTTCATTTGTAGAGTTTGTTGAGAACTTTAAACTTACAAAAAATTGACGTTACTCGGTGTCCAATTGATATGAATTTGAAGCACATTTATCATGAAAAAATATACGGATACACTGATCCAAATCTATGTATTTGAACTAAAAATATATCGGTCATTAGTTTCTTAATTTTTTATATTAACATGATTTTTGTTATAGGATTGAAGACTTAAAATTCTCGATGAACTCTATAAAGTAAATAATTTTGATCATCAAAATGAACATGAAATAAGATCCAAAAAACTGAACCGGACCAATCTAAGTTTTTTCGAAAACTGGAGATTAGCAGGTTCCTTGCCTAAAATCACGTGTGCCTTGATTGGGTTTTTGAGGTGTTTGATATCTATATATTTTCTCCCTTTGTTGGGAGGGATTATACTTTCTTTTTTTTTTGGCTAAATGGGGATTATGCGTTGGTGCACTGATACTATAGGAAGGGAGGGCAATTGACCAGTTTTGGGACAGAAATTTCATGTATATCCTTATGGAAAAGTCTAGGTATTCTTGAATTCAAAATTAATTGTTATAATTTATTTATATTTGTGGTCCTACGAATCTAAGCAAATTATAATATTTGATTTTGAATTTGAATATTTTTCTGAAACTGTAGTACTCCTCGTATCCTTTTTTATCTAAGAAATCCTTTCTCGTTTGTTAACTTCCCGCAAACTTTACCGGCCTTACCTAATTTAGGGCCTATTCGATCTTAGCTTATTATTAGATCAGGAAGCATTTTGTATAATTTAATTCAGTATGGTTCGTTTGGACTAAATTATGCCCCTTCTTGTGAACAATCGTAAAGTATTCGATGGATAATTCAAAGTCATTGACGTTATTTTGCAGGCTCTTATGATTATGATTCTCAGACTCATGGACTAAGCATATGGACCAGGTATGTGATGATGAAACTGTCTATTGAGTAAATAATTTATTCCAAATGACAGAGATCATGAACCCTTTTTCTAACCAATAATTCAATATGAACATTTGACCAAATAGGGCCTAAACTACCACAGCAACCATAAATCATGCCAAAAAAAACATGAGTTTCAAATATCTAATGGAGCATAATGTATACAACTTCTAATGAAAATATAAATCTAAAAAATGAAAACTAGGGGTAACTAGGTAATTTCACATGGGCTCAGGTAATCAATCGGGATGGGTTTGAGCATGGTACTCCTACCCCAACTCTAGCGGGTTCTAGGACATACTTTCCCCAAATATGAGACCCTATTGTAAAGTGCGTATGTAAAGTGTGTTGTATGTCAAACTAATAGTATTATTTTGGCAATAAAAAGCTGTACGATTTCTTACTTGAACGCTACATGACTGTTTGGACAATTTTTTATGCGCACGACATGTCTTACTGTATGCAATGTACAATAGGGCTCTAAGTCTCCAAACTCTTAAATCTCCCGCCAAACCTATTCCATTAGGGTCGGGTTTTCATTTTATTTTGCCATCCCTAGCTTCTTCTTCTTTTTTTTTTGTTATAGCCGAGGTATCCATCCGGTTTTGAGATTACTCCCAACCTAATACCGACTAGTTCTTGGGGGATCAATCTCACCGTCCACTTGCGGGGGCCCCAATTAAAGTCAGTGTATTTTATCCTGTGTGGACTGACTCCAAAAGAGTTGATAGCACCTCAGACCTAGGAGGAAGCATATCTTTAAGTCTCAAACCTTGACTACCAGGTCAATCCCTTGGGTTCCCATCCCTAGCCATACAACAAAAATTCTACAAAATAGTGAAACTTATACAAAACTAATGTGACTGGGTTGCAGGTTTATGTGCTTTTTTTACTACAAGAGTGGACTATGATACACTCATGTGAGCGATATTTGTTTCAAAGAAATGACCAATCATAATTTGATGAACTCTTCGACAAAATAATTTGATCAACTATTTACATGAAGGTTCTGAATCCAACAAACACCAGTTTGTCAAAATTTTAAGAGAAATTGAGTGAATACTCATACTTATCTGGAATTTCTAATCCACACGAGAGAATGATTTGAAGTAGTTAAGAGGTAGGTAACACACACCAATCCACATTAATGTTGGTTTTTTTTTTTTTTTTTTTCCTTCAAAAGATAGTGGATGAGGGTACATGAATGGAACCAGAAGTAGTGAATGCTCAAGCACACCTAATAATATTGGTGGCTCTGGTCGGACCCTCAAGGGACATAGGTGCATTGAATAAGTAACAGGTGGTTCGGTATTTTTTTTTATGTCAAAAATGTAAGAACACATCTTTTCGTGTATAGATTTGGACATAATGTGTCTAAAATTGTAAGATGTGTGCACGTAAAGCCCATTTTTAAAGACCCCACGTATATTTAACGATTTAAAATACATTTATATTTAGATTTATGCACAATTTTGATATTGGGTATGACCCCACTAGACACCTCCCCCCCCCCCCCCCCCCCCCCCCCCACACACACACACACACACACACACATACACATAGGGCCGACTCTATAGACTAATACTTTTTTAGACATTATGTTAGACTAACGTACAAACTCTTTATTCCTAATTAAATTTTAATGATCCGAACCATTCAATGTGTTTAAAACATATTTTTAAGGGTACCCGCGAGAAATCAGCTCAAAATATTATCGGAAAGTGTTTGATCCAAGAAGTGGTTAAAAATGCAGACAGAAATTGCTTTATGAACCAACTGTTTGGATCAAGTCTTTTTCGGTAATATTTTGAGCTGATTTCTCACGGGTACCCTTAAAAACATGTTTTAAACACATTGAACGATTCGAATCATTAAAATTTAATCAGGAATGAAAAGTTCAGATATTGGTATATATAACTTTTCCATATATATATATATATATATATATATCAAAGTCAATCCAAGTCAGTGTAGCTACTATTTGCACAGTCATTGAGATTCGCTATTGTAAAGTTCAAAGAAGTTTGAAGCAAAATCTGAAGAGGCCCTTGTAAGACAAATGTGATATAAATATGCAGCTAAATGACCAATCAATTTAATTTTTGTGCGACGAGATTCATTCAATGGATCTTGTAAGTTAAATAATATCGTTACAGCGGGCTCAAAGTAGTTTCGGTTGAGCTTGATCGTCCTTTTTTCTGTTGGAAAAGGTAGGTATGCGAATTAGAGCAAGTCTATAAACACATCCCTCATATACAGATTCAGATACAGATGTATCCATGGTCGTTTAATGCATGTGAAATTTACATCATTTTAGAGAACTCCACGTATATTAAATAGTTCTGAACACATTTATGTTTGGGTATATGCAGAAAAAGGAATATTAGTAGACTTTCTCTACAACCAAAACCTCCACTTTTCTTCTTCTTCTTGTCAATTTCTGATTCAAAAGTCAAGCAAAATCAGGACTTTAGATTTCACAAAATAAATCTTGCAAACTCACAGCCCACCTCTCACGGTCACCTTTTCTTTTCCCTCTCCCAAATTCAGCAACCCGTTAATCTCAAATCAAGTACAATTATTAAACAAGTTGAATAATTTATTATGTACAAGATAAGGAAATATCGAATAACCACAATAACAATAATGTATCCTAAATATTAACAGTTACCAAAATATGAGATCGAAAGCAACAGAAACAGAAGATAATGAAAATAAATAATGAATAATGTTTGAATATGAGACTCTTTGTGTGATGAAGAAGTAGAAATTCGGTTTCAATGCCGTATTTTAGGGCTTCTCCTATTTGAAATTGGGAAAGAAGAGTAATAAAATATGTTATTAATCCATTTAATGAACTTGACAGAAAACTAAATTACAATTGAAGCTACTCTTACGAGCATTGCAAGAAAATACAAGAGTAAGACGAGTTGATCTGTGTGTCGATGTCTCTCTTCTAGCTGCATACCTACATATTTATAATAAATGCATTTAAGTCTTCCCTTCCAATGAAAATTGTTCTTGTTTCCATCTCTTGGCTTTGAATTGAATTAAACAAAATTGTTATTGTAACTGCAAAGAACTGTCATTCTTCTTTCTGTGATATTTGTTGAATCTCTAACTACCTTTAGTTTCTTGTCCCAATCCAGTCTTGTCCTGATCTTGAAACCGAACAACAACACCAATTACGTGATCTTTTCGACAGGTTTTCAATTGCTTGTCTTTTCGAAATTACCACCTCACCTTTTTTTCGATAAGTATAAATATTTGTATCACTTGGCATGCATACTCTCACAAAACATTGCGAATCTCACATGTATCCGAACGTGTGGGTCCAAATAATCCTGTCCAATACGGGTTTCGATTTCGGAAAAAAATGAAAAATATTAACCTAGCTAGGGGTTCCATTTGTGATGGCTTTGTTAGTTGGTAAGGTCAATATCAGCTAAGACGATAATTGCTAGGTTGGTAGAGATAGGGTACCACAGGTAGTTGCAAGTTCATTGCCGCATTTTTATAAATAGTTCTTGGTACTTATATTGTTAAATAGAAAATGTTAACCACCGTTCATTAGACCAATATAAATAGAAAATGCTAATCACTTGTTCATTAGGCGGTAGATAAGGTATAAAAAGTATATTGATATCCGTAAAATATATATTGATATCCGTGAATATGCATTGATATTCATAAAATATGTATTAATATTCGTGTTTGTTTGATATTATGTACATACTAGGCGGTGGTTAGCAAAACCTTTTTATATATACGTACTTGTATGATTCTTTGTATATATTATATGATGATGATGAATTGATGATAATGAAAAGAGATAGGTTACCCACCTCTTCTTCTTCCTTCTTTCTCATCCTCTCACAGCTTATCCATTGACCTCAAATGTTTCTAAGGAAAATCTTTTCTTTTTCTTATTTTATAATACCAAAGAAGACAAATCATCAAGAATCCCATATAAGATAAGAAAAAGTCATGGGGAAAATGTTGTGAAAATGAGGCCTTGAAGTCGTTTAAGTCACATGAATCAACACACATGTATCCAAGATTCATCCAATTTAAGGCACCTAATAACAAATAAAGGTTGATAAAAAGTAGGGGGAAAAACTTTTTTAAGGGTCTGTTTGTTTTTTATGGATATGTGGCATTGAATTTATCTATGAATCGATATACATATTCGGTGTTTGGTTAAAACTTTTACGGGTTAGATTAAATATGTATTGTATATATATTCTGATAAAGTTATGCATATGTATTACCATAGAGGATGTGATTCTACTAATCCTATCACTATTAGTCTTATGAGATTACATATGCTATGAGATTATATATTCCTTCTTTATTAGTTCCATAATTTTTCGTTGCTTTGAATGGACTCCATGCTCATTAGAATGAACAAAATATTGATATATTGCATTCTGTCCATTTTCCTAAGGAAACCGACAGTCGGGCTTTTCACTACGTGAGATGTAGCTTAAAAGATCTTGAGGAACACTTAGGTGACCAAGTCCTAACTATACGATCTTAAGAGAAGAAAAATTCAAATATCATAATAGCGGATAGAGTCAATATTTGACGAATCCATGCCCCGTAGCTAGGCAAAGGAGAAAGAGATAATGGGATCCACTATCAAGAGGCATGTTCTAACGATAAAAACTAGAGTTTCGATATACAAGGTTCTATGAAGTCCGAAGCATCAGTGAAGGGGCCTGGTCATTGTGATCCCTTTGTGAGGTGGCATCACTCGACACACTGCTCAGCCAGTCAGCACTTTGCTCGACCACTCAACACACTACTCGACCACTTTCCAACCTCCAGCCACTCAACACAAGTTTGTGCCTTTTGAACTAAATCAGAGCCTTCCGTGATTTTTGTCTAAATGCCTAGTCTCAACCTTCTAGACGCCAACATTCTAGAATTTTTGTCCGGACACCCTCTTTTCCCATCCAAATGCAACTTTGATGATCAATCACAGCTACTTGATACATGTATTATAATCACGAAGACACTCAACACTGCACAAAAAAGGTGATCGACCTTTCAGAAAAGATCTCCGAGTGCACAAAGAGAGGGGGCATTAAATAGAGCAATTGGGCTATGGCACAAAAATGTAAAATAGAAGTCACCTCTCTCTCTCTCTCTCGATTGATCGTGCAAAAATGTAAAATAGAAGTCATCTCTCTCTCTCTCTCTCTCTCTCTCTCTCTCTCTCTCTCTCTCTCTCTCTCTCTCTCTCTCTCTCTCTCTCTCTCTCTCTCATGAATATTCATATTGCATTTGCTAACATCGCAAGTGCAACTAAAAATTAATAAAAATAGATCGGATGGACCACCCAACAGTTTCCAAGCGAATCTCTTGGTCTGATGGACTGCTTGATTGACTATCGAGCCAAGGTAAAAGATGGATAGATTGCTTGACGATCCAAAGCCAACCTATGGATTGGATGGACTACGTGATGGTCTTTGAGCTAAGCTAGAAGATGGACAAATTACCTGTCTACCAAGCCAACTAACAGGTTAAATAGACTTTTGAAAAATCTCCAAATCATTTTTACATGTCGGATAAACTTTTGAACAGTATCTAAGTTGTTTTTAAAGGTCGAATAGACTCCTTACATAGTCTCGGAGTCGTTTCTACTGAGCTGCCTAGACGTTGGTAAGACTACTTAATAAGTCCTATTAAGTCATTCGAATGTTGTACAGATCACTTTAAAGTCACTATGAATGCATTCACTATTTGACAAAGGAGAACAAGTCTAAAACCAAGGGGCGTATGAAACTACAAGAAATATTATGCGCTTTGAATTCACTAGCAAAAGGTCGCTCAGACTAGCGAGTTGTAAATCTACTTAATTTTGTTTGCCTGACCGATTTTCAAATGTCAACCTAAAAAGGGAGGCTTCTAATGAGTGTATATATATATATATATATATATATATATATATATATATATATATATATATATATATATATATATATATATATATATGTATCAACAAAGGAATTCTCCAAATGATGTATTGATAGAGAATCTAGGAGAGAATATCTTCTTCCCCCATAGAAAACTAATTCCCCTAAATTTTTCCATCACCATTATAAATAGGTTATCTATCATCACCAACTTGCTATCGTATTGACAATTTTCCTTATTTCTATTGCTTAGAGTACCCCATTTGTAGAATAGCATAATCGAGATAACAATGGGTTATAATGGATTTTCTGTATCCAGATAAATAGAGGTTAATCAGTTTTTTGTCCCTAAAAAAATAGAGCAATAGAAGTTTATCTAGACAATTAAGCGAATATTGCAACATGACGAACCGTTTATTATTACGATAGATTAACGTCAAGTCAAAGAAATCACTGATATATATGCAACTAGGGGCATCACATAGCACAACCGTATTAGTACATGACTCGATGATTTTCATAATTCATTTTAAATTGGACCCACAATAACTAGAATCAAAATGTGACACTCTAGTCAAGCCGTAATGCTAGTTGTAATGTTAAACATTTGGGAGAGAGAGTTTCAGGGGAGGTCAAGGGTTGCACATTGATAGATGTAAGTTCAGTGCCATATAAAACAGACCACGATCCTACCTTGTACAAAATCTTTTAAAGACATGAGGACGCCAAAGTCTAATAGAACTTCATAGTTAAGCGTGCACATACTAAAGCATTAATGCAGGGATAGATTACCTATTAGGCGGCAAAAACGGACAATATTATACAAGATGAGAGCGGGTTATTATTCTGAGACACAAATGATAATATGTATTGGAACCATTAAGACTATGCAACATTAATTACTACTAATCGTACAAATCAAGAGAAAAATTAGAGAGCAATTTAACATTAATACAAATCTCTTAATCATTTCCCTCATTTTTTTTTCTACATTAAACTCCAAAAACCCAATTAATTCAAATCCCCTTTATTTCATCTCCAAGCTTCTATAATCCAACACACCAGTTTTCAACCCTAGAAAGTCATAACCAATGTTTCCCCTACTACCAGTATTACTACTTCCAATATTATTCCCACAACTGCACTCTTTACTTTTCTCTATCCCCAAACTGCATGAAAAACAAAGACCAGTAGCTCCACCATTGAACGGTTCAGATTGGTTCTGATTAGGAGGACTAATCCTCAGTTCAAGATTAATCAGTAGGTTCTTCTCAATATCTTCTTTGCTACTGAAAACAACAGCAGCAGCAGCACTGCTGATGATTTTCTCTTCTTTTTCTTCTTCTTCTTCTGCTTCTTTCTTGAGGGCTGATGTTGCAAATGATAGGGTTTTCGCCGCCTCGGTGGTTGCCGGCTCGTTCATCGGCCGGTGAGTCGCTGGATCAATTCCCCGGTTCATAAGCTTTCGTCTTATGTGGGTGTTCCAGTAATTCTTTATCTCGTTATCTGTTCTTCCCGGGAGTCTTCCGGCTATAAGTGACCATCTGTACCGTAAAAAATAACAACTAATTAAAAATTTGAAATACTTCAAGGTTTTAAACTTTAAAAAATTGCTCATTTTATGAAATCTTAAGGTTCGTTCAGTCCATACAGAACTTTTTTGGGTCCATTAATATTATACGATAGAGATCGATCCCTCGTAGATTAATTGGCAGAGGACAACCTGAGTTATAACTCATAGAAATACTTCTTATTAGAAACAATTTTTTATAAGTCTTAAGATTTAGGAGTTTGTTCAAAATCTTTCAGGTATTGGTCAATTTATACAGAATTTTATCATGATTTTAATTAGGACCCATTAGTAAATGATGAAATTAGTTTATTCGAAAATTAATCGAAGTGCACTTAAAATAATTCGGACAGTTTGAATCATAAAAAAAATGTTCTAGAAAACAAATATAGGGTGTTTCAACCTGTTCATATGGTGGAAATAATCTTGAGGCTTCCATTTCCGTTTAGTTGTCGTTATCACTTATCACAGTCAATTTTGAAAAATAATTTTTAAATCTTATTTAATTGACAGTTTCAAACCGTAAAAAAAACAGACTTTTTAGTAATACATTTAACTTATATTCCAAAATTTTCTATAAGAAATGAGAAGAAGTAAAAATCATGAAATTTTTATTTCTTTATTAAAATAATTTCCGAGACAAAAAAAAAAAAAAAACCAGTTTTTTCTCGCATTTTTCTTGAAAATAACACATTTTTTAGAAAACATTAAAAGGATATTCCAAGTTATGGAAACCCATTTTCGCTAAAATAGTATTTTTTTATTTCGTAACTAAAACAATTTCCAAGTTTTTTTGACAAAATTTATTTCAGAAAATGTTCAACAAACGAACAGAAAATGAAAAAAAAAAAAAAACAATTTTTGGGGGGGAAATGGGGTGCTTACTTGTTACCGAGGAGGCTATGGAGTTTGATGATGAGCTCATCTTCTTCTTCAGTGAAATTTCCTCTTTTAAGGTCAGGCCTCAGGTAATTAATCCACCGGAGGCGGCAGCTCTTCCCGCAGCGGAGGAGTCCGGCGGCCTTCGGCAGGGACCGCCAGCAACCCTCGCCGTGTGCCCGGATATATGCTATCAGTCGATCATCTTCTTCCTTGGTCCATGCTCCTTTGTTTGTGTGAGCTTTCTCACAACATGGTGACCTTCCCATTATTTAGACCTTAAAAAAGATAAATAATTCACAAAGTTTTGGAAGGACTATTTCTTTTTTAGTCCCTTCTTCTTTCTTCTTCTTTTGGGTTTTTGATGGAGGTACTCAACGATCAAGGCCGGCCCTTTTGAACACTTGGGTTGTGGTTTTATAGGCTTTTGACTCTAGAGAGAGAGAAAGATGGAGAGAGAGAGAAAGTGAGTTACCTAATTGCTTCTAGATGTGAGTTGGTGAGACAGGTTTGAGGGAGTGGCTGGTGACCTCATATTCAATACAAAAATACTTCCACAAATTTATTATTCATACACAGATTTAAATACAGAGTATTTCGAGTAGTTCAGTACGTGTGAATCCTATCGCGGAGGATTTACGTGTATTTGATGATTTTGTGTTTAGACGCGGTGATTGAAGCACGACCCTGTTCAATGTGAATGAAGATATAAAAAGGGTCTTCGTTACGGCTTAAGTATAGTAATATATATATAACCTTGTTTTATCGGTAATCTCGTCTTAAATTTAAAAAACTAAGTTTCGAGAAACAACGATTTAATATTTATTATTTTAATTACGAGTATAGTAAGTTCAGCTGCAACAAATACCCGCAAAACACGAGAAGGATATGATTATAAAATAATGGGTAATCTTTAGGTAGGTGTAAAGTAAGGGTCCGTATATTAAATTATAGGTAGACAAATTAGGGGGGTAGTGATATTTGTCTTTCTTTTTTCCAAAGACTCACCAACTTTAGATTAATTATGCAAAGGCCCCTCAAAATCCTCCTAAACTTAATGAAGAAACAAGTACCAGAATACATTGAGCACTCATCTTATTATAATTTCTCACATATGTTGTTGGAACTAACATCCATATAGTGGTTAATTTATGCCAAGAAATTTTTTAATCAAGCCCTACCAATTAGTGTTTACTTGATGGTATTATTGATAATTTATAATATTACTTGTGACGTACTTGAGCCTCAAAAATTTTTCTGTGGACATAAAAAGAAGTCGATCGATATGACTCAGTTTTCATCTTCTTTTTTTTCTTTGTTTGAGGGTATTCAGAGTTTGAGTACAATTATAGTGAAGTAAGTAGTTATGGTCCGTCGTCTCGCAAATATAAAATAATTATTAGGTTTAAACTCTGAAATAGCATCAAGTGAGATGAGTGGCTTGACTCAGATATCAATTTGTGGACATTGGAAGGTGGAAAAATTGGTAAATCTCATCTTGAAAAATATAAATTATTTGGTATTAGCGTCACCGTATTTTTGTCATTTTTTCTCAGTCTTTATAAAGTTTGAAATAAATTTTTGGCACTAATTATTTGTCTTGACGAAAGAAATCTAGAAAATAGAAAATGAGCAAAAGACTCAAAAAATCACTAAAGACGAAAAAGTCTAAAAATGACTTTTTTTTACTTAAGTTTGGTGTCTTTAGCGTAGTCCTATCTGAATTTTTATTAATGTTAGCCCATTTTTTTATAGTTTCTTTCTCGTCAAGGCTTGGGACTTAAAGGTGTGCTTCTTTCTAGGTCTCAAATTCGAAATCTCTTAGGTTCTATCAACTCTCATGAGGTCAGTCTATACAGTGCAAAATTCTAACTTTAAATGGGCCTCCACTGGTGGACGGTCGCGCCTAACATGAAACTTGTGATTGATAGTAAAACATAGATTCTCCTCTTTAGACCTAATTCTATCTTCAGGTTTTGTTCTCTTAAAAATTCGTCGAGATGCGCGTAAATTAGTCTAAACATTCTCATACATAAAAAAAAAAAAACCAAATGAGAAAATGTAAAAATAAATGACATGAAACTATACCCAAAAAAAGAATTTGAAATATCAAACATTACTAACGAATTTTACAAATAGTAATTTAATTCAAACTCAGCCTAATTGGATTCACATGTAATTAGGGCATACAAGACCAAGATTTTTTTTAGTAAGTTAGTTGGAGTGGGCATTCGACAACGAAATCTCAAGTGGGTTTGTCTATTCTTGTGCATAAGAATAGGGCGATGGTAGGTAGATGTGGCTCTTTATTCTATTGGTGGTGCCCTCTATCATGCATGAGAGAGAGAGGGAGAGAGAGAGACATGTATGTATATATATGTATAGAGAGAGAGAAAGAAGAGAGAGAGTTTCTAGAAGAGTTGGAGGTTGGGTTCATGGCAGATTATGAAAGAAAAAGAGAAGAATTGGAGAAGAAAAATTAGTGAGTGTGGTTGTGGTTGTACGTGGGCTTTGGTTTACCTTCCGCTTTATCTTTTTCCCCCACCCTCGTAATATTTTAGGCCAAGAAAAGGACAGGGTTAGGAAAAGCTAGGTTAAAATTAAATTCTCGAGATACGGAAATCGATCACAAAATTATCCATATAAATTACTCGAACGGAGGAAAAATATTTAAAATTATGTGTATTCACGCGTTTTTCTATCTATTTTGTGATCGGTTTCTATTTTCGTATAATTACTTGAAAAGGGTATTCGGTCTTTCTTTTGTTGTGATATTCTCTCAATTTCGTGTGTTTTTTGTTACTCATCACCAAACACTCTCTCTCTCTAATAAACGTTGGTGATATTTTTTTATACTATTTGTATTAGTAACGGGTTTACAAATAGGTATTCTTGGAGTAGTCGGTTTAATTCTGAACGTACGTGACTGTGATTTGGTTTCTTAGAAAATTCGCACAACGGAAGATCTTGAATTTGAGACTTTCTACAGCAAAAATAATCTCTTAAACGAAAGTATTCGTACTTGGATGTCGGCTCTAGATTAGCCTCAGAAAACTCTGTTTCTTGAGGCGGTTCGGACAGGGTTAGGAAAAGTAAAATTAAAATTCTCGAGATATAAAAATCGGTCACAAAATTCTCGAAATTAAATACTCTGGTCAAGAAAAATACTTAAAATCATGGGTGTTACGTGTTTTTTCTATCGATTTTGTGATCGTATTTGTATCCGTATAATTACTCGAAAAGAGTATTCTTTTTTCTTTTTTTTTTTGAGATCCTCCCAGTTCTGCATACTTTTTGTTACTCACCACCACATATTCTCTCTCTCTTTCTCTCTCTCTATCTGTGAAAGCAACTTCGAAGACAAACTTGTGCCGTGCCCATGAATTATCATCACTATTTAGAGAGAGAGAGAGAGGAGAGAGAGGGGGGTTGTGATGCCCACTTGTGCAATTTCATGAGTGCATTTTTACCTACCTCTTCAACTTTTCCCACTGTCCTGGTCCAGAACTGGGCCCCACCTTGACGTTGAACAATGGCACGATTTATGATTCCATCCCCAATCCCACCCTACATTTTTATGACCTTCCTTATCCATTAGTAACCATTTTCTTTTAATAGATAATAATTCTCAGTATTCGAACCAGTTTACGCGTCTTTTATCAATCTCATCGTCTATTTGCGGGCAACTTAATTAAATTCAAAACAAAAACTTATATGAACTGACTCCGTAAGAATTGACAGTACCCAAAAAAATTCGAATCTGAGACTATAAACGAGAGTGAACTCCTACGTCTCAAGTTTTAATCAGATTTTATCCGTTAGTAACTTTCAAATTCTAAATCCACACACACACAACCCAAAAGTTAATAGAAATTAATATGAATTTAAAAAAAAAAGATTACAATCTCTCATACACATATTCGGATACAGATATGTTCAGAATCATCAGATACATGTGAAGTCCATATCATTTTAAAGAGTTATACGTGCATATAACGATTCTAAATAAATTTGTATTCAGATCTGTGTGGGGAGGATGCGTTTAAACTTGTTGAAAATTTTAATTGGTTTTGAGGCCCTAGAACTCCACCTCTCCTACAAGACTTACATTTATTGCAAAATCAGTTAGGTTGAGTAGTGGTTGGTGATTTGTTCTCTATCCCTACCCAACCCCAATAAATGGAATACTCAAAAACATGGAAAACATATGACAAGATAGGAATCAAAGCCCTATTTGATTGCCAAATCAATTTGGTGGACAAGGTGTTAGTGAAATTATTAGTCTTCCTTGTGATTATGTGATTGTTGCAATTATGTGATCATTATCATTCGTGTAGCATATTCGTAGAAGAATTGTTAGAAATTATTTCGATAGTAGTAAACGACCTCAAACGAGGAGGCAAGATAGCAAGGAAGAAGTAAAGAATACCTCACTACCCATAAATGGCCGGTATTTCGACCAAATCTCCCTACAAATTGTACATGGAGGTCTCCCTACATGCGGCTCATGCCATTCAAGGTGACCAAGCCCAACTTTCATTTGCTAATCTTGTACTGAAATTGAAACTGATCGACCTTGACAGCTAATAATTTACATGCCGACAATTTTGTATGTCGTTAACAATTTATCTTGATTCCTTATTCTAGTTGGAGAGAGATATTTAATTGCATAAAAGTTTAACTCAAATATTTTAAATTATCAATAAAAGAAAAAGATAGATAATAGCAATGAGGTCCATCAAACTTGCAAACAGTCACGGATATGAATCATACGGTATATTCTTTGGTAAAATGAGCTTCAAACTTTGATTTTGTAGAAACTAAAATGTGGGTGATTTTAAAATATATGGATTTAGAAAAAGGATATTTTTGCATGAACACTCTTTACGAATTTACCTTCATTTCTCCATTTTAAAAGTTCAAAGTAACTAATAGCAGAGCTCGACCACAAAATTGGGTCTAAGCATTGTCTCCTACAATTTTTTTTCATTTTTTGCTCGCCCTACAAAATGAAGATAAAAAGGAGCCGAAACCACTTAGTGTCATTAGAATTCATGAGGCAAAACGCAAATTCAAGTCCCCTAATCCTAGTGAAGTGGTATATGAGGCTCCCTAGATATGTTTACCTACTTCATTCAATTGATTTTTCAATTTATCCCAATTACTCTCGAAGTTGGTTGGTTGATTGGGATATAATTCTATTGTCGAATTTTATACTAAAAATGAGAAGTACATAACTATTTAAAAATAGTTGAAATTCCATTTGATACAAGATTACAAGCTCACAATCAAAAGCAGCCAAAGGAATTAACAAGGGTACTTTATTAAGGTACGAAATTTGAGTATTTGCTCCTTTTTAAAATCCCGGGTTTAAAATTTTTTAAGTGTCATCAATTTTTATGGATTAATTCATACAAAACATTGCATTGGCCTTAATTCGGTTTCTCACTATTACACGGTAAAATTAATCGAAATGTGCATAAGTCTGAACACTTTTAGAAGTCATTGAGAGTTTGGCTCATAGGGTAGGAAATAAACAGATTAGCCAACTCAGCAACCCTGTGGACATCATGTGCTTAGGTATTGAACAAGACTCGTGGGTTTGTCCTAAAAAAAACCCAAATCTTATACCTACCTCTAATTGCCTGTCCTCCAACCTCCATGTGAAGTTCTCTGAAACTTAATCCAAATAGGGTATGTTGCCACTGACCCACATGGTGGAGATAGCTTCAATGATTAATGCAAGCTTTTTAAATGGTGGGTTACTTTTTCATTTCTATTTTTTTGTCAAAGAGAAATCTGCTCAGTGTCCAAAAAAATGTCTATTTTAACAGTTGTTAGTGAGTGTACCTGAGACGCAAGTTTATTGACCTAGTAAGATAAAGGAGGCAAATGATTGGCTTCCCTAATCCTAGTACCTAACCTTGGACTTCCGTTGTTTGTTTTTAGGCCGAAGAGGTAAGGTTAAAATTTTTACCTGATGAGGGTCTAATAGCGATAGACATTTTCACTGTCTCGATAGTTGATCGACAGCTAGTTTTCGGACTCAAAGGAACCCTGTTGAGCTGTGCAATCACGCTATTCTTCCCAAAGCACACACCCTTGGTCGTTTTTAGGAATTCAATTGCATTGCGCGTTCTTCTGATGATAGTGAATAGTAGATGAAATAACTTGGTGCTTAGTCCTTTGTAGTAAGCCATGTGAGACTAGATTTTCCACAACAATTCTTCATCTCCTTTTTGTTGAGCAGAGATGAGGTAAAGGGGGAATGAAAATCCTAATCTCTTTCTTGTCCTTCTGTTTAAAGCTAAGTAAATTGTTCTTTTAGTGAGAAAGGGGTCTATTAGCACCAAAAAGAAAGTAATGATGCACACATTTTGTTCCATAAGATGTTACATGTTTTGTTTTCTATATATGTGGTGCTTTGAATATATTGAGGAATAACCGTAAACCAATATTCATAGAAAAAACAAAATTACTCGTATCTATGATTAGTTGCAAACTTTATAGTTATGTGTTCTGTATTTTTTGTGTTCGGTACATATTAATTTGACTCATTTTTTACGATTCATTATTTTATCAATTACATATTACTCTGACCAGTTACGAATGAGTGTATAATGCACAAAAATATTACAAATTATTTTGACTAGTTTGGAAAATATGTAGGATTAGTTATGAATCACTTTAGTTGGTTATGAAAATATTGTTTAAAATGTGTTGTACCATAGATTCTCCACAATAGAACACGCTTTCATACTCCAGATAGGTAGTACAGCACAAATACGGACCATAACTCCAATCTTGTGTATTCTGTCATTTAAGATAGAGGAAGAGCCTCAATCCATCTTAATCACCTTTCCCTTTCCTGAGTAAGCAAAGAAAGCCGTAGGTGGCTAGTTGGAATCTGTCGCGACGGAAATGTTAAAGCGGAACACGAACCAATTTTCGCTATTCCGGGAAGTAACTCTATTCACCGATGCAATCTAATAGAAGACATGTATCTTTCTACTAATGCCTCAAGTTGCCTTAGTGTATTTGAGGCTGTTATTGTAACTGCTAACCAAAGTAAAATCAATATCCAGATTTTCTCCCTAGTAGATCTTGCTCATAGCAACAATGCATACAAAGGTTGAAACTCGGTACAGGGATTTCAGAAACCCCTTATTTCACTTCATCTTTTTCCGAACTTCGTATAAGTACGTCAGGACCACCACGGCAGCAGCAACGGCAACACCAACGGCACTTTGAGCCAATACGGCACGATCATTCACCACTGGCTTGGAACCGGAGGAACTGGGTGTGAACCCTAATTCAGAGAGTTTCTTGTGTGATACAGCATAATCTTTAAAGAATGCATCCTCATCCTGCGCCAAATATCAAGCATGAACCAAGTGAAAATTAACAAATGTACAAGAGCTCAAGTAAAATATGAAAATATCTGGGTAATTCAAAACCGTTAGGCAGCACCAATAAGCTTGCTAACCACCTATACAGATGTTTCGTGTAGTTATTACGACATCCAAATAGCTCGGCCATTTCAAATTTAACCTAAATTTTGTTTGGAATAACTTGGCATTATCCCGGCATAAGAAGGCCCTTGACAGAGCAAAATAGAGAAAATGATTCATGTAGTCGAACCAAATTGATTGGAATCAGGCCAACTTTGGTTTGGTATCTGGTATAGTTTACTTGGGTTGGGTTGGGTTGGGTTGGGTTTGGTATCTAGTGAGTAGCTGGTCAGGTATAAGTAGCCTTAGATTGGATCCTATCAATTAAATTCAGCTTCCGGGCTAGTAAACGAAAGGAACAATGCATAAAAAGCGATCAGTATGCATTGGGCCAGCCCATATTAGTTATCAAGATCTTTCATTCATTCTACGCAATTGGAAAGTCAGTCCAGCTGCAATCGATTTAACAGACACCAAACTTCCATTACAATCCAATCGCTTATCTTTCCACAAACAACCTTTCTTTTTTTACAAGTATCTTTCTGCATATAACATTTAAGTTCCGATTAGGAAAGGTCAATCTTTCCGCATATAATATGCAAGATCCAAATTAGGTAAAAGCAATAAAGAAGAAATGCTAACATAGTTTGGTTTTGTTCATCAATCGTCAAATCAGAGACGTATCCGAGCCAGCCTAATTGAAAGTCACATAACATTTGGCTGCCAAAAATGGTCCATCCAAAGAAAGAGAAGAGGAAGATAAGGTCACTGCAAACCAGCACATTGCAGGTATTTTGGTGGGGTCTAGACTCTAGAGGTTGGATATTGACATCTCTTAATCAAATTAGAACCATGTTCAGATTCCAGTGGCCTGTAAAATCCCAATGGTCTAAGGCAATGCATCAAAGTAAACTACAACTAAACCAGTATGTCACTTCATACAACACCAAACGGCTCGGTCATTTCAAATTTGATATCTTTTTTGTTTGAAATATCTTCGCACTATCACTAGCATAAGGAGGCCCTTGATAGAGGATAGTGGAGGAAAAAGATTCATGTTACCAACCACAATTAATTGGGATTTGGGACAAAGACTGGTTTGGTTTGGTTTGATATCCATGTGGCCAGAACTAGTACCCTATACCCAGAATTGGCATGGAAGGCAGTGTGGTTGCTAGTAGAATGGTCAGGTTTAGTTTGCTTTAGATTGGGTCATATCATTTATTAGAAAACGCACAAGAAGCGATCCTTGGATTGATTCGGGACGGATTTGTTATTTATCAGACATTCCATTGTCCCTTTCAGGGTGGGAAAGTCAGTCCGGATGACACAGTCCCAAAACAACCAAGTTATATCAGCAAGAGATCAAACTGACAACCCAATTACTTCTCTTTCCATGTGAAAGACTTTTCTTGAAAATATCTTTCCAAATATAACAATCAAGTTCCAATTAGGTAAAGCAATAAAGAAGATGCTAGTATAGCTTAGCTTTGTTCATCAATTGTCAAATCAGAGATGTATTTGCACCAGCCTAATTGCAAGACACGTAGAATTTGGCCGCCAAAACTGGTCCATCCAAAAAGGAGAAAAAGGAAAATCCGGCCACTGCAGAACCACATAGTGCAGGTATATTGGTGGGGTCTATATAGTGGATATCAACATCTCGTAATCATAGATGAACCATGTTCAGATTCAAATGAGCTTTAAAATCCCAATGAGCTAAGGCCAGGTATCAAAGTAAACTGAACTAAAACAGTATATGTGACTCTGTATGTCTCTAGTTTCATCGGTAAAATCAACATTATGAAAAACTTAAACGAGTATTAACATGTGGATCAATTAGACACGTCACAGAAAATTAAAGATGATAATGGCAGTATTGGTCAATTGATTCAACTAATCTGACATTACCTTTGCATACAGCTCGACATAATGACGGAACTCGGGATCATCCAACAAAGCATTGTCTGTTGGAAGTTTCAATAGCCCCTCTGATTCTCCTTTCAGCAACTCTCTGTTTTAGATAATATTGTGAAATGGACTACAGAACCACAGAGTACTTTCTTTTCCCAAATTAAGAACAAAACAAACAACAGAAATGGGAAACCTCATCCTTACACGAAGTATGAGTTATCGAACTTCAAAGGCTCCTTGGTCCAGGGGCCATCAAAACCTGATCTCTCCGGATGTGCCCTTCCCTTAAACAAAACACCAACCAGAAGAAATCAAAACACATTATCAGAATAATCAATTATTTGCTTCTGATATAAAAAAATGCATTCAGTTGCGTACGAAAGCCACTCATGTACTTCCACAACACCAACAAACAATAACATGTATTTCTTTCAATTTTGATATGTAACAAAACAATTGAAATGTCGAGAGATGATTTTGTTATATTTCCACAAGCCAAGAAAAGATTACCAAAGTGTGTCCCCCAGACAGTGCCACAATATCTTTGTCCGATAAACCCATTCGGTAGAATATGTCCCTTAGATGTGTCACCCCTACATTAACATTCACGAGTGATTATGCAAGGTTCAACTTCTTCAAAGTGAAACTCAAAAATTCGTAAAAATAAAGGAACAACATTGTAAGTAATCAATGATGATGCATGAACACATTTCCAAGGCTTCGAAGAAAGAAAAAAAACATGTGGTCGGTTGGGGTATGGAGTCATGTAAGGAAGTTGTTGCATAGAGAAGGCATGTTTTACTTGTGGCAGTGTGTGGGCAACATAACTTTCTGCCTTATTCGTTTTCCTTTAATTGGTTTTCCATGGACCACATCACTGCTACTGACTGAAAAGAAGAGAGAAGGGGGGGTGTTTGTTTTTGTGTGGGGGTGTTGGGGGTGTTTGGTGGCTTACTATCCTTCAAATGCATCATTAGCCATCATTCTATATTCTGACTCAAAAACAAAGACTATGCTGTTGCACCTTACGTCTATTAGCATTTCAGCCGGATTTTTATAAAATTCCACGTTTGTTCAATCTTTGGACAAAGACCCATGCATTGAATGCTGAAAATTTGAACTCTTTTCTAATTCATTGGATGTTTACAACTTACAACATATCTAAATCCACCTATGCTTCGCAAAGAAATGCTAAAGCATGCACTGTCGTTTCAGTAGAAACAGAGAAATTCGTGAACAAAAGGAAGAGCAACCAAGGCTGCGAATTCAATACTCTACAAGTGTTCCTGAAACAGAAGACTAAACAATCTGACACTAGCTGAGTGGCATTAGAAGACCTTTAGTAGCATTTGGAAGTCGCCCTTCCTTGGGAGAAATCTTTGAATCCTACAACAAAGCAAAACCAGTTCACAAAATGAAATCATCTCACCTCAAGCTAGTTCCAACAATAAAATTGAGTTGTTAACATACCTTTCTACCAGGAACGAAGTCAACGGTTGGACCCCCCGTGACCTCAACTGCAACAACACCAGCCAGCTATAAAGGAAAAAATTCATCTGTTGAGTCAATCAATCTTCATTCTTCACAGACAAACGTGACTCAGAACAGATACACTAAAGAGTTTGTAATCCTATCACTGCCGTTAAACCATTTTTTTATTTTTCTGACAAATTATCATTAAACCATATGCTAACAGCTTCAATACTCTTACAAAAATAGTTGCTTTCATCCATGCAATAAAGGTGGTAGAGAATAAAGGTGGCTTTTCTCACAAGGATATAACTTAAAAAGGACTTCTATGGGAGGTTTAATGTCTTAGAATTTGATAAATATCAAGTAAAATAAACTATATTGTGGAGGGCCGTTTTACATCAGTGATGTTCTTCCCTAGGAAGCGAATTCCTAACCGTGTTTCCAATCTTTTTCTTGTCAGTCTTTTCCAGAGCTTTTTAGCTTTTTAATGACAACGATTTTTGCAACTTCTATTTCTCATATGTTATAAGTATACGACTAATCAACAGAGAATTTTTCACATATTAATTAGAGACTATTACTGTACAATCAACTTCTTAAAAACCAAAGAATATATATATGGGAAAAGCTATATAGACCAACACTTTTTTATACCAATATTAGACCAACATATAAATTATTCATTCTTGATTAAATTTTAATGATCCGAACCATTCAATGTGTTTAAAACATGTTTTTCAGGGTACACGCGAGAAATCAGCTCAAAATATTAGCGAAAATAGCTTGATCCAAACAGTGGTTCATAAAGTAGTTCCTGTCAGCATTTTTAACCACTGTTTGGATCAAGCCCTTTGCAGTAATATTTTGAGCTGATTTTCCGCGGGTAACCTTAAAAACATGTTTTAAACACATTGAACGGTTCGGATCATTAAAATTTAATCAGGAATGAAGAGTTTAAATGTTGGTCTAATATTGGTCTAAAACAGTTTGTTCTATATAGCTTTTTCCATATATATAAGCTTGATCCAAACAATGGTTCATAAAGTAATTCCTGTCAGCATTTTTTACCACTTCTTGGATCAAGTCCTTTCTGATAATATTTTGAGTTGATTTCTCGCGAGTGCCCTTAAAAACGTGTTTTAAATTCATTGAACGGTTCGGATCATTAAAATTTAATCAAGAATAATGAGTTTAGATGTTAGTCTAATATTGGTATAAAAAAGTATTGGTCCCTTGAGCCTATATATATATATATAGAGAGAGAGAGAGAGTCAACAAGTAAAAACGTGAAGGGTAAAAGGGACAGTCTGTTACTGATACCAATCATAATAAGGAAATATAAATCATGCACCAAAAGCTATATTAACCGCGATGCATGAAAAAAGGTATACATCGATAAGTCGATTTTAATAATCTCTTAATTCCATGACGTAACAACAAATCTAAGATGCAAACACATAAAGTCATTCAGTCTCCAACCATCACCTGGTAAAGGTCTGCATACGTAATCTTCAGATGTTTAGACTTTATTTCTTCTGCAATCATAAAGGAGAAACATTTAGTAAATTTATTCATAACAGCACTGCTAAATGGATACAAAGGAAAAATAACTATGCCAAACTTGTGAATTCTGGAGATGCGGTACTGCATTTCTCTTTTAGAGTAGTTCATGACAAAACCCATGAAAAAACTCAAAATCAACAAATGTGAATGTCTCTGCTCCCTTAAAGAAGATAGTTCTCCCAAAGACTTCATTTATCTACCCATTCAAGCTCGTTACATTCTAATCATGTAAGAGTCTTTGGCTTTGGCACTATATAATTGACTAACATCGGAGTCTCACGCCGCCCCCCCAAAACACAAAAATAATAATAATAATTGTAATAATACATACATAAATGAATAAATAACTAGAAGGAAAGAGGAAAAGAAGTCAATGCATGCATAGCACACAAGAAAAAAAGAAACCTGGATTTTTGCAGATAGCATACTTAAGGCCTGGTCTAATGAAGTTCAGGGTCAAATTTTTCTTCAAATTACAGTTACTGTAGATTACATGTTATTACATGATTTAGTGAATGTCTAGTAAAAAGTGGGTTTTAACTAACTTGACTCGGGGAAGATCTCCTACCCATGATCTATTTCTCCATTTTGTCCTCTATTCCTTTAATTTGGAAGAAATTCTTGCTCCAACCCGCCCTACATTTTCTTTTCTATCGAGGGGATGCTTGACACTCCAAATATAGAGTATGAGAAGAAAAAATAGAAGATCCTCTAAATTTACTTTTTGGATAGAAAAATAAAGAAAGCATTGAATATGAAAGCAAAATAGATAATGATTGAAGGAGAAGTGGGAGAATATTTAAAACGAAGATGAAACATAGAGATTTAGAGATTTGTGGTTGGACATTGAATGAATTGTACAATCACTTAATTCCACTTTTTATTATGAACACCATTTTGATCCTCTCAAATGGAGTTTTAGATGATATTCGGTCGGAGGTGCTCTCACAGGATCCATCTTAAAGGCTTAATTTGGGACAAGTTAAGTCCATAGCTCTCATATGTGATCAACCAGGCCTAGGAGATTCTTAGTTTAAATTTAGGAGTCTTATCATATGTATTTTTTAAAGTAATGTGTATCATTTTCTGTACTGCTTTTATTAAGATTTGCTTATGTGGCCCACTCTACTCTCCTTTAAATCATACAACAGCTTTGTCTACACAGCTATAGAGATATATAAGAATTAAGCATTGAAGCTACAGATTTTTCTCCTAAATTATATCTGAATTCTATAGCTTCAAATTTCTCATATTTGAGGCACCAAACACTAAAGACAGTGAGCGGGAATATGAACTTATAAAAATATTACTGTTAAAACGTAAGAAATCCATTGTAACAACCTACCAATCAATGTTATGCACTTCAACCACCAAAAACACTATCAATCAGAACAAATGGAGTCCTCCCACATAGCAAATTACGCACTCAAGTAGCAAGTATTTAGGTTTATACACGCTCGAGTAGCTACAAAAATCTTCTAACTCCATTCATCGTAATGCAATTATAACATAGTTACCGCAGAAGTCAATTGCAATCTTTAAACCATTATTCGAGCCATGAGAGTATTCCTCCTCGGTTCTAATCGAGCCATTAGGGCCGCCAGTCTTCGTGTTCACATCATAAGTCCCTGCATCGTGCCACCTACACCGCCGAAGAACACGTACAACATCATTTCAGAGTTTATCGACAACAGAACAGAATCTCTACAAATATATACATATTTATATAGATAGAGAGTGAGAGCAAGAGTGAGAGTGAGAGTGAGTACGCCAGGCGAAGCATGATAGGGGCGCAGTTCTTGCTGGAGATGAGAGCGCGGAGATCGCGACGAGCCTTGTCGATTTGCTTCAGGTACTCCGTGTCGACGACTGGCATCGCCATCGGAATTTCTCAAATCAGTTGAAAATTTCGGAAATCGGAGACGGCCAACGACTGGCGGGGTGGATTGGCGTCTCTCACTGTGAAGCTAAGAGAGAGAGAGTGAAAATGGTAATCGATTGCCTCTGAGGGGAACAGAAACGATAAAACCAGAGTCAGTCGAAGGTTGCCGTTGATATGGGGTCGCGTTTAATTTATCGGACGATGCAAGAATTCGCCACGTGTCAAAAAAACAGAGGGAGATAGGTATATGTGTCGACCAAATAGATTTGAACACCACAAAATCTTAAATTTTTGATAGATTTGTATTGTACTTGTGTAAAATATTTTGATCAATTATTCATATTAATGAAAAGAATATAAAATATTATATGATTCAAAGTCTCAAAAAATTATTAAAAAACAAAAAAAAAGTTACAAATGTAATTTTTTAGTTTTTTAAGGTTATCTTATTTGAATTTTTTTAATTCAATTCAATTTTTCATATTTTTTCGAGATTAATAAGGACATTCAATGATAGTAACGGAACTTTATACAAGAAATTATAAAATATCAAATTATATCTACTAATAATGACGAACCGAGGTCTTATATAACACAAATGAACTAGTGATTTTCAATTTCTCCAATAATAACAATATAATGCACTGAAATTAGGGAGAACTGTAGTGCAATTCTCCATAGTGTGGATATCGTACCGACAAAAAATCGTAATTTTGTTTGTTTTGTCCTCAAAACTATACCATTTTGATGTCATGCATATTGATAACAATTCACGTGATTAGTCAAAACGATATAATTTCAAGAATAAAACAGGTAAAACTACTACTCGCACTACACGCGCACCACAGAAAAATGACTATAGCCGCCCGAACCCAATGCTCTGTTAAGCATTTGTTGCCTTGAAGACTTGGGAAGATGAAGTGAACCAAACCCAGAACCTAAAATGAGGAAACCAGAACTTATAAACCATGATCACGAGCAAATGCATATGAACTCCAGAAATATATGAGCGAGCCGAACCGGCGAGGATACAACGTTACACGGCAACAATACAAAGTTACAGGGAGTTTACACCTTTTGACGGTATTAATGTACACAAACAACAAGCAGAACAACATGGTATCAAGTACCAACAGCATGAAACAATCATAATAGCTTTCTCTTCTAAATATCTATCCCGATTCTCGAACGATATTATGTAAAAAGAAAACAAAGCGTAGGCTTAGGAACCGGTCCTCCATTGCAGTTCGATTTGAATTCGTCCGTTCTTTGAGTCTATGAGATGGTATTTCTCGTTGGTCCTTCTGTTGCTAACAACATCTGCAAGATTGATATCAACGTACCCCAAAGTTTCCTAGTTGCAGAAGGAAAAAATAATAATATTAGTTAAACAAATGAAAGAAAATACCACAATAACTTGCTGGATAAAATTCACACAGGGATATCTAAGCAGGAGGACAAGAGAAGTACTACGGTCCTAGAAAACTTTTTCCAAGAACATCCCCGAATTCAAAATCAAGAGTTATGATTCATTGGGATTTAGAAGCCTACAAACTTAAGTAAATCTAGGCGGATAAAAAAAAACTTAAGTAAATCTAGTCCATTAATTTTGAATTCTAGGAAGTTTTTTGGGACCAAAAACTTTCCCCATCTCTAAAGCACAATTACAGAAAGAAGACCCTTGATATGAGTATAGATGATGTTTTAGAAAATGTAACACTAAAGGGCGAATCCGCCCACATTTCATATCACAAAGTAGATCCGGGATAATCATTCGACAAGGTGTTACAAGACAAATAGATCTAGAGTGGGAAAAAGGTTCGTACTTTGTTCAGCATATTATTGTGTTTCCTGATATATATTGAATCTACTTCCGGGAAGAAGTCCCAAATACAGTCGAAAAAGAAGGGCTTCAGTCCACAAGGCTACTGCTACTGAATGGTCTGAAAAGAGGTTGGATGTAAATCACACATGCAGTGATGCACTAATGAGCAAAAGTTATTTGATTTGTTTCCTAAACCACCAGTGCTAGTCATGGCATTTTGTACAGCCAAAATACAAATTGTTTTCTCTTTAGATGTCACCCTGAATTGCATGTTCTCAATAAAGTGAGTGAGACGAGGTGTCGAATATGCTCCACAAACTATAACATGTCATCAATTAGCAACACCTCTCTTCCAAAAGCAGTCATAAACTTCTTAACTTTCACTTCTACGAGAAACAATCTATCGCTAAAGATTTGTTGCTGAATTCCAAGTACACTGGATGGAGAAAAAGAATCCAATCTGTACCTTGGGATGTAGTAAGCCAATCTTTGATGAGACGCTCACTACTTCCACGTGAAGCCTATCCTTCGTCGGAGGCTCATCAAGCATGAAATGAAACTCTTCTTCCCATCTCGGATCTCTATTCTTCTTTACATACTGTACAAATGAAAGATAAGAACATTATGAGGATGTGGAAAGGGCCTCTAACTTTATTACTTGCAACTCATATCACTCTTGGTCAGAATCAAAATCCTATAAGTTGATCAGGAATATCTCGTTAACGCAAGTACTTCAAGCTTGTTCAACGAATTGCAAGTAAATCCAGAAGAGTCAAATAAAGAAATTTTACCATTGTATAATCGAGGCATTTAATTAGGCTGTTACGTAAATTTTGTTTTCGTTTCAATTATCTTTTTGGTGGGAGGGCGGGTGCTAAACAAGTGTCATCCAACCGAGACACTTGTTAATTAGGTATTACAGGTTTAAACATCCAAAAATATACTCCTTGTCAGTTATTTTATCTCTCTCTCAGAGAGAATGATCGTCTTGTCTAGTAATTATTGAGAAGACAAGGGTATTATATCGAGACTTTGCAACACAAAAGAAAGCACAAAACAGGAAGAACGTAGTTTCATAAACCTTAGTTTTCCTCTCTTCTCCTCTAAAAAGGATGCGCACATATGGATTGGTGTGATGCTTTCCTTCGACATCTTCTGCTTCATGAACGATAACTACAAGCATGCCTCCACTAGCAGGTGTCCCATCCGGAGCCTTTTCCACAGCACCTGAATCATCAAGATCTTTCGGCATCTCCTCCTCCTTGAAAGGTTTGTATTTCAATTCCACAACAAGCTGTCCACGTGACTTTTCATTTTGGACATCGTTGGCATTCATAGTCTTCAAGAGATCAAGAGTCACAACTTTTGGCTCATCTGGGGGAAGTTCTTTCAAAGGAACTACATTCATACCCATTTGTTCAGGTTTGCCAACCTAGAATGAAGGATCAATAGCTTGAGAGAATATAAAAAGAATATACAATGTCTTCCTATTACTTTTTAGTCAAAATAAACCCTCAAAAATATTTGATGAGATTTCTCACTCACTCACCTGCTCCCAATCATAAACTCGGAGTTCTAAAGCTTGGGTTTCTGGATCTTTAACAACCAGATTAAATTCCTCGTTCCATTCAGGGTTCAGATTCCTATGCTTCACGGTAGTTTTCTTTGATGGAAGCTTATCCTCAGTGAGCTTTAATTTTACAAAAGGGTCCGACGCACCCATCAGATCTTTCTTTCTAAGCTTCATTGCCCTCAAAACCTTCACATGGAGAATTCCTACAGGCCTCCGCATCGCTCTGCAAATTCCAAGTGATTGTCACTTTGAAAACACGAGTGTGACAACTACAATAATAAGTGAAAATACAAATATATGAAAAGGACTCACTTTGTTGGATCCATGATTGGTATTTCTAGGGTTCTGGGCCACAAATACATGCTGGCAACCTGGTCTTTGATAAGCTCCTGCAAATATTGCCTTTTAGAATTCTTCTAACTCTGAAGACACGAACACAGATAAAACTAAAAGCGCGAAAGGAAAACGTGTCTTTGTAGATGGAGGTAAAAGAAAACAAAAGTTCTCCCTAAAATGGCACAAATAACCACCAACCTAGCCCTGAAGGTTATACAGAGGTAAAGTCATCAGACTGTCTCTCTAAAGGCAGTATAGAGAGTATTACAATCCCCTTTTAAATCTCAGAGCAGGTAAAAACTTCCACCATCGCTAGGCTGCTGTGCATGCGAAATAAACAAAGATCTTGCTATTTTCACCATCAAAATTCTAACTTCTAGACACCCAGCTGTGCATTTGTCGTCTTCTAGTCAAGGATCATGTGCTCTCAAGGGATTTTTCAAATCGTCTTGCAAAGAAGACCATCCCCAACTCTAACTATCATATGTTTTTGCTTTTGGAAAGATGAACTTCCAATCAAGTATTAAATATCAGATTGTCTTGTATTGTTCAGTAGAAAGAATAAGATCATATTCCCTTCATGTAACAGGAAACTAAAATGAAAGAATAGAATATCAAATTGAGTAATGAAAAAAAATCTCATAAGCAAATGTGGGCTTGAAGTTATGCTAAGCAAGGGTGAGATTGGAAGAGAAAGAGATAGAGATAGAACTGGCTAAAATCTCCTTCTTTATAACAAAAGGCAGAAACTAAAAGAAAGACAAATGATCCTAAGCACTTTCATGCAGCAAGCAAAACTTTACCGAAGACTATACATTGTGTTGTGTAGAATTTAGGCATTCATAAAAACCAACCAGCCATGTATTCATATTTTCCTGAGTGAATTACTCTCTGTGGAATTCAGTGATCAATCAACGATTTGTTCCTGGAGACCATACCACTGCCTAGAAGACATGCAATCAGCTGAACTCGATTAAGCGTATATACCACTTGAAGCCAGAAAATCGAATAATTATAGTGAGTAATTGTACCTGGACAAACCTGTACAGACCAGGAATTGACATAAGATCAGCACCAAGGAGCTTGAGTCCAAAGTCCACATGAGGCTGAAAGGCAAAAACATGTAATGTTAAACAAGTAAAGGAATCACTCAAAACAAAGATAAGTCGATATCTAAGAAGTGAAAAGTTAAAACAACGACGTCTAGTGGCTGTAATCCAGAGACTGAAATAGCATTTTTATTCATTCTTATAGTTCAGACTAAATAGAAGTTTTCTCGGTATTCACATTAGATGTGATGAATAAATGGCACATCCAGCTAAAGAACTTATGCTTTGGAAACTGAATATTCCGTACACGTTCTTGGCTATGATTAGAATGTCAGAGCCCCAACACTATGAAAAGGCAACTGCTACATTCTCAAGCACTCAAGTCATTGCTAACAAAGAAAATAATGATAATTTCTTGCAAGATCACAAACCTTTTCCATGAGAGAGACTTGAATTTTGGCAAAACATGGAAAGCTTGGAACCAACGGCTTCAGGGTTATACGTGGTGCAGCAAATATTTGCAAATCCACCACCTGAAATTCTCCAGAAAAATACGTACTCACTAACCAGTAATGCCAATGAGGAGCTGCATTTGCATTTCTACGTGGATTGGTGGCTGAACTATTTTCCTTAAAGCATTAGAAAAACACCTGAATGCTTGCTTTCAAGCCAAATGCTTTGAGAACAAGAATGACATTGGGATTTCCTGCCCATTTCAAAGATGGTTCCATGATCAACTCCTTCTCACCTGTGACATAGACTTTCATACCTGACGAGATCAAGATTGGCAGAAATGTTAGTGCCACAGTTATCCAAGGATATAATCCACAGCTCACATTCTAAATATCTGTCAAAGTAATTAACTAAATAGACGTTGTGATACAGGACCTCATCTTTGTCAAGAACAACTGAAGGACGTGGATTAGCACCCCCCAAAAAAAAGGAAAAAATGAGGACGGATTAGAAGATGCAAAAAAAACAACACTAAATGGTGGTTCTGTAATCTGTATTACACATGCAACTGTCAAGGATCACAGTCAATGTAGAACGGAAACCTCCCAGAGCTTAGATCTAAACTTCGTAAATCTCCATGAATTCTATCAAGGACACAACAATGCTGATAGCGCAGGTGCAACTTTAGATGGACTAATGTACGGTGCCAGGTGCTGTTATGTCCATGTGATATTCATCTAATTCTCTTGCCCTAGGACACACATACTTTGACTACTTCTAAATCCCAACATGACTATGTTATTTATTTAGGGTCAAATGAGGTGTGATATGGAGTTTGTTATGCATAGCATGAGAGTCACTGCAAAATTGAGATGCGAACTCTAGTCTACTTCAACGTACTTGTTGGATGGATAACCAACTAGACATGTTCGACGTATATCTCATGAAGGCATATCCTAACCCAAGAATCAAATGTACAGTGGTATTTTAACACATTTTAAAGAGTCCATGTAATGTAAAGCTGGTGCATAAAAGACCAGCTTCCAAAGGCTAAACCAGTATCCAAACCCTACCAATACAAGGTACCGTAAGTTCCGTCAATTGAGTATGAAGCATAGGCTAAGCAGTCGCCGTCGTGTTGAAGAAGTGTACACGATCCCCGTCACATAGCATTAAAAAACCATTATTTGTTGTTCGAAGCCATTGTCATGAACTACAACAATAAAAGTCATGCACCAGAGAAGCACTTGCCGGTGTTGCCAAACAATAGAGGAGGTGGTGAGCAGCAATTGTCCTTTTGATAAAAGCCTTTTGAAAGAAAGACGCAGAGGCAGCCCTCTTGTCAATCTTCATAGCAAATAGGGTAACCCAGAAAGGAGACCAGTATAGACTCACTTATTATATGCCCATAAAAAGGTAAAAAATGTTTCCATACCAATCTGTCTCCCCTTTCACTCATTTTATTTGAGGTTCCTGTCATCTAAGATGGATAGTACCCCTCTGGGACACTCTTAGTATGAGCATCTTCGCTTTGCCTCCGGGGTTTCTTCCTATTTATTTATTTTCTGTGTCACTTCGTTACGCCCTTTAAAGTTTTTACATGGAGATGATTTCATACAATTGGGGTTCCAGGTTGCAATACTTGTACAGAAAATCATTTTCCCAGCAAAAAAGGACTGAAGCAAACCCAAAGGTGAATGGTAGTCATGCTATTGTTGTCCAAGTTTAATTGATTTAGAATTTGTAACAGCACATGCAAATGCTAAGGAAAGAGACCCGCCAATTTTATCAATGTAATGAGGAATACACAAACAAAAACTTCTAATACCAAATTCTAAATGTTGATTTCGTCAATCTTTCGATCACTCTTTGTGTTGTGATATACAAAGTTGCAAAGTAATAAAATGTACAACAAACAAGGTGCATCAATATCACCAACCTTGGAAAGTAGGTGGAAGACATCCCAGAGTAAATTTCTCAAATTCAGCTGATTCAATCTTATACTTTGGAATTTGCTCAGCAATGATGGGTTTGGTAATATTCACAGCAGTCTTGCAAATAGCCTGTGTGCAAAAGGAAGGAACCGGGGGGCTGCTGTTGTGCATCCAAAGCACAGCAGGCAGCTGTGCCCTTCCAAATGGGCTTCTTCCTGAACCCAAAAATGTTATCCAAATCGTTCACTTTGTAGACCTCAATGTGAATAATACCCTTGCAAAAAATCACTGTCGATCATGTATCAGCAACCCAATGATGAAACCAAATAGTGATGTGTTCACTGGGTTACCGATGCCCAATGATTTGATTTTTTTGCAAGGCTGTTCTACGCGTCGAGGTCTATAAATTGAGCTGTTGGGAATACACACGACAATTTGATATTTTTTGCACGGGTGTTCTCCGCATCGAGGTCTGTAAATTGAGACGTTCAGAACACATTTTTCAGACTTGGGATGAGACCCATTTGGAGGGCAAAGCAGCCTGCTGTGCCAGCAGGGCCCCCGTTTCCATGGAGATCAACAGAAAATATGATCAGAAAGGTTAAACGAAGCAATTATCCACAACTAGGAACAAGCATAGTTGGACCCAGAAAAGTACCTTGTCCAGAAAAGGCCACATTTGTTCAATAAACTTGTTTAGCCAATCAACCTTCACAAGAACGAAAACAAATAAGAAGCTGTCAAACACAATGCAGGCAACGACTTGGGATAACAACAGCTGTAGTAATGGGCCTAGTAGGTATTAGTAACAACATACACGGTCATAGTCTGGATTTTTCACCCAATGGGGTATCTCAGGAAGCAGCCTCTGCAAACTACGCGAGTCTTGTTCAGCCAATGGGCGAACCAATGGGTCCTGACCAAGTAGTCAAACCCAATAAATATTAAGCCCACTGGAGTAAAATAAAATGAATCAAAAGTTCAAAATGCTGTAAAAATAAGCTGGCAGATAGAGCGAAAATCATAAACCTGCAATGCTATTTCGAGTTGCTATGCACCTTATCGAATCAGATAAAAGCAACTACGAGGAATTACATCGAAAAACGCAAAGCAAAGCAATCTACCGATAGAAGTACGTGTTGTGATACAGAAGAGGGAAGTGAGAGAAACCTTAACATCGTTGGGCTGGAAGTAGATGAAGAAGAAATACCCAATGGTAAGACCAACACAAACCCCAATTCCGAATCCCCAAAACCCCAGTAAAGTACTGAAGAAACCCATGTGCAAGTCTCAAATTCCTACTCTTCTCTTCCCAGTTCACAAAAAACAAGATCAACCCGAAAAACAATGCTTCCGACTCAACTCCAATCCGCAAACGTCAAAGAAAACACTTTCCAAATCTTCTCAAGTCCTCCTCCAGTCGCTAAGAAAACACATAAGCTAAACACTCAATGTTCAACAAAATGGAAGATGACCCAACTTCCCTTGATAGATCTACACTACAGTAGCGATTATGGTCTTGTTCGACCTGCCCGTTATACTCTTTCGGTTGAAGGGTGTAACAAACACGCACAGAGAGAGAGAGAGAGAGAGACGGACAGACAGACAGCAAATGGTGGAGAAGGTATCAGAAGAAGCGTAGAGAAGGCAGAGCAGAGCCGTATCAGATTTTTCAAATTAAGGGTAATTTTACTTTGTTACCCCCTCAAATAATGTTTTCCCGAATTTGGCCCCACAGAAGTAACATTGCCACAACTCCCACATAATGAAAATTTTCTCTCTGTTATGCCATATAAAAAAATATGGGCTATGTTTGGTTAGGTGTTTGGGAGATTTTTTCCCAAACAAGTTTCTCAAACATTTTTACTTTTTCCCAGATAATTTTTTCTCTCTATAAAAAGTGTCTCTGAAACATTTTTCTCCCAGACAAGTTTCTGAGACACTTATAACCAAACAACGTCTCAGAGTTTTGTTTCTAAAAATTGTTTCAGAAACATTCAAAACGAACACATCCATGGTGTCTATATCAACTTACCTATACCTTCACTAATTCTGAGGTTTTAAAGTTAACGACCTACCAAACTTGCAATAATTTCAAGGGTCGTCTATGTTATTGAAGTTTCTACGGGTGCCATTATTGAATATTGGCTCGTGTACGTAAGCGATATTTTACTCTCTACCGAACTTATACCCAAAAAATGAACTTCTTTCTTAACCCTTGCCTCAATCTCTATACTAAAAAAAAACATAATTTAATTATTCTCTTAAACTCTACGCTCTATCACCACCATGATTAACACTCTATTTCTTGTTCCTAAGACAACACAAATTAAAAATTATATTTTAACCATATCTTTACCATTATAACCCAAAAGAACTCATACAAATATGATATAACTCAAACCAACATAACTCAAAATTCACGTTTGTTGTCAAGATTATTAAGTTTGGAACTCTAAAATCTAGACATAATTTTTTTATCTTTATTCGTGAGAAAAAAATATTGAATGAATTATATCTTTTGTATCTCTCGTGTAGTCTTTTTGCTCTACCCTTTCCTTTTGGTTTGGTAGTTGTGAAGCACTAAGTAGTTTTGTTGGGAGATTATTGAGTTGGAAAGTGAGAGTTCCGCACAAATAAAAAAATGAAAAATAATGGTGGGTAAAGAGTAAGGCTATGTTTGGTTAGGTGTTTGGGAGATTTTCTCCCAAACAAGTTTCTGGAATAATTTCTCAAACATTTTTCCAGACAATTTTTTCTCTCTATAAAAAGTGTCTCTAAAATATTTTTCTCCCAGATAAGTTTCTGAGACACTTATAACCAAACAACGTTTCAGAATTTTATTTCTAAAAATTATTTCAGAAACACTCAAAACGAAAATAATGACAAAGATGGGTTAAGTTTTTTCGTGTGACAAAAGATAGATTATAATTTATTTATTATGCCATGGACCAGTGTGTCAATTACGCGAGAGTTGTGAGAGCACGACGAATAGATTTTTATTAAAGACTTTCAAAATGTCATGTGTCATTTTCACGTGATAAAATTCTCGGGTCGAACAACAATGTTGACATTTGTAGGAGATGACTCTTTAATCATTTTATAAAGAGCTATGATGGGAAAATTCTTCATTTGGGTTCTAAAGTTTGAAAAACTTGAGTACTTCAAGGGGGTAAGTGTAGTTAACCCTTACTCCAAATTACGTTTACTCGAGTGCACGTTATGCTTTGGTGCTTTGCTTCGGTTCCCACCGAATGTGGGCCCTAGTGAGTGGTGCGTCGGACGCGGTCACCCTGTTTATATCAAATACGTGGTGCTACCGCCTGTGGATAAGTCGACAAGTCGGTAGGCTATAAGGTTCCTCGTTTCCATGGCCCACGGTGCCACCTAATACCAAAGATTTGTTATGCTCTGCACACAGTAGAGTCAGCGGCGGAACTACATAAAGACTGAATGTGCCCGAGCTTCTCAAAAAAAATTTAGAAAAAAATAGGTCCTCAAATGTGGAATTATGATTTTGCCACTAAGTAGACTATTGCATGTGAAACAGACGTTACTTTAGTGCGTGTTGAGATGTAATGGGGGAGTTTGATGTCTGTTGTGCAGAATAAGACATGTTGTACATAAAACGATATTGTTTTGATATACAAATACTGTTCAAAAATTATTCGGTCAATGACCAACTTTGCAATAAGTGTTTTGTGCGATAAAACGACGTCATTTTGGCGCGCATCACACTCAGAGGTGGAATTATATGTAGACCGAGGGTGCCCGAGCCTCTCCAAAAATTTCAAAAAAAAATTAAGCTCCCCAAACATGGAATCTTGGTTTTGCCCCTGAGTAGACTATTGCGCGTCAAACAGACATTACTTTAGTGCGTGTCCAGATGGAATAGAATGGGAGAGCAATGTGCATTGCGTACAATAATACGTGTTGCGCAAAAAACGACATTGTTTTGGCGGCAAAAACTGTCCAAAAATTATTTGGTCAATGCACAACTTTGTAGTAAGTGTTTTCTGCGTTAGAACAATATGTCATTTTGCACGCATCACATTTTGTTGTGTGCACCAAATCCATGTCCATATGCTCAAAACGTCGCATCTGGACAACGATATATGGAGTAGCATTTTTGGAATAAAAAATAATATTATTTTAGTGTGCTGCACAACACAATAAATTACCCGGTCCAGGGATTCGGAACCCTAATCTCAGTTAAATGCAATATTCATATTTTATGGTTATTAATAAGAGACTTCATAATTATAGGAAAATTGAGCTAGGAAGTTTGACTTTTAATTGAATTTGTGAAGTGTGGGTTAAATTGAACGTGAATGGACATTACTTTATTATTGTGATTAACTAAATTGAGTGATAATTTTTTACAATTTTAATCATTTATAAGTAACTTGGTACTTACCCAAGTAAGTGAATATGATTGTTTTTTAATTAATTGAACACATGACACAAAATTCTAAATGTCACACTAAGAGAGGGAAAAAAGTTATGTGAGAACTTAATGTTTGGGTGTTTTTATACATGTTTAGTTTAGATTAAGCGACTTTAAAAATAAGTTCAACAATAGATTTAGAGCATATTCTTTATAGCTTGTAGAAAATAATAAAAAAAAGTTAATTTGTTGACGAAAGATTGACTTCGTTTGGACGGTCTCCCCGTGAGTTGGGATGCAATGAGCCAATAGGCAACGTCTAACTAAAAGAAACTTGAAAATCAAACTGCAAGCAAATAAGAAAAGTCGAATCGGACTATAAAAGCTAAGAAAAATCCCTTCCACAAAAATTTACCTCACAAGTTGTAGGTAACTATTGAAACAACATTGCTAATTGATTGGAAAAAGATTTGTAGTGTACTTTATTTAGGACTCTAGATCAACAAAGAAAGAAATGGATATTTTGGAGAAAGAGGGTGAGTGAGTGAGTGCGGGTATGTAGAACATGAGTTGTAAGCGTACCGTGACCTTAATCTAGTGAACCATTTAATAGAATGAATGGTGGAATATTTTAGGGGGACGATGGCCGCCGATAATGCTTCTTATTTTCTATTGGATGAGTTATTTACTGATGGCTTTGTTTTTAGAGTTCAAATCACTCTCGAGCTACATTTGCGGGATTGTGTCAAGCGAATCCCATGATTGGTTCTTTTCGGACTAACCAAACTTGATTCTTGAAAGACCGAGTGTCAACTGGTAATATAATGTTGATCACCTAAAACTAAGTGGCCATGTAATAAATGACTGATGTTGAGGGACGAGCTAATCGATTGAATTTTGAGAGTGTGAGTGTGAATGCTAAAAAGTTGATCATTGAGTTATTTTTAGCCGATTAGATAGACTACCCAATAGTCTCCGAGTTGAGCTCAACCAATCGAATAATAGTCTCTGAATTGTCTTTAACTGATTAAATAGACTCGAATGGTCTCCACATCAAGCTCAGCCAATCGGATAGACTTTCAAGTAGTCTTCAAATTATTTTCAGTTGGTCGGATAGACTTTCAAGCAGTTTCTAACTTGTTTTTAGCTATTCGGAAAGACTTCAAAATAGTCTCCGAATTGTCCTCAACCAATCGGATAGACTATCGAACAATCTCTGACTCAAGCTCAGATGCTTGAATAGACCAACAATTAGTCTTACACTCAAGCATAATCAGTTAAGATCATTCTAAATATTCTTCAAGTTGCTCATAGTCATTCAAACAAACTATCTAGCAAAATTCTAAAAATTATGAGCAACTATCAAAACAAATAGTTAGGACATGACCAAAGGCCTTCAAAGCCAGCTCAATTCTCTCGGACCTTGGTAGCAAAGGCAAGCAATGGCTAGAGTGAAGGGTGGAAAGCAGAACTTAAAAAGAAAAATCTTGAGTCAGAGAATTTGAAGGAAGTCAAATTGAAACCAAAATTGATTGATATAGACAAAACAAATTAAAAGTTCTAATAAAAGGTGAAAAAACAAAAAACAAAATTCTCTAACTTTGGGCCTCATCTCTTCCTCTCCACCATAACTGGCAACACCCCCAACCTTTGTTCCAGAATCGTCTTCAGGCTTGAATGGGATCAAGTCAAGATCACGATGGGCAACTGACAACCTCCTCTTAAGGTTGTTAAATCCCGCATCAAAATAAGAGGCAAGAACTTTGGCATATAATTTTGAATTCTTTAAGTCCTAGATAGCTTCGGCAAGAACAAAATCAACCCTGGCTTGAAGCAGCTGAATCTTGTCTTCATAACTTTGAGCCTTGCACTCAATTGCTACCCGAATTGCTCGTTTAACTTCAACCAAATGACTGATCGTGCGAAGCTCGTAGTTGACTTTCCAAACAAGGTCAAAGGTTGTATGCCCCTACCTCTACTACCTCCAATTCCCTTTTGTAGTTTAGAGGGCTTCCCAAGCAGAACCAACATCTGCCATTTTCAGCTTAAGCTCATCTACATCCTTGAACTCCACACCCTTAGCATGGGAAGCCATCTATTTCATCCCATCCCTCTATTTCTTGACGACCTCCAACTCAACATGTAGACCCGTCATCTCCTTCAACATTTATACTAGTATCAGTTCCCGATAAACCTTTTCCACCGACATGCCTACCCTATCCACGCAAGCCTTTTAGGAAAAAACCACAACAGTTGATCAAAAGTAGACATAAAAAGCTAAAGCAAGGAGACACTCACAACAAACTTACCTTACTCATCGATATAATATATTTTTTAGCTAATTTCCTTGCAAAAAACTCGTACATAAAAGCCAAGTCACTTTCTACGATAGCATCCATCTATTCGCAGACGGACTTAGGATTGAGAATAAGAGTGTCGTTTAAGAACACAAATTGGAAGTTGCTCGGATTATACAAGCCACTAATCTAGGCCCCAATTTCATTGAGAGCCTGAACAACAAAGAAAGTTGGATGGGAGACAAGGGCTTCATTAGTTATGGGGAGGGGAGACAAAGACTTCATACCTTTCCCGCTTGGCACTCGACTGGACGGCATGAACAGATCCAAATGCCTCTGTTGATGGCTGGTTAGTAGAGACAGGGGCTTAGAGCGCACAATGAAAAGATCTTGAGGCACCATAGTCCACATAAGCCTAGGTGTCTCCCCACGTTGGCCCCCTTTAATAATCAACGATGAGGTTTAGATGTCTTATCCTCTGGGTCAAGATGCAATACATGGACCTTCAATTGGTGAGCTACGTTCTTCTTGGGCCTCTTCAAGTGGGAAGTAGCACCTAGAGCCACCTATATAGCTTGATGCTTGTGGCAATCGCCTGAATTATAGCAGAAGAATTCATGGTTGCATAACAAAGAATAACAATAACAATACACAGTCAACACTTGTAGAAAATAAGGAAGCAATAACAACATGAGTAGAGAAAACTCACTTGGGGTTATGACCCATAAAATCGATGAAAAGATTATCGGGTGCCATCGATGTAGAGCTCAAATGTTGGAGCCGGTCAACCTCGAGTGTGTTGATAAACTTCTCTATCCCAATTAGGAGAGAATGAGTACCAGACAATGCAAATTGGATTGGATCATGCCGCAGCCTATTTACTTGGATGGAAAAAAAAGGTAGGACTTTCCTTGGGTTGATTTCTCAACTGTCACCAGAGGCAAAATAGAGCACTCTTTACAACCCTTATTGGAGAATACGTCCCAACAAAGAGATTGTGCTCCTCGCACTATTATAAGACCCACTGCCCAATATCCTTCTTCATCTCATTGGGGTAGTATGAAGAAAGGAACTTGGCAACCTAGAGATCCCGAGCCCCCTTTTTTGTTTCGTCTCTAAAGGATCAACATGGATAAGATTAACCTTGAGGCATTTGACCTCGATTGGCCTGAAGCCAAACCCCAAAAAGTGCAGCAATTCTCAAACAAAAAGAGTATAAAGACAGGAACATCCCACACTGAAAGGCAGTCAAATGGTGTTAGGGATCCTATAAGTGTTCCTATTAAATCATATCTGTCAGCATAACCTTCTCAACAATTTTTTATTTAGACTTCGGGCCACGAGTGGTGGCCCAAGCAATAGGTTGAACATGCATTAAGGCGTACCTAAAGAATAAAGCGAAGATTGGTGGAAGATTCAAGCCGAAAAGTTTTCGACACCGGCTCAAGGAATAAGTCTGAAAGGTAAAGTAACCCTTTTGAATCATGGGAATGAGATGTTTAAAATCGCTCAAAGGGAACTTAAAAGGTCATTCATCCTAACTCTTTCATGTGGGTGATGTAGGCAACTGAGATCATGAAACGTAAACAAATTTGGGAGCACTTATCTTGGTCATTCAATGTGGAGGAGTACAATTGGCGAGGATCGCAACACATAATGCAGATAGGTGAACAAACTATCAAGGGAAGGAACACACATTTAATCAAAGGCAACCACCATTTCTCATAAAATGGATTCCCTATTTATAGACTCATGTCCGAATTGAGAATGAGAGACAATTGATGAGTCTTGATTGACTTAGCACTCAATGATAAGCCTTTCAGCGCTTAATTGCTCACTATCCAACCTCTAAGCATTCAACTACTCAACCTTTATTTGCTCAGGGTTCAGTCGCTCAACACATGACCACTTAGATATAGGTGCTCGATATTACATTGTGAGTTGGTGCTCAGTCTTTTGAGAATCAGGTCGCTTGACCCAATAGGAACCAGTCGCGGGATCTGCTCGTCAAAATCCTACAAATGAAGCCTAAAAGCACTAGGAATCCCATAAAATGTAGCCCTTAGTAATTCACCCGCACCTTCCAACAAGGAAATAAGAGTGGGATCGTCGGTTATCAGGTCCCTCAAAATCTTCAACTATTCACCCTAGAAAACGGGTCATTGGTTTAAGACTAACATTCGTTTACAACCTATCTTCAACATACCTGCATGTATCTTTTTTCTTCGTCTCTAACTTGATGTCGAAATGTTCTTGATCGGAAAACCCCAGGCAAAGACACACGTGTAGGAAATCTAGGAGGAGCTTAATAGGTAACTGTTCAGTTTTTGACGTCACTAGTATTTATATGATTTCTTTTGAACTTTTATTAAGTTCGTCTTAAATCTCGTGAATTAATAGTTTGTTCGGATGAAATAAATTTAAAATATGGAAGTTATGAAAATTTGTTTGTTTACTAAATAAAAAGATTTGAATAACACAGTTTAACTTCTTCTTCTTTTTTTTTTTTTTTGAAATTTTGGTTATTGGTTACTGGTTATTGGAATTATCTCCTCATACATTGAGATATCATAAAAGTTTTATTAATATTGATAAAACTAATTCTTTGGTACTTAATAATTGAAATCTTTTCAAATGGCTTTTTATTTAGGACCAGTAGCGTGAAAGCAGGAAACAAAAAAGTAGTACAAAAAATTGGTCCAAAACGCAAACCCATCAGACGACAAGTCCACTTTGGAATATTTGTTTCGTGTAAAGGCCTCAAAATACATGGCCGAAGCAGTTCACCGCCATGGAAGCTGACCTCGATACGTCCTTTTTGATATACAAAATACAAATAGTCACAACTATATAAAGACAGGAATGAAGAAAAAAATAGCTACCCAACCATCTCTCTCTCCCCCGACTCACACCACAATTTAGGGTTCTCTCTCTCTAGAATTCACTCCATCCCAGCCTTCTTTTTCTGTATATGTACTTTTCTGTGTCGATTGATGGGTCACAATTCTCTAGACCTTGATTAAAATAGTTTTTTCATTTGGAGAAGCAAATCAGATACCTGGGTTTTGTATCGGTGAGAAGATTCTAGGGTTTGTTGTTTTTGGGGGGTTTGTCGAGCTGGTAAGGGGGAAAAAAGGTTGATTTTTTAGATCGGATTTTTGAATTAGGGTTTTGAGACGATGATAGCGCATTTCGGATCGGGAATTGTTTGATCGCCGGCTAGCCGGTTCGCGGTTTTGAAGGGGGGTTTAGGTTTTGTATGGAAACTCGGAGCCGAAAGCGGGCGGAGGCCACCTCATCAGCCCCTTCTTCTGCATCATCTGGTCCCACCACCCGTTCAGGCAACAAGCGAGCCCGTCTTTCCTCTGCCACCACTATTAACGCCGTTGTTTCGCCACCGATAACCACTCGTTCCCGCGTCACTCGTTCCCAAGACTCATCTACTCCGATGGACTCGACAAATGAATCGTCTGGCTCTGGTTCCCGTCGACGTGGAAAGAATCAGGGTTCGGACAAGGATGATAAAGGAAAAGAGAAAGAGCATGAAGTTAGGGTTAGAGATAGAGAAAGGGAAAGGGAAAGGGAAAGAGAAAGGGAAAGAGAAAGGGAAGTAGCCGAGAGAAGCCTAGGGTTGAACATAGACGGTCCCGGAGCTGGAGACGACGATGATAACGACAGCGAAGGGGGCGGCGGTGGAATTCTCCACCAAAATCTGACGTCAGCCAGTAGTGCACTTCAAGGGCTTCTTCGCAAATTGGGTGCTGGATTGGACGATTTGCTACCATCATCTGGAATAGCTTCGGCATCGTCATCACACCAGAACGGCCGGCTCAAGAAGATTTTGTCTGGTTTAAGAGCGGACGGAGAGGAAGGGAAACAAGTCGAGGCTTTGACGCAGCTTTGTGAGATGTTATCAATTGGGACTGAGGAGTCGCTGAGTACTTTCTCTGTGGATTCATTTGTGCCTGTCCTTGTTGGGCTGCTTAACCACGAGAGCAATCCTGATATCATGCTTCTTGCGGCCAGGGCGCTCACTCATTTGTGTGACGTGCTTCCTTCTTCTTGCGCTGCTGTTGTGCACTATGGTGCGGTCTCGTGCTTTGTTGCTCGGTTGCTGACGATCGAGTACATGGACTTGGCTGAACAGGTGAGCCCTTTAGTAGAAAATAGAAATGGAAGAGAAACTTGAAAATTGAAGCGAGCTAATAGTGGGGAGTTTCAATGATTCAGTTTAGTGTCGGGTCTGAGGAGGCTTTTAAGTTGTCACTCATTTGTTTCCGGTCGCCAAAAACTGTAAAGGACTCATGTTTTTTCATATTGAATCTTGGGATTACTTAGGTTAATAGTCATAGATCATTTTATTCATAATGTGATAATCTAATTCTTACTTCCTTAGTGAACTTGAATACTTAAAAAGCTTCATGAGTGCCTGTGCAACTACATATGTTTCATGATTGAATATCCAAGCATAATGCGGAAGTGCTCGACATTTGGCACTTTATTTCATCTATTTCTAAGGGTCCACGTGACATAGTTTATCACTCAAGTCTAAGTACATAATTTGTGAAAAATTTGGCGAAAACTGCTTTCTCAAAGTTCTGCTTCCTGATGCTGGTGCCTTTTTGTCATTCTCATTATTTTTTCGTGGGAACAGTCTCTTCAAGCTCTAAAGAAGATATCTCTGGAGCACCCAACTGCCTGTTTGAGAGCAGGTGCACTCATGGCTGTCCTTTCGTATCTGGACTTTTTCTCAACAGGAGTACAGGTAGCTCATTGATTTAAGTTGTTGACTTTACTGTCAAATATGTGATGAGAGCCATATTCTGCATGTGGAAGCCGTGGTGAATGATATCTGTTATTCTAAAAGTTTAAAACTGTGTTGCAGCGAGTAGCATTGTCTACTGCGGCAAATATGTGCAAGAAACTTCCTTCGGATGCTTCTGACTTTGTAATGGAAGCTGTTCCTTTGTTGACAAACCTTCTTCAGTATCACGATGCCAAGGTGAGGTCATTTTTTGAAGGTTCACAATTAAAGGCATTTTCATGGGTTGGCTTTTCTCCCTCTTGACATTGTTTCTTCTTCCTCCGTGCTTGCTCTCTTGTTTTTATAGGTGCTAGAGCATGCTTCTGTCTGCTTGACTCGAATTGCTGAAGCATTTGCATCCTCTCCGGGTAAGCTGGATGATTTGTGTGATCATGGACTGGTTGCGCAAGCAGCCTCGCTTATTTCTACAAGCAATTCTGGAGGTGGTCAGGCTTCTCTTAGCACACCCACGTATACGGTAGATCCAACAGTTGCTTTCATCTTTCAAGTTCAAAAGCTGTGTGTATTTGGTTTCTCAAGTTCTGATTAAACCACATGCAGGGCTTAATCCGACTGCTTTCCACATGTGCAAGTGGATCCCCTCTGGGAGCCAAAACTTTGCTACTCCTTGGCATCAGCGGTATTCTTAAAGATATATTATCAGGGTCTGGCCTTGTTGCTAGTATCTCTGTTTCGGCTGCCTTAAGCAGACCCCCAGAGCAGGTGCTGTGTTCTTCTTATTCTTTCTGAAAGGAAGTTATCCGAGTCACATTATTTTTACCCTATAGATGTACTGTGTAATATGGAATCTGTGGCCCATATATTTTTAGTCTAGACTCTAGATAGTTGGCAAATCATTGTATGGGAAGCAAAGTTTTCTCTTTGCTGAAAATGCAGTGGAATTGCTAGCTGGGATGACTAAGCCTCTTATAGAGATGCAGCCTTGTGTTTTCCACCAAGAATCCACGATTAATAATTGTGTACTGGAAACAATGATATTTTAGTTCCGCTTGGCTTCTATACGGATTAGTTGCACACGATCTCTGTTGCCTTTGTTGCCGAGCGGGAGCTTGTGGAAGGAAAGGGTGTAGTTAAACTCGTGTCCATATTCCGTGGGTTCCTCTTAAAATACTTTTTTCTAGATGTTTTCTATTCTATTCTTCCTTTCTAGTATTTTTGTGAATTGGTCTGCCTCTGGCCTAGAGAAAACTAAGTTAAATGAGTCTCTATCGCTCTGCTTAAAAGTAAAATATCAAACTTTATACACCGTAAAGTTCATAGGACGAGAAGATATCTTGTTGAGGCCCTTATACTCATTATGAATATTAGTTATCTTATTTTGAGAGTTGCCCGGCATTTCGTTTCCCCAGCAGATTAATGACAACTGTTGCCTTTTAATCTTAGTTAGCACCTAATGGGAATTTGAATTCTTCTTGTTTTGATTCTGCTGCTTAGATTTTTGAGATCGTGAACCTTGCAAATGAGCTTCTTCCCCCACTGCCCCAAGGGACCATATCCCTCCCAGCCAGCTCTAATCTCTTTGTTAAAGGATCTCTTGCCAAGAAGTCACCTGCCAGCACTTCTGGCAAACCAGACGATTCAAATGAAAGTGTTACTGAGGTTTCAGCTCGTGAGAAGTTATTAAATGATCAGCCTGAACTTCTACAGCAATTTGGCTTGGACCTTCTTCCAGTACTAGTTCAGGTTGGTTTTCCAGATAATTTGGTTCATCTATAATCTTAATTGGTGCATTTAACAAAATAGTAGTGGCACTGTTGGCAGATATATGGATCCAGCGTGAATGGTCCTGTGCGGCACAAATGTCTTTCGGTTATTGGAAAATTGATGTACTTCAGCAGTGCAGATATGATCCAGATTTTAATAAATGCAACAAACATATCAAGGTATTTTTCACAAATTGTTGGCTTAAGATATTGAATGTGTATAGTATGTAGTCCTTCTGAACAGTTTGAATGTGTGTGTTTGGTTAGTTTTTTAGCTGGGGTTTTGGCATGGAAAGATCCACAAGTCTTGGTTCCTGCCCTTCAAATAGCAGAGATTCTTATGGAAAAACTCCCAGGGACATTCTCCAAGATGTTTGTGAGGGAAGGCGTCATTCACGCTGTGGATGCACTTATTGTATCTGGGTCTTCTAATACTCCTCAACCCCAACCATCTTCCAATGAGAAGGATAATGATTCTATAACTGGGACATCATCATCACGCAGACGATACCGTCGACGAGGTGGCAACTCAAACACAGATTTACACACTACTGAAGATTCAAAAAGTCCAGTTCCTGTTGTTGGTTCGCCTCCTAGCTCCGTTGAAATTACGGCATCCAACTCAAGTCTTCGTATGGCAGTCAGTGCTTGTGCCAAGGTTTTCAAAGACAAGTACTTCCCCTCAGATCCTGGTGTCACTGAAGTTGGAGTTACAGATGATCTTATACATTTAAAGAATCTCTGCATGAAGTTGAATGGTACCATTGATGACCAAAAGTCTAAGTCAAAGGGGAAGTCTAAAGCTTCTGGGTCCCGCTTTGCTGATTTTTCTCCAAGTAAAGAGGAGAACTTAGTTGGGGCGATTACTGAGATGCTTGTGGAATTGAGCAAAGGCGACGGTGTCTCCACTTTTGAGTTCATTGGGAGTGGAGTGGTGGCTGCTTTACTGAACTACTTTTCTTGTGGATACTTCTCCAAGGAAAAAATTTCAGAAGCTAACCTTCCCAAGCTTCGCCAACAAGCAATCAAAAGGTACAAAGCTTTCATTGCAGTTGCTCTCCCTTCCACTGTTGATGTAGGTAGTGTGGCTCCAATGGCTGTCTTGGTTCAGAAGCTTCAAAACGCTTTGTCCTCCTTAGAGCGCTTTCCTGTTGTATTGAGCCATACTTCTCGACCATCAAGTGGAAGTGCACGTCTCTCTTCTGGTCTGAGTGCATTGTCCCAGCCATTTAAGTTGCGTCTATGTCGAGGTCAAGGAGAAAAATCCCTCCGTGATTATTCTTCGAATGTAGTTTTAATTGATCCATTAGCAAGTTTAGCAGCTGTAGAAGACTTCCTCTGGCCTCGTGTCCAAAGAAGTGAGTCAGGACAGAAGCCCTCTGGATCTGCCGGGAATTCCGAGTCTGGGACCACACCTACTGGAGCTGGTGTTTCATCTCCTTCTATATCTACTCCCGCTTCTACCGCTCGCCGCCATTCTACTAGGTCTCGATCATCTATTAATATTGGAGATACAGCCAAAAAGGAATTGTCACAAGAGAAAAGTGCTAGCTCGTCGAAGGGTAAGGGTAAGGCTGTTTTAAAGCCTGCTCAGGAGGAAGGAAGGGGGCCTCAAACGAGGAATGCCCGTAGAAGAGCAGCTTTGGAGAAAGATGCTCAAATGAAACCTGTAAATGGAGACTCAAGTTCTGAGGTACGTTGTTAATGCTATTACAATTTGGTATTTTTTGCGGGATAAATGAATAAATGCTCTTCAATTTAACAGATGTTTTAGAAAGGGCTAGAAATGTTGATTCAGTTAAGCCGTACTTTTTTCCTTTTTCACCTCGCATTGCGTTCGTACATATCTTCATGGTTATTGATAATGCCATAAATTTTTTGTTATTGCGAAAACTTTCTTGTTTGCAGTACGAGTCTCTTATACACTAAAGTTTTGGCATTAGCAAAATGCCAAAAAAAGTTTTCACATTAATAATAACATTTCTTCACAGTTGCTGTATTTGCTACATTGGTAATGTTCATTATACCCCCTTATGGTTCGCGCCATGTGATCAAAATTTCCTTGTCACCATAATTAAATACGCAACTGGCGGACTAAAGTGCACCATTGCAAATTCCTTCCAAATTACCTGGACACTCCACTCAAGTGCCGCCATTTTGAGTGAACCATTTTTTGAGACAAAAGTACCCCCTGTAAGTATCTATCTTCCGTTACAGGCTGTTGTCTGCTTTCTCTTTCTGTGATCTCCGTCACCCGTCCTCCGGTGAATAGTCTCCTTCACAGCATCCGCCCTGATATTCTTATTCAGCTTTGATTGCATCATCCATACTTGGACTCATGCTGGAGAGGAAAAGGAAGAGGACATTAAAGTGAATGGTGCTTTTCAGTACAGAAATAGTAGGAAGTACATGCTTCTTTCTGAAGATAGGGGGTTATATGAATGTGGCCAAAACCGTGGGACTTTCTGACATATGTGGAGGTGATAGGGTTTTGTTTGGTTTCTTTTCCTCTTTTGTATATCTGAGGCATTCCCTTAATCCCATTTATTGGTAATGTCAGTATGTCAGCACCTTGATGCTAGATCTGTAGGAGTGACTTACACTCGTAAGAAAGGAGAGGAACTTTAGGAACTCTATAAAGGATTTGGTATAGTTGGCCATGATAATGTAGTAGTTCTACCCACCTCTTTTCCTCCCATCCCAAAATGAAAGTGGTAATTAATTACCAGTTAACAGAGTGAAAGCTAATTAAATTGCGGAGACAGGAGTTGAACCCATGATCTCAAGGTTATGAGGCTTGCAAGCTACCAAATTGCTCTACTCTGCGCTGAAGAGAAGAACTGAAAACTAATTAAAAAACAAGGATTGAATGTGCCCCTCTTATATCTGTACAAATAGAATAACCCATTTATACATAATAGTAGTCAAGGGGCCCTCTAGGATCGATGATCATAGAAATGAAGGGATATTTTAATCCTTACCTACTTCATCTTGTTGCCTCTGGCAACAAACATGCATGAACAATTTCACAAAGTATGTGTCCGGGTAGTCCAAAATCTCAATAGTTAGCTCTTGCTCTTCCGGTCAAAAACCAACGTCGATGAAGGCATAAAGGTGCACTACTCCGCGGTAGGGATTGTAACTTTCCATGAATTTGCCATTGGTAACTCAAAGAATGAACTTTGCTAATGAGGTGGAGCCATCTATATAATTCAGTTCGCAAATGAGATGACGCGAGATCACTGGACATTATAATTAGTGTCAGCCATCCTATATGAACTTACCATGTCATGATTTGCAGGATGAGGAACTGGATATTTCACCTGTTGAGATTGATGATGCATTGGTGATTGAAGATGATGATATCTCGGATGAAGATGAAGACGACCATGATGATGTATGTCAATGAAATGTTTTCCTTTTATCTGCCATTTCTTATGTTCTCTGGGCTTGATCAATTCTGGACCAAGTAAATGTTTATAGTTCGATTTTTTTCTCATATTTGAGTAAGCACTTCTCGCGTTTTAAAATAGATGGAAGAGATCTCTAAAATTAAGACACAAGAAGCTTTTTGTTAGTGGCTGGGGATAGTTTGTTGGTAGCCAGCTGTGCTACATATTGAATGACAAGCAAAGAGAATATGAGAGTGGCTATTTCTTAGTTTTTTTAAAATCTGGAGGTGAATGCTTTGTGAGATAAAAACACTTATCTGCTAGTTATGGTGTTTCACCCTCATAACTTCTTACCCTTGTTTTCAGGTACTTGGGGATGATTCGCTTCCCGTATGCATGCCAGAGAGAGTTCATGATGTTAAATTGGGTGATTCGACCGACGATAGTCCTGTTGCCCCTGCAGCAAGTGATAGCCACACCAATCCAGCTTCTGGTTCTAGTAGCAGAGCTGCTACAGCTAGGGGCTCAGACTCTACCGATTTCAGGAGTGGTCACTCCATTGGTTCAAGGGGTGCCATGTCATTTGCCGCTGCTGCCATGGCTGGCCTCGCATCTGCAAATGGTAGAGGTTTCAGGGGAGGCAGAGATCGGCACGGGCGCCCTTTATTTGGTTCGAATGATCCTCCTAGACTAATTTTTTCTGCAGGTGGGAAGCAACTTAACAGGCACCTGACTATCTATCAGGCTATCCAAAGGCAGCTTGTGCTAGACGAAGATGATGAGGAGAGATATACTGGCAATGATTTTGTATCCAGCGAAGGAAGTAGGTTGTGGGGCGATGTTTATACCATAACCTATCAAAGGGCAGAGACCCAGACGGGGTCCGCATCAAATGCAGCCGGAGCATTGAATGCTACAACTACCTCTAAATCTACCAAGGCGGGGTCTGTGTCAAATTTGAACACTGCAGATTCTTTGTTGCAAAGGATGTCGCTTCTTGATAGTATTTTGCAGGGGGAGCTTCCTTGTGATTTGGAAAAATGTAATTCTACCTACAATATATTAGCGCTGCTACGCGTATTAGAGGGTTTGAATCAGCTTGCTCCCCGATTGAGAGTACAGGCTGTGACTGACCGTTTTGCTGAAGGAACAATTTTGAGTCTGGATGAGATTAGTGCTACCGGCATTAGGGTTTCTCCTGAGGAGTTTATAAACAGCAAGCTGACTCCGAAATTGGCAAGACAAATACAGGATGCCCTAGCGCTTTGCAGTGGGAGTCTTCCCTCATGGTGTTACCAGTTGACAAAAGCATGTCCTTTCTTGTTTCCTTTAGAGACACGAAGACAGTACTTTTATTCTACTGCTTTTGGGTTGTCAAGGGCTTTATATAGGCTTCAGCAGCAACAGGGTGCGGATGGTCACGGATCAACCAATGAAAGAGAGGTTAGGGTTGGGAGATTACAACGCCAAAAAGTGCGTGTCTCTCGTAACCGAATTCTGGACTCCGCTGCAAAAGTGATGGAGATGTATTCAAGCCAAAAGGCTGTTCTTGAAGTGGAGTATTTCGGTGAAGTTGGAACTGGGTTGGGTCCTACTTTGGAGTTCTACACCCTTCTAAGTCACGATTTACAAAAGGTTGGACTTGGAATGTGGAGGTCAAATTCATCAGATAAGACTTCAATGGAAGTTGATGGAGTTGGGCAAAAAAATGGGAAGTCCGGTAGTGATCTTGTCCAAGCTCCTCTTGGATTGTTCCCTTGTCCTTGGCCACCTAATGCTGATACTTCTGAGGGTAGCCAATTTTCCAAAGTTGTTGAATATTTCCGGCTTGTTGGGCGTGTGATGGCGAAAGCTCTTCAAGATGGGCGACTTTTGGATCTTCCAATGTCCACTGCATTTTATAAGCTCGTCCTTGGTCAGGTAGGGACGATATACATCTTCTGTTAGTCTAATTTGTTGCACCGTACTCATGAAAAAATGTCATATTCTACCTCCTTCAATCTACACATTCAGCTTTCTCTATTCATTGCAGGAGCTTGATTTACATGACATTCTTTCCTTTGATGCTGAACTTGGGAGGACTTTGCAAGAATTGCAAGCCGTTATTTCCCGGAAAAAGTATATTGAATCAGTTGGTGGTCAACAAGTTGCCGATTTACATTTTCGCGGGGCTTCAATAGAAGATCTCTGTTTAGATTTCACGCTCCCTGGATATCAAGATTATGCTCTGAAATCAAGCGAAGAGAATGTACTCATTCCCTTGGAATATATTTTCATATTTTGCAATCCTTTGCTTTTCCTTTTTGTTCTTGTTGATCTTTCTTAATTTTATTTTTTTCCTGGTGAACTTTTCAGGTGGATCTCAATAACTTGGAGGAGTACATATCCTTGGTGGTTGATGCTACTGTGAAGACTGGAATTCTGAGGCAAATGGAAGCATTTAGAACTGGGTTCAATCAAGTTAGCAACTTCATCTTTGACTTTATGGAATTTGATATATTAGGAAAGACGTCTTCATTGAGTTCTTCTTATTTTGGTGTATTTGATATTAGGCATCGTGTAAACAATAATAATCACGATAACAATAACAACTCTAATGATGGCAACATTACCATGATGTCTTTGTATTATCAGGTCTTTGACATCACGAGTCTACAAATATTTTCTCCTCATGAATTGGACTATCTGCTTTGTGGTCGTAGAGAGCTGTGGGAGGTAATTTTTTGGCATATGGTTTCCGTGTTTCAGGTCACAACAAGTATCTGTATTTTTGCACTTTCATGGTTAATGTAAAATGTAACTGTCTGCAGGCTGAGACACTCGTTGATCACATCAAATTTGATCATGGATACACAGCCAAGAGCCCTGCAATTGTTAATGTACTCTTTTTCTTTATTTTCCACACCTAAAAGCAGTTAATCTAGATTTACGACAGTTTTTAATTAGTTTCTTTGGATTTCCGTAATATTTATATGGTTTACTATGGTTATGTTCTTAGTTGCTTGAGATCATGGGAGAGTTGACCCCAGAGCAGCAGCGAGCGTTCTGTCAGTTTGTTACTGGTGCACCTAGGCTTCCACCTGGCGGTCTGGCAGTGCTGAACCCGAAATTGACAATTGTGAGAAAGGTATAGAGCTCTACACATTCTCGTCAAAGGCCTTAATGTTCTAAATTGTGTCCTTTTATTCTTGCATTGTTCGGAGTGCTCACACTTTGCATGTCTTGATACAGCATTCTTCATCTGGTAATACAATGGCCAATGGGACTGGAGTATTGGAACCAGCCGATGATGACTTGCCAAGTGTAATGACATGCGCTAATTACCTCAAGCTTCCTCCCTACTCTACAAAGGTATGTATTGGAAAACATAAAGTTCTCGCATCTAAGTTTCCCCTTTATGCTTATTATATGGATTTGGATTGAGGATTATGGCCCAGCCATAACTTTTTGTTTCACACAGTCCTGATGGAAATGAACCACATCATCCTTTTAAGCAAAATCAATCACCCTTTCAGTCTTTGACACCCACCCCATAGACCCTAACCTTATCTGATCACCCCCAACCTTCTCTTCCCCAAAACCCTCTCAGGCCTCTGGAAGTCTTCCTCTCTCCCAAATCACCACGACCAATTATATAAATCCAATTGCTTATCCAGCTTCAAGCTATTCTTGCTTCTGATATTTGCACTTTGGTTGAAATTTTCCATCTTTGTAAATGGACTTCTGAATAATAAAAAAAAAAACTCGGATTGATGTGATGGTAGGGGATTTTTCCTGGTGATGGTGGATGGGACGGTTGATTTTAGACTTGATGTTAGTGGATTCGGAATGAGAATGGTGTCAGTGGACCCTGGGCCTGCGGAGATTACCTAGTGTAGGCTACAGGAGAGAGGGAAGAGAGAGTGTTTTAACATTTTTAGGAGTCTCTTTCACTTTCTGGCATGTTTTTATTGGATGCTGTGGAATAGTGTTCGTAGTTAAGCCGTGAATAAGCCATTCTCATTTTGATTAACTATCACTTGGACGGAAAAAAAGGAAAGAACAAAGAGAGAGAAACAAAAAGAAATTGCTGGAAAATGCACTAGTCTATGTGCCGTGTTTATTCTAGATTTTTATGTGCTTACAATTTTTCCTTTCTGAACAGGAAATTATGTTCAAGAAATTACTCTATGCGATAAGTGAAGGGCAGGGATCTTTCGATTTGTCATGAGTTCTCAAAATAATCAATTAATTTGTGCATATCACATTGGAAGATATCGGGTTCGTTCTTAATTCAGTGTTCAAAGTAGCTTCTTTTCATGCTCAAGTAACTGCCCTTTTTGGTGCTTTTCCTCTCAATGGCAGCACTTTTGAGGTTAGTTCTTCTCTATATGTTTATATGTAGGCATTAGTCATTAGATCATGGGCAGGGTTAAGTGCTCTGGGAATAAAATTTAACTCTTTTTTTGTTCCATTCGTATATTCTGTTGGATGGTTTTATCTTGCCGATTGCTGAATATTATTTTTTGCACTAGGAGAGTTAATTTTGTTGTAACTTCTCAAATAGAGCTGAATTCCGGCATTCTTTATTCAGGGCAAACGATCTAGAAGATTCTCGGAGGAATGGAATTTTGAGGCTTTTTTCTTCCTTCTGCTGCAAGTGCATGTAAATAAATAGGAATTTCTGATGATTCTGCTCTTATTTCTACTTGTAACTCTTTCGAGTATACATGTGCGGGCAAGCATTCAGCCCTTTACTTTTTTTGCTTATAAATTTAATTGGTGCATCTTGTTTGAATATTTTTCGACAGAATGAATAAGATAGTTGTAGAAAGAACAAGTAAAAGGTTCAGACCAATTTTAATTGCACCCAACTTTCTTTTTGGAACCATTGTGTAGATATTGCTTTTATGATAACATCAGGGGATGGCTTTGATATTTTGATTTGTGAATTTTGTTGGTTGCCTGAAACTCTTAGCTAAATGTGCCTTCTGGGTGCATACAATTGTCTTTTTTCCTTATATTTTGTTCATTTTGTCCATGCATCCTCTGGACCAGCATAAGAGGAGAGTTTAAAATTGCGAATAGCATTAAATGGCTCTTTGGATGATTCATGTGTTAGTTGTGTCGAACCTTTTCTGTGTAGTTACTATCTATATCAAAAGAAAGTTTCGAGTCCTTTCTTCCGAGCAATTTGGTTCTGTCGAACAATTTCTTGCAGTTCCAACGTTCATAACCGTTATTCTTGTTGATCCATATCTCGTTCTTTCATCGTTGAAGTTTTATTCCCTGCTTATCTTCATGTCTGAGATCCATAACCCTTTTAAGACCAGCACTATTATTTGTCAGCCTCTTAACATTCGTCCATCTTTTACGAAAGTGCTGGGGTTTGTGTGTTCTGGAAACTAAAGTAGCTTGTCAAACAGCAAGTCAATTGTGGTGCACGTAGGCTTAGTCCTCTTAACTGACTCTTTCAAAAGTGCTTCTTCTGCAGCCAGCCAACCACACGCACAAACCACAAAACAAACCCCCTCACCCACCCACAATAATCATTTTGAAGAAACTCCACGAAAGGCATTTAAATTCAAAAAAGCGATCGTTTGGGTGAGGTCTAAAGTCAAAAGCTTGCTATTCTTAGGGCAAGGTCTAAAGTCAAAAATCCAGATCTACGTACTTTGTGCGCCTTGAGATTGGATTTTAGGGCATAATAAATTATTTCTCTCAACTCACTCATTTTCGCACAGGCATAACGTGCTGGATGAAATATGTATCTTCTGGTACCTTGATATCGGGTCATTAAGTTGGATTTTTCATGTCATGGGGGAAGGATAGAAGGTTCCAAACCTCTTCTTGTGCCTGTGTGATGGCTTTTCAAAGGAGATGGCTTCACTGAAAACCAACCCATTCGGCTCGTTAGTATTTTATTATTGTTCCCTCTACGAACTTGTGTTTTGTGTGGAATATTACAAATATAGATATGTGAATTTATATATACATATATTCTGCAAAATATTCTTTTAATCGAAGGAACCATTGATGAAAGGAGTACAACAAAGCTAAAATAATAATCACAGGATTACACATATATACAGTTTTCTTACAAAAATAGCTTCTTTTTTTTGCCATTTTATGATGGTAAGTATTTAATATTATTTATTTTTGGTTTGTATAGAGGTAGGGCTAGAAAATGGTGCAATTCACTTAGCTATTCGAGTAAACTGATCTGTTGGATCAAACAAGTGATACAAAAGTGATTATGTGAAATTTGGACTGAGATTTATTGATATAAAGCTTTAAACTATAATTCATTGACAATAGTTTTGAGTTTGGTACATTTTGGTTTTCTTGCCCTACAATCTACCCAATAAGAAAGTTTTTGATTTCTTTCGGTTCCATCTCTATTTGAAGAAAGAAAGGATCATTGACTCTTATCTAAAGAGGCACCCGAATCGGATCGAATCATTTGTCATGTTGGACTATTGATGTTGTTCTATTCTTTTCATCCCTAAAAGCATTATTTTCTTTTCATTGCTAAAAGTGTCATGGAATGGAGGAATTACACGGAGGAAGACATCGATTGCTCAATAAAGCATGGGGGAAGACATCAATTGTTCAATAAATTTTGTTCTTTTAATTGCCCTTATGTGTGCATTGTATGGGGCACTAGTTTTATTTTGCGGAATGGTTGAGAGAAAGGTGTCATAAAGTGAGAAATTCTCAGAGTCTCGTGTAAAATAATTAAACGGACATCAAAGTTTTGCCAAGAAATTGAGGTACTTTCTCGAGCACAAAATAGATAATTCAAAAATATAACTAGCCTCTGGAGGAATCAATATTCCGAGCCGAATAGACCTTACTTACAACTCCCGGAGAGAAGATCAAATGGGACATAAAAACTGTGATCTATTCCTAATTTCCTATCCTCTGCCGCCATCCTCGACAACAAGAAAGAGGCAAGGGATTGTTGCTTCCACAGCTATCTCCACTCAGTCGAAGCGCCTTCAACTGTAGTTAGTTTCAATGGAACTTGCGAGACCGATTTGCTTCTTTCATCCAATCAAAGACGTCCATACCATAGAGAATCAGCTCGGCAAAAACGAGACTAGGGACCATGTGAAAAAATATGCTAGACATGCTCAATTGGGAAAGAGTTTAAAGACTTGCAACTCTAGTAATAGTGAATCATCCAAAGTATTCAACAAACAGAGAGGCAGAGGGAAAGAAAATTCAGTTTTCATTTAACTTTTTATTTTCATTCTTGTCTGGGCAAAGAGAGTTTGACAAAAATATAGACAAAAAACAATTAGATTGGAGAAGCTACGAGGAAAAATTAGCCCTCTCCAACCCAAAAATAATTACACAAAAAACATCATAATGCCAGCGGCATTAACCTGAACAAGAACATAAAATGAACCAAAAAAAAGCAAAAAAAAGCTGATCCAGATCATGTCCTTTTTGGGTGCTGGTATATACTTCTAGACCCAAATCGACTGAATCTGAAGCTCTAAGAGTGTATTGACACTCGTGTTTCAATTCTTCTACGCCACTTGATCATCGCTAGCAGATTTACCGCGGCCGCACCTTACTTGAACAGCTAATGTCAGTAATTCTGGGCATTCACCACTGCTTTTTCCATCGAAATCTTTCAGCGGAATCGAGCAGCTCTTCTTTCCCAAGCAATGCTGCTCAAAAGGGCAATGTAAAGATATCAAATGCTACTGTTGCATCTGAAACAGTTTGGTAATGGAGAACTATGAGAGGTAAGAGTGATTTTTTACCTGCTCAACAACTTTCTTGCTGTTTGGAGAAGTGCAGTTCCCTTCGGCAAAGCTTCCACACGAGCCATATGGATCACCGAAGCTTGCGAACGCAACAGACTTGATCACTTTGTTGTCTGGGCAATTCAACTCAGCTTCTGTTTTCGGGTCATCGACCACAGCCTTCATCTGATCTCCGGTTGCTTTCCATGAATTGACATTGGGAGGATAGTTTTCGGTTATGATACTGCATATGGTGTCTCTGTTGACAGTTAGGACCTTGATTCCTGATGGGTTTCCTCCTGTTTCCTCAAAGACAACCAGCAGATTCTTTCCCTCTTTTAGGAAGGCTCTTGGAACATGGTACCTTAATATAACAAAACACAAATATTGAAACAGTCCTCAATACCCTTTTCACTAATGTCCTATAGATACAGAAAGTATAGGACACAAAAAGAATGAGAAAGTGAAGTGCTTGCAATACCACATTCATCTTAAAATGAGTGTCAGCACATCTGGACTGGAAATATTGTGGCATTCTTTGATTTCTCTCTCGTTGGTTGTTGTTTCAGAATCAGCTTTTCGAAACAATTTATCATAAAACTTGTTCGGTTCATGAATTTAAAAGCTTGTTTTTAAAAATTCTTTTCAGAAAGACACAAAGTTCTTAACATAACATCAAAAAGATATTTTCAAGTTTTCAAAAATCAGTTTTGGTTAAAATTAAGTTCAATATGGAAACAATGAGCATCTATTTTTGGACAAAAAGTGGTCTTTCTTTCTGGTTATGAAATTGCTTAGGTTGCAAAAGAAGCTCCCAAAACTAATGACAAACGAGTAGGTGAAACTAGGTGGTTGACTGTCTAAGGATAGAAGCGAATGGCAACCTGATACATATAGTGCATTACTTACTCGGATTGGGAAGGCTGGCCTAGAGGAGAGAGGTAATTCACCCAGTAACGACCGATGCTTCTGCCATTGACCCAAACCATTCCTTTCCCCATAGAGGTCATGAGGAGCGCCACCGGATTATTGCCTTCAGGGAGATCAAAGTATGTCTGCAGCAAAGAAAATCTTGAAACAAAATTCTTTCCACCACTCGGGGTTTCCTCGAAATTCTTGGGAGATTTGTTCTTAGAATTTCCACTGTGTATGTATAGTAGTAAAAAGGTTAGCAATGGCCTTTACCTTATACCATGTAAGAGGTGGTCCTGCTCCTTTTGCTGGACTCCACTGTACTTTCTGCAACCCTTCCTCTGTGTACAACTGCAGGTGTTCTCCCTTTACTCCAACCTTCAGAAGAATTCCAAGATTTGGTGATTCGATAACAATGAAGTTTCGTTTCATTTCGTTCACTAGAATTAAGCTAGAAGGGAAAGAAAAATCTCTTGGAATACAAGTGAAGTTTGCTGACAATAACTTGATTAGTACCTCATGTCCCCACTGGTTTTGAGTAAGATCAAGGGTTCCTGCATTCAGACCTTGGATCGTCACAGCTCGAACACCAGCATACCTCCTCTCCATGTAGGCTCCACTATCCTTCATTGATCAAGAATTTCTTGTCAGCTTGTAGTCTTAAAATTTGAAAGAAAGGGGGATAAAACTACACACAATTCGCGTTATCTTTTACCGGTAATCCCATAAGCATGCCCAAGAACGATATGTGGTTCGTTCCTTGCTTCAAATTTACAGCCCTTTTGAAGACAAAACTCTTTTCTATATTGCTTCCATGTTCAAATCCTGCAAAAGGGAAAAAATAGAGTAAGATGCCATTATGCTATATATGTGAAATGAAGTACATTAGGAACAATTATACTTGACTACGGCATCTGATTACCGATATATTCGCCATTTACAAATGCAACCATTGCATGACCAAGACTAGCAGCCACAATGACCGGGAGAATATCATGACGCATTGGTAAGTCACCTCTTTCGAAATCTATGCTGCAATCCAACTCCAAAAAAACAGTTCAGATTCGAGTGGTAATATCTATATATTGCTATGCATCGTTTCTTTTCATCACGCGTAAGATTTAGTAAAAGGGATGTGAGATATGACTATTACCTGGTGCTGTACCATGCATAGTCTGAGGTATCTTTAGTCAAGTTGTAGAGCTCCAATGGTGACTTGCTTTTCATTGGTAACTGGTCTATTTGTGGAATACTTTCTTGTGACATTTCCCACTTGAGATTGCTTGCTTTCTTTGAGGGGTGGAAGTTTCTTGCATTATGTTGTGTAACCATCTGTCGCAATCAAAAATGGAAGTAAAAAATGCGATTCAATCTCTATAAGCAGATTCCAAAGTATGCAAACTTCATGCGGTTGAAGTTACCGAATCTGTATTGTAAACCACAGTCTTGCAATCAGGGAGGATGCTGATGGATTTAGGAGGAAGGTAATAATCCTGGCCCTTGAATTTGATAGTTGCAGCCTTCTTGGTATTGTTGTTGTTCAAGAAAGCAGCACAAACGTTGGATCCGGGCTTCTCATAAGTTCGAATCTGTCGCGATACAACTTCAAAGTTTTCAGGAACTGTTTGTTTTGGTTGCTATTTCAGAACTAGTTTTCCGAAATCTTTCTCAGAAAACTTGTTTGGTCAAAGAATTTTGAAACTTTTTTATTGTGTAGACGTCGTTTTTGAGTACCCGAAAGTTGTTTCTTAATTCTCAAAAACCATTTTCACTACCAAATCAAAGCATACAAAGATATGGGTACCTCTAGATCCTCACTAATCCTTTGGACAGTAGGAACCCCCCAAAGCAAAGCCTTCTTGGACAATCTTAAAGCTCTATGCAAGTCTGTGAGGTGACCATATTTTGGTTCCCTCACCAAACCTAGAAAAAAACGCGAAAAATACAACTCATTAGATGTTTTTCATGACCTTAGTATTGCCGTTGGATTTCATATATGATAGTTTTCCATACCAAATTCGTCGAGAGGAGCTTCATCGTAATATCGAGTTGTCACGAAAGATGAAGTAGTTCTGCCAAAATTTGTTCCACCATAGTACTGCAAAAAAAAAAACAGAGAAACACAAAACTTGATCTATATATATCAAACTGGACATACTAGTATTTTGATTTTCAAAACTTCAACAAAACAAATCATGTACCATGTAATAATTGGTGAGAGTTCCGTTTTTAGAGAAGAACCGAGCAACCGCGTACGCAATATCTTCTGCTGCTCTTTGAGATGGTGGATCTCCAAAAACTCGGTACCTACAACGACGAATTTTATAATAATTTCGATACACATTAGGCAAGACTTAGCAGAAAAACACATTGTAGCTAATGGTGGAAACAAACCCTTATGCCAAAAGTGAGAGAAAAAATTCAAGCCATTGAGTTTAATACTCACTGTGCAGTCCAGTTCTCAGTCCACAAAGAAGGCTTATTGGGTCCATTTGGTCCAGTGAAAGTCTCTCCACAGTGCCTCCCATTGCATGTATTGATCTATATCAGAAAGCCAAGGCATTAAGATAAGTAGAACAAAAGATCTTAAAGAGAATGTGTGCATATAGATTGATATGGCCGATTGGGGATAAACTTCCTAGTCGAGATAGAAACAATTCGAATCACCAGCTAAGACGCTTAAATGACCGCTCAGTTGAGGGAATACTATAAACGAGAACATAATATGAAGCAATCACGCAAAAAACATAACGGGTTGTTTTGGCTCTAGTCTATCTCCACTCGCATAGATCACTAGAAGAAATTCGCTAAGAACGAGAAGAACACAACAAACCATCGAGATAGAAATAGTCCGATCGCCAGCTAAGGCACTTAAATGACCGCTCAGTTGAGGGAATACAATAAACGAGAACATAACATGGAGCAATCATTCAAAAAACATAAAGGGTTGTTTTGGCTATTGTCTGTCTCCACGTGCATAGATCACTAGAGGAAATTCACTAAGAACAAGAAGAACGTAACGTACCAGAAGTATCTGTAACTCTCTTGCTTAGCCCCTAAATACCCGTTATACACGGGTCAACCGAATCTTGTTAACTTAAAACTAGAGGCCAAGCACACGTGATGCAGGACACTTCACAAAGTGTATACAGATTTATGTATAATGAGAGTGAAATCAACTTACAACAGGATCAGGGGCATCCTTTTGCTTGCACATGACCCATGGGACTCCTGTTTGTAGACCAACAGCCATATTTGCTGCCCACTGAATGTATCTGGTTCCTAATTCCCTATATGCCAATTGAACAGTGTTGTACTCATTTTCAATCTGCAATATATCAAATAAAAAACGTTAACCAAGAAAACAACATATAAAAATAAGGGATTATTTGGTGTGAGGTTCATCCAACCTGTGACATAATGATGGGTCCTCCTTGAGGAGCAAACAACTTCTCCTTTTTCACCAAATCTATGATCTTCTTGGTAAATTTTTGCATATGATACTGCAAATAGGAAAATTTATTAGTTTCCTCTTACCCATTTGATTTTCCATTTTTTCATCACGAAAAACCAAAGATTATCACCTTAAACGGCTCGTTATATGCGCGGAACGTAATATTTGGAACCTCTCTTAGCCAGTAGGGAAATCCTCTGCGCAATTCATCAAACACTTATGGAACTACCAAAAAAAGACCACTAGTGCACGAGGCTGCTGTTACTGTAAAGAAGAGGAATTGAACTGTACCCGTGATTCCACTCTGCCTCAATGAAGGGACCAACCCTAAGGGTTACATACAAACCATTTTCACCAATCAATTTGATGAATTTCACCAAGTCATTGTTCCCCTCAAAGTTGAACTGCATCCAAATGAATTCCACAAATTATATAATATTTTCATTGGACACCAAAGGGTTAAAAAGGGAACAAATCTTGGAGTGTTTTTGAGAAATACCTGGCCTTGAATAGGCTCATGAAGGTTCCAAAACACATAAGTCTGGATCACATTTAAACCTCCTTTTTTAGCCTTTTGTATGAGAGATTGCCACATCTAAACACAAAATCAAACAAAACCCATTAGTTCACTCCTTTAGGTAATAATTTACCAATGATGAAAACTTAGTCCAACTCTAATTGTCTATGTGGGGAATTGAGTGCGAAAAGAAAGAAAAGAAAAGAAAATAATCGCGGGTCTAGTTTCATTTGGGTAATAAAAAAAGAAAAGAAAAAAGAAAGAAAGAAAAGAATCATGGGATTAGTCTAATCTCTTCTGGGTAATAAAAGAAAAGAAAAGAATCGCGGTCTAGTCTCATATGGGTAATAAAAGAAAAGAAATAATTTTGTTTTCTGACCGTTGCAACTTCATAAGTGACAAAATAAAGCATGGAAGAAACAGACATTATTAAGATTTTCCTCTCTTCATTTCGTTTCTCATTAAAATACACTATACCGGTAAAAAACGTTATAAAGAAAAAACCCGAATGGAATATGATTGACGAAAAACTAAATGGTAAATTGAGTAAAAAAGGAAAACAATGATGGTCTAGTCTCATCTTGGTAATAAAACAAAGCAATAATTTTGTTTCCTCATCGTCGTAAATTTCATAGGTGACAAAATAAAGCATGCGAGAAAGGGATATTTTTGAAGTTTTTTTCTCTCTTTCTTTCGTTTCTCATTAAACACGCTAATTTCTCGGAATAAAGAAAAAAAACCCGAAAGGAATATTTTTCATTGTTTCATTTCTCACCAAATCATACTATTTCTTTGTGAAAAACAAACAACAGATATCCAAATGTGATATAAGTAAGATCTCTCTCTTTTCGTTTCGTTTCTCACTAAATCATACTATTTTTGACGAGAAATGAAACGAAACAGAGAGAATTCTATTTCTCTTACTTTCTTATTATTTCTCTCTAAATCACTCGAACCAAGAAAAGGCTAAAAAAATCACCTCGGGAGGGCTACGGGGATAATGAATAGAACCAGAGAAGAGAAGTTCCCTAGCTCCATTGATGATCAAAGACCTCGCATCATAAGTCACGCTCTTCTCAGTCTCCCCATTGCTAAGAACAAAGGAACCCAGCAATAAAACAAGCCCAAAAATTCGTACTGACATTTCCCCCACTTCTTCTGATCAAATCTATCAATGACAGTAGCAAGAATCAGAGTCTCTCTCTCTCTCTCTCTCTCTCTCTCTCTCTCTCTATACTTCTTCTTCTTAAACAGAGGAGGATTAGGTACCAAGGAGCTGCCTTGATTTTTTCATCCAAATACCAGTGTAATAGAGAGAGAGAGAGAGGGCCATGGTAAATATAAGGCCTCCCCGGAAATTTTGGTGAGTTGGTTACTCTGTTTCTGTTTTCGCAGTTGGTTATTACCATTATTGGTTGAGGTTTCCTTGCTTCAGATCTCCCTCTCTCTCTCTCTCTCCATATCCATATAGTTCCCTTGCTATATATATACATTTCTATTCTTGCAAGTGTGTGTGTGTGTGAGAGAGAGAGAGAGAGAGACGAGTGGGGGGTGTAACGGTTTTGTGAGTCTGTGACCTATCAAAACCAAACGAGAACTGGCAAGCGGCGGGAAGAAGTGGTTAGGATCCTCACTCTCCCACCTTTTTTTGTTTGGAAAAGTCTGTGTACCTTACTGGACATGGACATAGATGGGTTCAGCACCGTCGAATTTACGTGAAACCTTTAAGCATTCGACGGTGCTGGACACATCTGTGTCCGTAGTATTACTCTTTTTGTTTTTCTTTTTTTTTTTGTAATTTCTCTCACCGAGTTCAACTTCAATTTTTTTTTAACATTCTCAGGTGATTATTGGCCGAGAAAATATATGAGAGAGAATGAAGAGTGAATCAAAAGGCTTCCGTTATAGCTTGAGGGAATCAATATGGGAATAAGAATCAGGGGCGAAACTAATAAGGGATCGGGGTAGGTCCTCCAAAAATCTGAAAAAAAATTTAAGACCTAAGTATAAATTCTGAAAATTATAAAAAAAAATTATATTTCAGCTCCCTCAAATTGCATTCGGCCCCTCAAATTTAAGACCTAAGTACATGAGAATGGAAGTATGAGATTTCAAGGAACGATATATAGTACCACATGTTGGGACGGTAGGAGAATCAGTGTTGGAGGACTCCGCAGCTCAAACTTTATCGTACACCCAGAGATTAACAAGATGTACCAAGATTTAGACTTTGTGACGGGTTTATCCCGTTTCGTTAAGAAGAACGATACTATTTGGGTTAGTATCGACCGACGGACAGTTTGGGCACACGAATCGAAATTTGGAAGACTTTGTTGATAACCTGTATGTTGGACAGACGTAGGGGAGACTAGCTTTATCGAACCAGACATAGTTCGCGAAACAACGGAGAATATTCAACTCATCAAACAATGACTTTTGACTGCCTAGATTCAACGGAAGAGCTACGTTGACAAAAGGAGCCGACCTCAAGCATTCAATGTTGGAGACCTTGAATTCTTGAAGATCCAATTGCAACGAGAACTTATTCGGTTTGGCAAGAAGGGTAAATTATCACCTAGATTCATGGGGCCATTTGATGTGTTAGAACGAGTGGGGGAATTGGCTTATCGTATTGCTTTACCGCCGCAGCTGTCTACAGTCCATAACGTGTTCTACGTGTCAATGCTAAGTAAGTATACAGTGCACCCCGAGCATATACTTAACTGAAAGGAGCTTACGTTAGACGAGATGAGACATTTCAGGAGCAGGCTATTCAGATACTAGACCAACAGGAGAAGAAACTACGAGGAAACAAGTTCACATTACTCAAGATTCTATGGTGTCACCATGGACTACAAGAGTCAACTTGGGAACGAGAAGACGCGATGAGGGTCAACTATCCGAGTTTGTTCGTCGAGTGAGGTAACCTTTCGAATTTCGAGGACGAAATTTGTTTAAGGGGGATAGTTTGTAACGACCCGGTATTTTTCTAAAGTAGAAATAATTACTTTTATCGAATTTAATTATTTTATTGATATTTTTAGAATAATTAATTTTTTATTAATAACTTTTGTTTTTAGATTTAATTAATATTTTATATTTAAACCGTCCAGGTTCATTGAACCTTCAGATAGGGAAGGGTATTTTATTACTTTGGTAAGAATCGTAATAGAATATACGGTTTCCATAATTTTTTTTTGAGATCTCGATTTGGTATATTCTCATATTTTGGTAATAGCCTAATTTAAATAATACCATTTTGATTTGTATCCTATTTGAGCACCGATCCCGTAGTCTATTTATACAGCCCCTATTCGACCCTTTATTCATTTTTTCATCATCCAAAATTTCAGTGCGCATATTGACCTTGTGAGGTATTTCGAAATCTCACGTTTTGTAATTTCTTTTGAAGTTAAACACTCGATTTTTCTTCTTTTCTTTCTTTTCTTCTTTCTCTCTCTTCTATTTTTTTTCTCTCTCCCTCTTTTTTTCTCCCTCTCTCTCGTAACCCTCTTTCTCTTTGTTCTCTCTCTCTCTTCCCTCTCGGCTTCTCTCTCTTCTCTCTCTCTCTCTCTCTCTCTCGGTTCCTCCCTCTCCTCTCTCTCCTGCTCCTCTCTCTTTTCTCTACCAGTGGTGGGGTGAGCCCCCACTGTTTGGGTTGTTTTTATATTTTTTTCTAGTTTATAATTATTATACTAATTGTTTGTTATATATATATGTGTGTATTACGTTTAAAGTATTTATTTAGTCTAATATTATTAGTAACAGTATATTATTTCTTTTATATATTAAATATTATACTTAAAGTAGTTACTCATCCTATTATTTATAATACATTTTTTTATTAATTATACTTAACGTATGGTTTTGATTTTTTTTATATAGTGTTGCGATAGTCGGATCCCAGTACGGTATTTGGTTCGTGAGCTTTTGACAATACTTTATTCGTCGGATCGAGGTAGGAATTTCGGACCGAGCCCTACATATATATATGTGATTTATGAGTAGATTTAGTTTGTGTTAGAAGATTGTGTAGGGGATATGAATTGAATAATTATTATGTGTATTCGATTACGTGAATTAATCAAGTTGGGAATTTATTATACGTGACGATTCGTGATTCAATTTAATTTAGTTGATAAATTAAAGAACTATTATTTGTTGAGACCGATTTGTAAGCTAGGGCCCACGAACGTTGTATGGGACTTAGATTTGATCGATGTTGATGATATCGCATGATTTTAGTGATTTTAATTTATGCTCGATGCATGTTTAACTAAAATCGCATGATGATATTTTATTGTTGCATGTTGAGCATGACGGATGATCATTGTGCATGCACGCATGCATGAAAATTGGAAGATTAATTGAACGGCAGGGTTAGATGATCTCATTGTTGCGATAATGAGTGATAATCATAATATACCGATGAAGGGAATTGCGAGGCCCTGAGGTTGTTAATTTGGCGGAGAGGGATTGCGAGACCTCGATGCTGCGAAACCGATGAAGGGAATTGCGAGGCCCTGAGGTTGTAATTTGGCTAAGGAGGATTGCGAGACTCCGATGCTTTGATATGGGGGATTGCGAGACCTCGGTGGAGATAATAATAATAAAAAGATACTCAATGCGGAAAGCTTTATGCACGACATTGCATATTCATTTTATGCACGATATTGCATATTTCACGTTTGTTTATTGTTCTTTGCATGCTGGATAAAATTATTATCATGTATGTTTATTTGTAAATTAGGGGTAAGGTTAAATTTTTCTACTGAGTGTTAATCACTCATTTGGAGCTACTTCTTGGCCCCTGGTATTTCACACCAGGTTCTGAGGAACAGGTTGATGCGGAACATAATTTGGAAGTTCAAGAGACTGAGGAGGACGAGATGAATGTACCAGAACCATGGCTGTACCAATAACAGTCCAATGGGTTGACCTAGGATGTCCCTTTAGTTATTTTTAATTAATGATAATTTGTTACTGGAGTTATTAATTTTTGAAACTATTTAATGAGTTAAATTTTGGATTAGTTGTTTTGTCGGCAATTAATAAAGTTATTGAGAATTGGGCCTTTACTTTTAAATTAAAATTTTACTCCGCTGCGTAAATGATTATTATTTAATTTTAACGTACCGTAAAATTACGGGGCGTTACACTTGGTATCAGAGCCCCAGGTTGAGAACCTAGAGACTTTGGGTTTGGGTAGCTTAGTTGTTTAGTGAGTGACTTAGATAGTTATCTATGTCTTCGAATGTGTTGTCACCAAAATAATTTAAATTTTTGAAAGAAAAAAAAAATTATATGTATTTGAATTGACAGAGATTACGATTTATCTTTTACTTGTAGAGGTCGTCGTCAAAGTCACGAGGCGTTAGTTTTGACTTACATGTGTTACTTGTCCATTTGATGCATGGATTGCTATTAGTTTTGTTGAGGCATGTTGATTAGACTCGTACTATAGGAGGTTAGTCATGGACGCTTAGTCTTATTTTTAGTAAATGATAACTAGTCTACGCACGGGGGCCTATTAATGGCAATGATGCGCTTTCGACTACTCCGCACCACAACATGGGTATGATAGGCACTCTGCCATTACCACCTATGAATGTGAATTCTAGGTTTGACCCAACAGTGAATAACTTCACAGGGATGCTTCGCAATCTTGCTGCTAGTATGCAGAATGCCCAACCACGTGGACCTGCTTATAACACATCGATCATTTCAAAGTTTAGAGGCAACAACTACCGATTTATTTTGTAACAATTTGGGAAGACGTTTAGTGTGACGACACTTTTGGGAGTGTAGGCATCAGTGGGTCTTACGTGTTAGGAGTGCGAGTTAGAGGTGTCCTATTTGCATTTGTCTTGCGATTTACAAGTGATCGATATGTCAGATTTTGATGTGAGTTTTGAGATAGATTAGTTGTCCGCACCGTGCTTAGATAGATTGACACCAGAAGTGGATAACTGCAATTGTTGTTGATAGGACAAGATTCTTGTTTAAGGGGGATAGACAAGACGCCCCTTCTACTACCAGAAGATTGAGATGACGCTAGAATCTAACTGACTGGATAGCAAGTTTGATGTTGAAGAAGAGGACTGTAAGAAGTTGAATTTGCCTATAGTCGTATGTGAGTACGCTGATATTTGTCCAGATGAGCTACATGAGTTAGCACTGCACTAAATGGCACCCGTTAAGCGAAGGGAATTGAAGATCAGTTGCAAGAGATATTGGATAAGAGTTTCGTCTAGCCCAGTACTTCTCCATGGGGAGCACTAGCGTTGTTTGTTAAGAAGAAGGATAAAACCTTGAGATTATGTATCGACTATCGACAATTGAGTGGGGTACGATCAAGAACCGCTACTCATTACTAAGGATTGACAATCTGTTTGACCAGCTAAGAGAACCTAGATGTTATTCGAAGATTAACGTATGGTCAGGTTATCATCAGCCACAAGTCAGAGATGAGAATACCTCGAAGACTGTGTTTAGAACTCGATAAGTACTTTATGAGTCTGAAGTGATGTCGTTTGGATTGACCCATGCACCAACTATCTTTATTAGTTTTATGAATATGATTTTTACACCAGTTTTGGACCAGTTTGTGGTTTTACTCGCCATCGGAGGAGAAGCATGAAAAGAATTTGAGGGTAGTCTTGCAAGTGTTGGGAGACGACCAGCTGTACGCGAAGGTGAGTAAGTGTGAATTTTGGTTGAAGGAGGTGAAGTTCCTTGGACACGTCATTTCAAAACAATGGATTGTTGTGGATTCTAGTAAGGTGGAAGCAATTCTGAATTGAAAACCATTTAGAACAGTGTTTGAAGTTTGGAGTTTCTTGGGACAAACGAGTTGCTATCGGAGGTTTGTTCATTGAAGATTTCTCCAAGTTGAGAAGGCCAATGACACAGTTAACTCAAAAGAGGGAGTCAAGTTTGTTGGGAACAAGGCCTGCAAGTAATCTTTTTCAGGAACTGAAGAGGAGAGTGACTACTGCAATAATATTGGTGATTCCGGCTAGGGATGAAGAATATGAGATTTATGTGATATTGCGGGAGAAGGTCTAGCAGAAGTTTTGATGCAGAAAGGACGAGTGGTTACCTACGTTTTGAGGTAATTGAAACCACATGAGAGGAAATACCTTGCCCACGATTTGGAGTTAGCAGCAGTGGTGTTTGCACCAAAAAAAAAAAAAAAACTTGGAGGCATTATTTGTATGGGGAAAGCTTCGAGATTTTCACGGACAATAAGAGCTTGAAGTATCTCTTCAACCAGAAGGACTTGAACAAAATGACAGAGAGGATGGATGGAGTATTTATAAGACTACAGTTTCACTTTGTCATATCATTTAGGGAAGGATAACGTCATGGTTGATGCTCTTAGCTGCAAGTCTAGAGGAATGGTAACATATATAGCAGTTCAGGTGTGGAAGATGATGAAGCTCTCAATGACTTTAGTTTGCAGCCGTCTACATTGAAGTCGGACACTTTGCTTCGTACCATGAAGGTTATGCCAACACTAAGTCGAGAGATATGAAGGTGCAAACACTTGATTAAGAGATAGATTTCTTCAAGTATCGTCTGACATCAGGAGTTAGTCGAGTAGGTTGGGCTATACATGAGAATGGAAGTATGAGATTTCAAGGAACGATATATAGTACCACATGTTGGGACGGTAGGAGAATCAGTGTTGGAGGACTCCGCAGCTCAAACTTTATCGTACACCCAGAGATTAACAAGATGTACCAAGATTTAGACTTTGTGACGGGTTTATCCCGTTTCGTTAAGAAGAACGATACTATTTGGGTTAGTATCGACCGACGGACAGTTTGGGCACACGAATCGAAATTTGGAAGACTTTGTTGATAACCTGTATGTTGGACAGACGTAGGGGAGACTAGCTTTATCGAACCAGACATAGTTCGCGAAACAACGGAGAATATTCAACTCATCAAACAATGACTTTTGACTGCCTAGATTCAACGGAAGAGCTACGTTGACAAAAGGAGCCGACCTCAAGCATTCAATGTTGGAGACCTTGAATTCTTGAAGATCCAATTGCAACGAGAACTTATTCGGTTTGGCAAGAAGGGTAAATTATCACCTAGATTCATGGGGCCATTTGATGTGTTAGAACGAGTGGGGGAATTGGCTTATCGTATTGCTTTACCGCCGCAGCTGTCTACAGTCCATAACGTGTTCTACGTGTCAATGCTAAGTAAGTATACAGTGCACCCCGAGCATATACTTAACTGAAAGGAGCTTACGTTAGACGAGATGAGACATTTCAGGAGCAGGCTATTCAGATACTAGACCAACAGGAGAAGAAACTACGAGGAAACAAGTTCACATTACTCAAGATTCTATGGTGTCACCATGGACTACAAGAGTCAACTTGGGAACGAGAAGACGCGATGAGGGTCAACTATCCGAGTTTGTTCGTCGAGTGAGGTAACCTTTCGAATTTCGAGGACGAAATTTGTTTAAGGGGGATAGTTTGTAACGACCCGGTATTTTTCTAAAGTAGAAATAATTACTTTTATCGAATTTAATTATTTTATTGATATTTTTAGAATAATTAATTTTTTATTAATAACTTTTGTTTTTAGATTTAATTGATATTTTATATTTAAACCGTCCAGGTTCATTGAACCTTCAGATAGGGAAGGGTATTTTATTACTTTGGTAAGAATCGTAATAGAATATACGGTTTCCATAATTTTTTTTTGAGATCTCGATTTGGTATATTCTCATATTTTGGTAATAGCCTAATTTAAATAATACCATTTTGATTTGTATCCTATTTGAGCACCGATCCCGTAGTCTATTTATACAGCCCCTATTCGACCCTTTATTCATTTTTTCATCATCCAAAATTTCAGTGCGCATATTGACCTTGTGAGGTATTTCGAAATCTCACGTTTTGTAATTTCTTTTGAAGTTAAACACTCGATTTTTCTTCTTTTCTTTCTTTTCTTCTTTCTCTCTCTTCTATTTTTTTTCTCTCTCCCTCTTTTTTTCTCCCTCTCTCTCGTAACCCTCTTTCTCTTTGTTCTCTCTCTCTCTTCCCTCTCGGCTTCTCTCTCTTCTCTCTCTCTCTCTCTCTCTCTCGGTTCCTCCCTCTCCTCTCTCTCCTGCTCCTCTCTCTTTTCTCTACCAGTGGTGGGGTGAGCCCCCACTGTTTGGGTTGTTTTTATATTTTTTTCTAGTTTATAATTATTATACTAATTGTTTGTTATATATATATGTGTGTATTACGTTTAAAGTATTTATTTAGTCTAATATTATTAGTAACAGTATATTATTTCTTTTATATATTAAATATTATACTTAAAGTAGTTACTCATCCTATTATTTATAATACATTTTTTTATTAATTATACTTAACGTATGGTTTTGATTTTTTTTATATAGTGTTGCGATAGTCGGATCCCAGTGCGGTATTTGGTTCGTGAGCTTTTGACAATACTTTATTCGTCGGATCGAGGTAGGAATTTCGGACCGAGCCCTACATATATATATGTGATTTATGAGTAGATTTAGTTTGTGTTAGAAGATTGTGTAGGGGATATGAATTGAATAATTATTATGTGTATTCGATTACGTGAATTAATCAAGTTGGGAATTTATTATACGTGACGATTCGTGATTCAATTTAATTTAGTTGATAAATTAAAGAACTATTATTTGTTGAGACCGATTTGTAAGCTAGGGCCCACGAACGTTGTATGGGACTTAGATTTGATCGATGTTGATGATATCGCATGATTTTAGTGATTTTAATTTATGCTCGATGCATGTTTAACTAAAATCGCATGATGATATTTTATTGTTGCATGTTGAGCATGACGGATGATCATTGTGCATGCACGCATGCATGAAAATTGGAAGATTAATTGAACGGCAGGGTTAGATGATCTCATTGTTGCGATAATGAGTGATAATCATAATATACCGATGAAGGAAATTGCGAGGCCTTGAGGTTGTTAATTTGGCGGAGAGGGATTGCGAGACCTCGATGCTGCGAAACCGATGAAGGGAATTGCGAGGCCCTGAGGTTGTAATTTGGCTAAGGAGGATTGCGAGACTCCGATGCTTTGATATGGGGGATTGCGAGACCCCGGTGGAGATAATAATAATAAAAAGATACTCAATGCGGAAAGCTTTATGCACGACATTGCATATTCATTTTATGCACGATATTGCATATTTCACGTTTGTTTATTGTTCTTTGCATGCTGGATAAAATTATTATCATGTATGTTTATTTGTAAATTAGGGGTAAGGTTAAATTTTTCTACTGAGTGTTAATCACTCATTTGGAGCTACTTCTTGGCCCCTGGTATTTCACACCAGGTTCTGAGGAACAGGTTGATGCGGAACATAATTTGGAAGTTCAAGAGACTGAGGAGGACGAGATGAATGTACCAGAACCATGGCTGTACCAATAACAGTCCAATGGGTTGACCTAGGATGTCCCTTTAGTTATTTTTAATTAATGATAATTTGTTACTGGAGTTATTAATTTTTGAAACTATTTAATGAGTTAAATTTTGGATTAGTTGTTTTGTCGGCAATTAATAAAGTTATTGAGAATTGGGCCTTTACTTTTAAATTAAAATTTTACTCCGCTGCGTAAATGATTATTATTTAATTTTAACGTACCGTAAAATTACGGGGCGTTACAAGAAGTGGTTAGGATCCTCACTCTCCCACCTTTTTTTGTTTGGAAAAGTCTGTGTACCTTACTGGACATGGACATAGATGGGTTCAGCACCGTCGAATTTACGTGAAACCTTTAAGCATTCGACGGTGCTGGACACATCTGTGTCCGTAGTATTACTCTTTTTGTTTTTTTTTTTTTTTTTTTGTAATTTCTCTCACCGAGTTCAACTTCAATTTTTTTTTAACATTCTCAGGTGATTATTGGCCGAGAAAATATATGAGAGAGAATGAAGAGTGAATCAAAAGGCTTCCGTTATAGCTTGAGGGAATCAATATGGGAATAAGAATCAGGGGCGAAACTAATAAGGGATCGGGGTAGGTCCTCCAAAAATTTTAAAAAAAATTTAAGACCTAAGTATAAATTCTGAAAATTATAAAAAAAATTATATTTCAGCTCCCTCAAATTGCATTCGGCCCCTTTTTTTTCTATAGAAAAACTCTTGGTCGTCCAAACATCAAATCTTGGTTCTACCCTACCAAAAATAAAATTAACCGTTGATATCTTGATTCAAATGGAAAAAAATATTAGATGCATTTGGAGTACGTGTCTTGATTTCCTCCAAACCAATTAATGCATATAAGACTTAAGATTAAATTGTACGAGCCTTTTATAAATGTGTGTATATAGAGGATATTCAAGCACTACGTGTAGTGATCCAATACTATAGAATTATCTAATCAAACATGACTTTCTAGGGGGGCCGGCCATCCATATTTGAACGGTGTTGGTCCTACAAACCGTGAAGAAATTCGCCTTTAAACTCTGGGCACGTCGGAAACGCATGAGTGAATAATTACTCTTCCTATCTTGAAAAACATATACAAATTTAATGCTGCGAAAGTGAATAAGGAAAAACAAGGAAAATTACCAAATATATGGATCCTCTCTAATAACCCTTATCCTTGTACGGACTAAAGGCTTTTGGGGATATTTTCTTAATCTCATTTAATGGGAATGAGGGGGATCACAGTCGGACGTCGTTTCAGCGCGAAAAAAAATTATTCGAACACTACTTGAACGTTGTTCAGTTGTTCGGACAATTTTTTATGCGCCAAAATAATATTATTTTAACACACAACACATCTTGTTGTGCGCAACGCACGGTATGATCCCCAAATCCCATTTAATGATTGAAATTATTATTTCGTCAAAAATTTTTCCGTAAAAAAAATCATGTCGATCTGATATAAATCAACATATGATAGCAAAGTTTCGGGATAAATGAGTTTTTAATTCCGTTAAAGTTGTTCTAAATATTGTATATCTCAATTCCGTGTGCCAAATTCTTTCTAAACTGAACTTCAACAAGTTGGCTTACTGGTTAAGACTTGAATTTAAGTGTTTGCTTTCTCTTAAGTTTCATCGTCAAAATCTATAGGGTGCCATCAACTGTTACATGACCAGTCATACACGGTTTTTGTTTTATTTTTTTATTGCAACCTCCGCCAAAAGACGTTAAGATTTATCTCTAAAAATTAGTTGAGGTGCGTTTAAACACGGGAATTGCTATTCGCAAGGAAGTCCGCAGGGAATCGAACAGGGATCACATGGCGGGGGTGAGAAAAGAAGAAAATGGGTGAAAAAAATTTCTTCTTTTCTCACCCCCGCCATGTGATCCCTATGCGATTCCCTGCGGGTTTCCTTGCGAATAGCAGTTCTAGATTTATAGGATCCTCACTAAGCTGAATTTGCTCAATCTACTTTTTTTTTCTTTCTAAAAGCCAAACCAAAATATTTGTGGAATCCTCAGGGGCTTGAATTTGGTCTACAATTTTGAAAATCAAACAAAAAGATTTGTAGAAAATTACTATCCAATTCCATTCCTAATCCAACTCAAATTGACCAAAAATTAATCCATATAAATTGGAATGGATTTTAGGGCTGGTGTACTCGGTCCTGTTCGGTTTAATTTAAAGAAAAAACTGAAATTAATTTGGATTTTTAGGTTTAGGGATTAAAAACTTGAAACGTAATTCGGTTGATTTGCTTGGTTTTGGTCCAGCTTTTTAGGGTTTATCCATTTTTTGATAGCCGAGGTATTCGTTCGGTTTTAGAATTATCCCTAATGTAATGCCGATTAGTACTCTGGGTTCTGAAGTTAATGACCGGGCAAACTTCCAATTTGGTTTAATTTAAACGAAAGACTCAGATTGAACTAGAGTTTTAGGTTTAGGGATTAAAAAATTGAAACCAAACTAAAGTAATCCGGTCGATTTTCTTGGTTTCGGTCCATCTTTTAGGGTTTATTCAGTTTTTGATAGCCGAGATATTCGGCCAATTGAGATTATCCCCAACGTAATGTCAACCAGTACTCTGAGTCCTGAAGTTAATGACCGGACAAATCTCTAATGACCCCTAGTACTCTAGGTCCTAAACCAGCTCCTTTGGGTTTCAATTTATCCAATTTGATTGGGTTATGAAGGAGTCAAGCCCAACGTCACCAGAAAAAAAAAGTTTAAAAGAAGGGGTGAAAGAAAAATTAAAAGATGGTTCAATTCGGTCTTTGGTCGATCCAAAATGGTTTTCGGTTGGTTTCAGTCCCCGGAAGGTTTTTTAAAAAATATTCGATTCGGTCTCGTTTTTTTGTAATTTAGACCGAACCGAAAGTAGACCGAATTGAAATTAGATTTTCTAAAAAATGACTCATTTGATGTTTGATTGAAAAAAGTTCAAATAGAGATCCATATGGTAATAGATTTTCTATATTATTAGTATATTTTCTTCAATTAGTGGCGGGTTTGGACCGAACGGGCTAAAAATCAAGTTTTTAACTTGGCCGAAATCCTCGAAAACCCTGAACGAATCTGACCCCATCCCGAACCGAACTGAACCGAACCGAACCGAACCGAACCGAACCGAACCGAAAATAAATCGATCGGGATCGGTCTTGCAAATGTGTGGACTGAACAGAATCGGTCCGAAAAAATTCACTCCGAACCAACCGATCTTGAACCGATTTCACCCCTATTAGAAAAAAGTAGAAGGACCACAAATAGACTAAGCACAATATAAATAAAAAAATTTAATTCGTATACAAGAGTCTAAAATTTTAAAAAATAAATAAAGAATTAAAATAATAAACAAAAACAGAACTTGGATATTTTAAGGTTTTGTCAAGAGCTTAGTAAGATCTTCTCCAATTTTTTTTTTTTTTTTTATTAGAGATGTGGAACGATATTTTAAAAGAAAGAAAGACGTGTATAGAATCATATATCTTCAACTTCTACAGATAATAGTGAATCTCCAAAGCAAAATCGTATAGAACTTGATTCGTCCGATCTTCCTATGGATTCGGGATTGCAACCTCCAATTACGGATTATGAGGCTAATATCCGATAATGTGTTCATATATAGAGTTTACATACTCAAAAGCCCTTGTCAACCTAGTAAACACGAAGCTATCATGCATTGTTTTTAAAATATGGAAAGTCGTCGAGGTCAATTCCAAAACAAATTTACTTTTATCAATATATATCTAGTCTTTTATTACCTTTTCATTTCATTGTTTCTTGCAATTAGTAAATACAAAAATGAGTCGCTTGTGCGGTTCTCCAACTCAAATAACTAAAGCCTTTAACGACCCGAATACATATAATAGGATATATTGGAGATAATTATATATAGAGAAAGTAAGCTTCTAATATGAGATTTCTCATTTTGTTAAAATGTGGACCTTCTATTTTCTGATCAAATATTGATGATCTGAACTATTAAATGTGTTTAAAATATATTTTTAAGGATAATCGTGAGAAATCTCAAAATATTACCGGGGAGGGCTTGATCCAAGCCGTTTTTTACAAAACTGTTCCTGTCAGTATTTATGAAAAATTGCTTGGATCAAACCCTTCTTGATATTTTTTTGAGCCGATTTCTCACAAATACCCTTAAAAATATGTTTAAAAATATTGAACGATTCGGATAATCAAAATATAATTAGAAAATAGAAAGTCTGTATTTTTGCAAAATAAAAAATTCCTCGCTAGAAGAGGACTTTCTTTCTCTCTATATGTGTGTGTGTATATAGAGAGAGTATAATTCATTATGACTAAATGAACAGTATCAAGTAAAATTCACAATAATGATTTAGCGTTAATTATCAATCATTAAGAGATCATGTGATACATTTTTTTCATGGTTCGTTGAATCTATCTTACCCTCTCACCCACCACATTTTCCACGAATTGTACAAGGAGTTGGGGTTGGTTCTTGATTAGTCCTCATAGCTAATTCCGAGGACCACCAATGCTAACTAACTTACCTAGATAGTTGGATGAAGGGATCTGGGGGTTCTGTTACGCAGCATCAAGGAACTCAAAGGCCTTGTTACGCGTTACGTGTCAAAACAACATTGTTTTGAGGACCCAAAAATTATTCAAACCGTTAGGCACTTTTTGAAAAATTTGTGGAGTGTCAAAATGTATGGGCCGACCCAGTAATGATATACGTAGATAATTTGGGTTGGGCTAAAGAACATGGACCATGTCAGCAGCGTGGGGCTCTGATCGGCATTTTGCCGAACGGGTCTCAGTAGTTTGGTCTGGGATATCATCGCTTGGTCATCAGGTGATTCGTTTCAACAACATGGAGCTTCAACTGATGTCACGACCCATTCCAAATTGGAACGAATTAGTGACCGGCCAACGGTTGTACACGCTAAGGCCTCCTACGTTAATTAAAGAGTTTATGAATTTTATCGAATTATTTTATTTAACCCTTGACATGCTGCAGAGTTTAGCGGAAGCGTTATTTGCTCAATAAAAAAATAACATCAAGGACGTGTAAACCTGACAATCATTATTGAATTAAAAGCATGCTTATCCGATATTTATTACAAACCGTAGTACTGGCCTAACATGACCTCAACATAACAAAATAGAACTCTATATCTACATAAGTTTTCAACTACAAAATTCAAAGCGTGAAATATAGCTGATTAATTCTTTATTGTTCGCCAGGTCCTGCCACGGGTCCTGTTGTGTTGCAAGGCAACACCCATTAGCTTACAGCTAGTATGAATCTAGATATACCATTTTACAGATTTTACACGACATAATTAAAAAAAGAATAATTTATTAATATATTGACAATATTTATGATTGGGTCCATAGGCCGTGGCCGAGGACGTATATATAAATAATATATAATTTTCATAACCCGTGGGTTATATCAATACTGGAATTAACGGTTTGTTGTGTTTTAAACAGAAATAATCAATGAAATAAATTCAACAGTTGATTCTTCGGTGTATATGCCAGAACTAGATTAAGGGAGCTAACCTTTGAAATATAACACATATTTGGCATGACGTCATCCGATGCCACCTGGCCGTGGGACCCAACCTTGTACCAAACCACCGCTTGTCACAGCCCCAGCGGTCAGGGAATCACCGGAATTCACATTTCACGAGATGATATTTATATGATCATCGTCAGCAATTTTAATAATATCTCATGCATACGTAAATTTATTATATAACAATTTTCCCTTTTCTTTTTCTTTTTCTTATTGACAAAATATAGCAAATTTCTATTTTTGGGGCATATCTTAAAAAAAATCACAAGTAAATGGGTATATCCGGACTCACCTTGAGTGACGTGGAGTTATTCAATACCGTGCCTCGCCGTAGATAAGATCCCAAAAAAAAATATTCTTCGAATCTTGAGCTTCTTTTCTTTGCGTGTCTTTTCTCGTCCGTTCTCTCAATTTCACTTTCAGATTTTTTCTTAGAATTTGATTAGAAGACTTAGGCTATTTATAGGGAATTTGAAGCAGGTGGTGGCAAAATTTTGATTTCCCCGTGTCAGTTATCCCCCATAATGGATAAGTATCAATCTTTTGTTCTTATCCTTTCGTCAAAGATAAATAAGTAAATTCTAAGAACTCCGAATCTCGTCCGATTGTCCCCTAGAACAATATCGAGGTTAACCTCCAGTTACCATTAATGTTTAAAATAATTTATCGAACTATTCCTCGATCTCTGATTATGTTTTGAACCAACTTCATTTATCCCTAAAATAATTTTGGAGTATTTCCTCATTTGTTAAATAAACTACCTAATTGGCCTAAAAAATCTCTGTTTCTTAATTCAATCAAAATTTTAATTAATTCATAGTATTTTTTATTATTTTATATTACTATTTATCATTATTAATATTTTATTTTGGATTGGGGTCTTACATCCTTCCCACCTTAAGAAGTTTGGTCCACCAAACTTGCTCGTAATCGGTCTAAATTAAAACGTCATAGATAGAAGTTTAAATGTATTAATGCCATATCTTAGTCGAACAGCTCAGGGTATTTCTGTCGCATATCTGACTCCTTCTCCCATGTCGCCTCCCCTGTTAGCTCAGGCTTGTTGGGTGTGTGATGGCGAAAGCTCTTCAAGATGGGCGACTTTTGGATCTCCCAATGTCCACTGCATTTTATAAGCTCGTCCTTGGTCAGGTAGGGACTATATGCATCTTCTGTTAGTCTAATTTTTTGCACCGTACTCATGAAAAAATGTCATATTCTACCTCGTTCAATCTACACATTCAGCTTTCTCTATTCATTGCAGGAGCTTGATTTACATGACATTCTTTCCTTTGATGCTGAACTTGGGAGGACTTTGCAAGAATTGCAAGCCGTTATTTCCTGGAAAAAGTATATTGAATCAGTTGGTGGTCAACAAGTTGCCGATTTACATTTTCGTGGGGCTTCAATAGAAGATCTCTGTTTAGATTTCACGCTCCCTGGATATCAAGATTATGCTCTGAAATCAAGTGAAGAGAATGTACTCATTCCCTTGGAATATATTTTCATGTTTTGCAATCCTTTGCTTTTCCTTTTTGTTCTTGTTGATCTTTCTTAATTTTATTTTTTTCCTGGTGAACTTTTCAGGTGGATTCAATAACTTGGAGGAGTACATATCCTTGCTGGTTGATGCTACTGTGAAGACTGGAATTCTGAGGCAAATGGAAGCATTTAGAACTGGGTTCAATCAAGTTAGCAACTTCATCTTTGACTTTATGGAATTTGATATATTAGGAAAGACGTCTTCATTGAGTTCTTGTTATTTTGGTGTATTTGATATTAGGCATAGTGTAAACAATAATAATCACGATAACAATAACAACTCTAATGATGGCAACATTACCATGATGTCTTCGTATTATCAGGTCTTTGACATCACGAGTCTACAAATATTTTCTCCTCATGAATTAGACTATCTGCTTTGTGGTCGTAGAGATCTGTGGGAGGTAATTTTTGGCATATGGTTTCCGTGTTTCAGGTCACAACAAGTATCTGTATTTTTGCACTTTCATGGTTAATGTAAAATGTCTCTGTGTGCAGGCTGAGACGCTCGTTGATCACATCAAATTTGATCATGGATACACAGCCAAGAGCCCTGCAATTGTTAATGTACTCTTTTTCTTTATTTTCCACACCTAAAAGCAGTTAATCTAGATTTACGACAGTTTTTAATTAGTTTCTTTGGATTTCCATAATATTTATATGGTTTACTATGGTTATGTTCTTAGTTGCTTGAGATCATGGGAGAGTTGACCCCAGAGTAGCAGCGAGCGTTTTGTCAGTTTGTTACTGGTGCACCTAGGCTTCCACCTGGCGGTCTGGCAGTGCTGAACCCGAAATTGACAATTGTGAGAAAGGTATAGAGCTCTACACATTCTCATCAAAGGCCTTAATGTTCTAAATTGTGTCATTTTATTCTTGCATTGTTCGGAGTGCTCACACTTTGCATGTCTTGATACAGCATTCTTCATCTGGTAATACAATGGCCAATGGGACCGGAGTATTGGAACCAGCCGATGATGACTTGCCAAGTGTAATGACATGCGCTAATTACCTCAAGCTTCCTCCCTACTCTACAAAAGTATGTATTGGAAAACATAAAGTTCTTGCATTTAAGTTTCCCCTTTATGCTTGTTATATGGATTTTGATTGAGGACTACGGCCCAGCCATAACTTTTTGTTTCACACAGTCCTGATAGAAATGAACCACATCATCCATTTAAGCAAAATCAATCACCCTTTCAGTCTTTGACACCCACCCCATAGACCCTCACCTTATCTGATCACCCCCAACCTTCTCTTCCCCAAAACCCTCTCAGGCCTCTGGAGTCTTCCTCTCTCCCAAATCACCACGACCAATTATATAAATCCAATTGCCTATCCAGCTTCAAGCAATTCTTGCTTCTGATATTTGCACTTTGGTTGAAATTTTCCATCTTTGTAAATGGACTTCTGAATAATATAAAAAAAAAACTCGGATTGATGTGATGGTAGGGGATTTTTCCTGGTGATGGTGGATGGGACGGTTGATTTTAGACTTGATGTTAGTGGATTCGGAATGAGAATGGTGGCAGTGGACCCTGGGCCTGCGGAGATTACCCAGTGTAGATAGGCTACAGGAGAGAGGGAAGAGAGAGTGTTTTAACCTATGAAGCACGGATACTCCGAAACTAATTACGTATCCGTATCGGATACTTCTTCGATACCGATACTCACCCGATACGTATCGGATACGCCAAATAAGTATCCAACATTAAAATTAAATCATTTTAATTTCGGATACTTTTCGGATACTCGATGGATACTTCTAGGATACGGCCGGATACTTTAGGGATACGGCGGGAGATGCATTTGATTCGCTTGAGGGTGTCGGTATACTTGAAGTTGCTAGTCTTTTACTTGATGAGCCGGATATAGAAGCTATAATATTCTCCGATGAAGGCTGAAGGAATTTAATTGAATGTTGAAGTTGATATGGATAAAAATTAATAAGAATTATCATTTTTTGGTTTAGACTTTAGTTACTTTCTTTCTATTTTGAATGACTTTTGAAAATTAACTTGTGCTAAATGATTGGTATAATGTTATTAGCAATTCAACTACTCTTCTAGTTCTTTTGACTTCTTTTTATGCATAGTACATAATCGATAATTATTAAAAAAAAAAATTATAGCCGTATCCCCGACGTATCCGTATCCTATTTTTTTAGGTTTTGGCGTATCGCCGTATTCGTATCATATCGTATCCGTATCCTGTATCGGTATCCGTGCTTCCTAGGTTTTAACATTTTTAGGAGTCTCTTTCACTTTCTGGCATGTTTTTATTGGATGCTGTAGAATAGTGTTCGTAGTTAAGCCGTGAATAGGCCATTCTCATTTTGATTAACTATCACTTGGACGGAAAAAAAGGAAAGAACAAAGAGAGAGAAACAAAAAGAAATTGCTGGAAAATGCACTAGTCTATGTGCCGTGTTTATTCTAGATTTTTATGTGCTTACAATTTTTCCTTTCTGAACAGGAAATTTTGTTCAAGAAATTACTCTATGCGATAAGTGAAGGGCAGGGATCTTTCGATTTGTCATGAGTTCTCAAAATAATCAATTAATTTGTGCATATCACATTGGAAGATATCGGGTTCGTTCTTAATTCAGTGTTCAAAGTAGCTTCTTTTCATGCTCAAGTAACTGCCCTTTTTGGTGCTTTTCCTCTCAATGGCAGCAGTTTTGAGGTTAGTTCTTCTCTATATGTTTATATGTAGGCATTAGTCATTAGATCATGGGCAGGGTTAAGTGCTCTGGGAATAAAATTTAACTCTTTTTTTGTTCCATTCGTATATTCTGTTGGATAGTTTTATCTTATCGATTGCTGAATATTATTTTTTGCACTAGGAGAGTTAATTTTGTTGTAACTTCTCAAATAGAGCTGAATTCCGGCGTCCTTTATTCAGGGCAAACGATCTAGAAGATTCTCAGAGGAATGGAATTTTGAGGCTTTTTTCTTCCTTCTGCTGCAAGTGCATGTAAATAAATAGGAATTTCTGATGATTCTGCTCTTATTTCTACTTGTAACTCTTTCGAGTATACATGTGCGGGCAAGCATTCAGCCCTTTACTTTTTTTGCTTATAAATTTAATTGGTGCATCTTGTTTGAATATTTTTCGACAGAATGAATAAGATAGTTGTAGAAAGAACAAGTAAAAGGTTCAGACCAATTTTAATTGCACCCAACTTTCTTTTTGGAACCATTGTGTAGATATTGCTTTTATGATAACATCAGGGGATGGCTTTGATATTTTGATTTGTGAATTTTGTAGGTTGCCTGAAACTCTTAGCTAAATGTGCCTTCTGGGTGCATACAATTGTCTTTTTTTCCTTATATTTTGTTGATTTAAATTTTGTTCATTTTGTCCCTGAATCCTCTGGACCAGCATAAGAGAAGAGAGTTTAAAACTGCGAATACCATTAAATGGCTCTTTGGATGATTCATGTGTGTGTTGTTTCGACCCTTTTCTGTGTAGTTACTATCTATATCAAAAGAAAGTTTCGAGTCCTTTCTTCCGAGCAATTTGGTTCTGTCGAACAATTTCTTGCAGTTCCAACGTTCATAACCGTTATTCTTGTTGATCCATATCTCGTTCTTTCATCATTGAAGTTCTATTCCCTGCTTATCTTCATGTCTGAGATCCATAACCCTTTTAAGACAAGCACTATTATTTGTCAGCCTCTTAACATTCGTTCATCTTTTACGAAAATACTGGGGTTTGTGTGTTCTGGAAACTAAGTAGCTTGTCAAACAGCAAATCAATTGTGGTGTACGTAGGCTTAGTCCTCTTAACTTCTCTTTCAAAAGTGCTTCTTCTGCAGCCAACCAACCACACGCACAAACCCCCCACCCACACTCAATGATCATAAACTCCACGAAAGGCATTCGAATTCAAAAAAGTGATCGTTTGGGTGATGTCTAAAGTCAAAAGATTGTTATTGTCAGGGCAAGGTCTAAAGTCAAAAGTCCAGATCTACGTACTTTGTGAGCCTTGAGATTGGATTTTAGGGCATAATAAATTCTTGACTCTCAACTCTCATTTTCGCATGTACTCGTGCAACTCCTGTTCAGGACTTTAACTCACAGTCTTGAAACAAGCGTAACGTGCCGGATGAAATATGTATCTTCTGGTACCTTGATATCGGGTCATTAAGTTGGATTTTCATGTCATGGGGGAAGGATAGAAGGTTCCACACCTCTTCTTGTGCCTGTGTGAGGGCTTTTCAAAGGAGATGGCTTCACTGAAAACCAACCCATTCGGCTCGTTAGTATTTTATTATTGTTCCCTCTGCCGACATGTGTTTTGTGTGGAATATTATAAATATAGATATGTGAATTTATATATACGTATATTCTGCAAAATATTCTTTTAATCGAATGAACCATTGATGAAAGGAGTACAACAAGACTAAAATAATAATCACAGGATTACACATATATACAGTTTTCTTACAAAAATAGCTTCTTCTTTTTTTCCATTTTATGATGGTAAGTATTTAATATTATTTATTTTTATTTATTTTTGGTTTGTATAGAGGTAAGGCTATGAAATGGTGCAGTTCACTTAGCTATTCGAGTAAACTGATCTGTTGGATCAAACAAGTGATACAAAAGTGATTATGTGAAATTTGGACTGAGATTTACTGATACAAAGTTTTAAACTATAATTCATTGACAATAGTTTTGAGTTTGGTACATTTTGGTTTTCTTGTCCTACAGTCTACCCAATAAGTAAGTCTTTGATTTCTTTCGATTCCATCTCTATTTGCAGAAAGAAAGGATCATTGACTCGTATCTAAAGAGGCACCCGAATCGGATCGAATCATTTCTCATGTTAGACTATTGATGTTGTTCTATTCTTTTCATCCCTAGAAGCGTCATTTTCTTTTCATTGCTAAAAGTGTCATGGAACGGAGGAATTACATGGAGGAAGACATCGATTGCTCAATATAGCATGGGGGAAGACATCAATTGTTCAATAAATTCCGTTCTTTTAATTGCCCTTATGTGTACATTGTATGGGGCGCTAGTTTTCTTTTGCAGAATGGTTGAGAGAAAGGTGTCATGAAGTGAGAAATATCTCGAGTCTCATGTAAGATAATTAAACGGACATCAAAGTTTTGCTAAGAGACTGAGGTACTTTCTCGAGCAAAAATATAGCTAGCCTCTTCGTTATGAGGAATCAATATTCCGAACCGAATAGACCTTACTTACGACTCCCGGAGAGAAGATCAAACGGGACATAAAAACTGTGATCTATTCCTAATTTCCTATGTTCCGCCGCCCTCCCCGACAACAAGAAAGAGGCAAGGGATTGTTACTTCCACAGTTGTCTCCACTCAGTCGAAGCGCCTTCAACTGCAGCTAGTTTCAATGGAACTTGCGAGACCGATTTGCTTCTTTCATCCAATCAAAGACGTCCATACCATAGAGAATCAGCTCGGCAAAAACGAGACTAGGGACCATGTGAAAAAATATGCTAGACATGCTCAATTGGGAAAGAGTTTAAAGACTTGCAACTCTAGTAATAGTGAATCATCCAAAGTATTCAACAAACAGAGAGGCAGAGGGAAAGAAAATTCAGTTTTCATTTAACTTTTTATTTTCATTCTTGTCTGGGCAAAGAGAGTTTGACAAAATATAGACAAAAAACAATAAGATTGGAGAAGCTACGAGGAAAAATTAGCCCTCTCCAACCCAAAAATAATTACACAAAAAACATCATAATGCCAGCGGCATTAACATGAACAAGAACATAAAATGAACAAAAAAAAAGCTGATCCAGATCATGTCCTTTTTGGGTGCTGGTATATACTTCTAGACCCAAAACGACTGAATCTGAAGCTCTAAGAGTGTATTGACACTCGTGTTTCAATTCTTCTACGCCACCTGATCATCGCTAGCAGATTTACCGCGGCCGCACCTTACTTGAACAGCTAACGTCAGTAATTCTGGGCATGCACCACTGCTTTTTCCATCGAAATCTTTCAGCGGAATCGAGCAGCTCTTCTTTCCCAAGCAATGCTGCTCAAAAGGGCAATGTAAAGATATCAAATGCTACTGTTGCATCTGAAACAAACAGTTTGGTAATGGAGAACTATGAGAGGTAAGAGTGATTTTTTACCTGCTCAACAACTTTCTTGCTGTTTGGAGAAGTGCAGTTCCCTTCAGCAAAGCTTCCACACGAGCCATATGGATCACCGAAGCTTGCGAACGCAACAGACTTGATCACTTTGTTATCTGGGCAATTCAACTCAGCTTCTGTTTTTGGGTCATCGACCACAGCCTTCATCTGATCTCCGGTTGCTTTCCATGAATTGACATTGGGAGGATAGTTTTCGGTTATGATACTGCATATGGTGTCTCTGTTGACAGTTAGGACCTTAATTCCTGATGGGTTTCCTCCTGTTTCCTCAAAGACAACCAGCAGATTCTTTCCCTCTTTTAGGAAGGCTCTTGGAACATGGTACCTTAATATAACAAAACACACATATTGAAACAGTCCTCAATACCCTTTTTCACCAATGTTCTATAGATACAGAAAGTATAGGACACAAAATGAATGAGAAAGTGAAGTGCTTGCAATACCACATTCATCTTAAAATGAGTGTCAGCACATCTGGACTGGAAATATTGTGGCATTCTTTGATTTCTCTCTCGTTGGTTGTTGTTTCAGAATCAGCTTTTCGAAACAATTTATCATAAAACTTGTTCGGTTCACGAATTTAAAAACTTGTTTTTAAGAATTCTTTTCGGAAAGACACAAAGTTCTTAACAAAACATCAAAAAGATATTTTCAAGTTTTCAAAAATCAGTTTTGTTTAAAATTAAGTTCAATTACGGAAAAAATGAGCATCTGTTTTTGGACAAAAAGTGGTCTTTCTTTCTGGTTATGAAATCGCTTAGGTTGCAAAAGAAGCTCCCAAAACTAATGACAAACGAGTACGTGAAACGAGGTGGTTGACTGTCTAAGGATAGAAGCGAATAACAATCTGATACATATAGTGCATTACTTACTCGCATTGGGAAGGCTGGCCTAGAGGAGAGAGGTAATTCACCCAGTAACGACCGATACTTCTGCCATTGACCCAAACCATTCCTTTCCCCATGGAGGTCATGAGGAGCGCCACCGGATTATTGCCTTCAGGGAGATCAAAGTATGTCTGCAGAAAAGAAAATCTTGAAACAAAATTCTTTCCACCACTCGGGTTTTCCTCGAAATTCTTGGGAGATTTGTTCTTAGAATTTCCACTGTGGATGTATAGTAGTAAAAAGGTTAGCAATGGCCTTTACCTTATACCATGTAAGAGGTGGTCCTGCTCCTTTTGCTGGACTCCACTGTACTTTCTGCAACCCTTCCTCTGTGTACAACTGCAGGTGTTCTCCCTTCACTCCAACCTTCAGAAGAATCCCAAGATTTGGTGATTCGATAACAATGAAGTTTCGTTTCATTTCGTTCAATAGAATTAAGCTAGAAGGGAAAGAAAAATCTCTTGGAATACAAGTGAAGTTTGCTGACAATAACTTGATTAGTACCTCATGTCCCCACTGGTTTTGAGTAAGATCAAGGGTTCCTGCATTCAGACCTTGGATCGTCACAGCTCGAACACCAGCATACCTCCTCTCCATGTAGGCTCCACTATCCTTCATTGATCAAGAATTTCTTGTCAGCTTGTAGTCTTAAAATTTGAAAGAAAGGGGGATAAAACTACACACAATTCGCATTATCTTTTACCGGTAATCCCATAAGCATGCCCAAAAACGATATGTGGTTCGTTCCTTGCTTCAAATTTACAGCCCTTTTGAAGACAAAACTCTTTTCTATATTGCTTCCATGTTCAAATCCTGCAAAAGGGAAAAAATAGAGTAAGATGCCATTATGCTATATATGTGAAATGAAGTACGTTAGGAATGATTATACTTGACTACAGCATCTGATTACCGATATATTCGCCATTTACAAATGCAACCATTGCATGACCAAGACTAGCAGCCACAATGACCGGGAGAATATCATGACGCATTGGTAAGTCACCTCTTTCGAAATCTATGCTGCAATCCAACTCCAAAAAAACAGTTCAGATTCGAGTGGTAATATCTATATATTGCTGTGCATCGTTTCTTTTCATCACGCGTAAGATTTAGTAAAAGGGATGTGAGATATGACTATTACCTGGTGCTGTACCATGCATAGTCTGAGGTATCTTTGGTCAAGTTGTAGAGCTCCAATGGTGACTTGCTTTTCATTGGTAACTGGTCTATTTGTGGAATACTTTCTTGTGACATTTCCCACTTGAGATTGCTTGCTTTCTTTGAGGGATGGAAGTTTCTTGCATTATGTTGTGTAACCATCTGTCGCAATCGAAAAATGGAAGTAAAAAATGCGATTCAATCTCTATAAGCAGATTCCAAAGTATGCAAACTTCATGCGGTTGAAGTTACCGAATCTGTATTGTAAACCACAGTCTTGCAATCAGGGAGGATGCTGATGGATTTAGGAGGAAGGTAATAATCCTGGCCCTTGAATTTAATAGTTGCAGCCTTCTTGGTATTGTTGTTGTTCAAGAAAGCAGCACAAACGTTGGATCCGGGCTTCTCATAAGTTCGAATCTGTCAGCGATACAACTTAAAGTTTTCAGGAACTGTTTGTTTTGGTTGCTATTTCAGAACTAGTTTTCCGAAATCTTTCTCAGAAAACTTGTTTGGTCGAAGAATTTTGACACTTTTTTATCGTGTAGACGTCGTTTTTGAGTACCCGAAATTGTTTCTTAATTCTCAAAAACCATTTTCACTACCAAATCAAAGCATACAAAGATATGGGTACCTCTAGATCCTCACTAATCCTTTGGACAGTAGGAACCCCCCAAAGCAAAGCCTTCTTGGACAATCTTAAAGCCCTATGCAAGTCTGTGAGGTGACCATATTTTGGTTCCCTGACCAAACCTATAAAAAAACGCGAAAAATACAACTCATTAGATGTTTTTCATGACCTTAGTAGTGCCATTGGATTTCATATATGATAGTTTTCCATACCATATTCGTCGAGAGGAGCTTCATCGTAATATCGAGTTGTCACGAAAGATGAAGTAGTTCTGCCAAAATTTGTCCCACCATAGTACTGCAAAAAGAAAAAAAAAACACAGAAACACAAAACTTGATCTATATATATCAAACTGGACATACTAGTATTTTGATTTTCAAAACTTTAACAAAACAAATCATGTACCATGTAATAATTGGTGAGAGTTCCGTTTTTAGAGAAGAACCGAGCAACCGCGTACGCAATATCTTCTGCTGCTCTTTGAGATGGTGGATCTCCAAAAACTCGGTACCTATAGCGACGAATTTTATAATAAGTTCGATACACATTAAGCAAGACTTAGCAGAAAAACACATTGTAGCTAATGGTGGGAACAAACCCTTATGCCAAAAGTGAGAGAAAAAATTCAAGCCATTTAGTTAATACTCACTGCGCAGTCCAGTTCTCAGTCCACAAAGAAGGCTTATTGGGTCCATTTGGTCCAGTGAAAGTCTCTCCACAGTGCCTCCCGTTGCATGTATTGATCTATATCAGAAAGCCAAGGCATTAAGATGAGTAGAACAAAAGATCTTAAAGAGAACGTGTGCATATAGATTGATATGGCCGATAGGGGATAAGCTTCATAGTTGAGATAGAAACAATTCAAATCACCAGCTAAGGCGCTTAAATGACCGCTCAGTTGAGGGAATACTATAAACGAGAACATAATATGAAGCAATCACGCAAAAAACATAACGGGTTGTTTTGGCTCTAGTCTATCTCCACGCGCATAGATCACTAGAAGAAATTCGCTAAGAACGAGAAGAACACAACAAACCGTCGAGATAGAAACAGTTCGATCACCAGCTAAGGCACTTAAATGACCGCTCAATTGAGGGAATACAATAAACGAGAACATAACATGGAGCAATCATTCAAAAAACATAAAGGGTTGTTTTGGCTATAGTCTATCTCCACGTGCATAGATCACTAGAGGAAATTCACTAAGAACGAGAAGACGCAACGTACCAGTAGTATCTGTAACTCTCTTGCTTAGTCCCTAAATACCCGTTATACACGGGTCAACCGAATCGTGTTAACTTAACACTAGAGGCCGAGCACACGTGACGCAGGACACTTCACAAAGTGTATACAGATGTATGTATAATGAGAGTGAAATCAACTTACAACAGGATCAGGGGCATCCTTTTGCTTGCACATGACCCATGGGACTCCTGTCTGTAGACCAACAGCCATATTTGCTGCCCACTGAATGTATCTGGTTCCTAATTCCCTATATGCCAATTGAACAGTGTTGTACTCATTTTCAATCTGCAATATATCAAATAAAAAAAGTTAAACCAAAAAAACAACATACAAAAATAAGGGATTATTTGGTGTGAGGTTCATTAGAGTGGACTCAACCTGTGACATAATGATGGGTCCTCCTTGAGGAGCAAACAACTTCTCCTTTTTCACCAAATCTATGATCTTCTTGGTAAATTTTTGCATATGATACTGCAAATAGGAAAATTTATTAGTTTCCTCTTACCCATTTGATTTTCCATTTTTTCATCACGAAAAACCAAAGATTATCACCTTAAACGGCTCGTTATACGCGCGGAATGTAATATTTGGAACCTCTCTTAGCCAGTAGGGAAATCCTCTGCGCAATTCATCAAACACTTATGGAACTACCAAAAAAAGACCACTAGTGCACGAGGCTGCTGTTACTGTAATGAAGAGGAATTGAACCGTACCCGTGATTCCACTCTGCCTCAATGAAGGGACCAACCCTAAGGGTTACATACAAACCATTTTCACCAATCAATTTGATGAATTTCACCAAGTCATTGTTCCCCTCAAAGTTGAACTGCATCCAAATGAATTCCACAAATTATATAATATTTTCATTGGACACCAAAGGGTTAAAAAGGGAACAAATCTTGGAGTGTTTTTGAGAAATACCTGGCCTTGAATAGGCTCATGAAGGTTCCAAAACACATAAGTCTGGATCACATTTAAACCTCCTTTTTTAGCCTTTTGTATGAGAGATTGCCACATCTAAACACAAAATCAAACAAAACCCATTAGTTCACTCCTTTAGGTAATAATTTACCAATGATGAAAACTTAGTCCAACTCTAATTGTCTATGTGGGGAATTGAGTGCGAAAAGAAAGAAAAGAAAAGAAAATAATTGCGGGTCTAGTTTCATTTGGGTAATAAAAAAAGAAAAGAAAAAAGAAAGAAAGAAAAGAATCATGGGATTAGTCTAATCTCTTCTGGGTAATAAAAGAAAAGAAAAGAATCGAGGTCTAGTCTCATATGGGTAATAAAAGAAAAGAAATAATTTTGTTTTCTGATCGTTGCAACTTCATAAGTGACAAAATAAAGCATGGAAGAAACGGACATTATTAAGATTTTCCTCTCTTCGTTTCGTTTCTCATTAAAATACACTATATCCGGTAAAAACATTATAAAGAAAAAACCCGAATGGAATATGATTGACGACAAAACTAAATGGTAAATTGAGTAAAAAAAGAAAACAATGATGGTCTAGTCTCATCTTGGTAATAAAACAAAGCAATAATTTTGTTTCCTCGTCGTCGTAAATTTCATAGGTGACAAAATAAAGCATGCGAGAAAGGGATATTTTTGAACTTTTTTTCTCTGTTTCTTTCGTTTCTCATTAAACACGCTAATTTCTCGGAATAAAGAAAAAAAACCCGAAAGGAATATTTTTCATTGTTTCATTTCTCACCAAATCATACTATTTCTTTGTGAAAAACAAACAACAGATATCCAAATGTGATATAAGTAAGATCTCTCTCTTTTCGTTTCGTTTCTCACCAAATCATACTATTTTTGACGAGAAATGAAACGAAACAGAGAGAATTCTATTTCTCTTACTTTCTTATTATTTCTCTCTAAATCACTCGAACCAAGAAAAGGCTAAAAAAATCACCTCGGGAGGGCTACGGGGATAATGAATAGAACCAGAGAAGAGAAGTTCCCTAGCTCCATTGATGATCAAAGACCTCGCATCATAAGTCACGCTCTTCTCAGTCTCCCCATTGCTAAGAACAAAGGAACCCAGCAATAAAACAAGCCCAAAAATTCGTACTGACATTTCCCCCACTTCTTCTGATCAAATCTATCAATGACAGTAGCAAGAATCAGAGTCTCTCTCTCTCTCTCTCTCTCTCTCTCTCTATACTTCTTCTTCTTAAACAGAGGAGGATTAGGTACCAAGGAGCTGCCTTGATTTTTTCATCCAAATACCAGTGTAATAGAGAGAGAGAGAGGGCCATGGTAAATATAAGGCCTCCCCGGAAATTTTGGTGAGTTGGTTACTCTGTTTCTGTTTTCGCAGTTGGTTATTACCATTATTGGTTGAGGTTTCCTTGCTTCAGATCTCCCTCTCTCTCTCTCTCCATATCCATTTAGTTCCCTTGCTATATATATACATTTCTATTCTTGCAAGTGTGTGTGTGTGTGAGAGAGAGAGAGAGAGAGACGAGTGGGGGGTGTAACGGTTTTGTGAGTCTGTGACCTATCAAAACCAAACGAGAACTGGCAAGCGGCGGGAAGAAGTGGTTAGGATCCTCACTCTCCCACCTTTTTTTGTTTGGAAAAGTCTGTGTACCTTACTGGACATGGACATAGATGGGTTCAGCACCGTCGAATTTACGTGAAACCTTTAAGCATTCGACGGTGCTGGACACATCTGTGTCCGTAGTATTACTCTTTTTGTTTTTCTTTTTTTTTTGTAATTTCTCTCACCGAGTTCAACTTCAATTTTTTTTTAACATTCTCAGGTGATTATTGGCCGAGAAAATATATGAGAGAGAATGAAGAGTGAATCAAAAGGCTTCCGTTATAGCTTGAGGGAATCAATATGGGAATAAGAATCAGGGGCGAAACTAATAAGGGATCGGGGTAGGTCCTCCAAAAATTTGAAAAAAAATTTAAGACCTAAGTATAAATTCTGAAAATTATAAAAAAAATTATATTTCAGCTCCCTCAAATTGCATTCGGCCCCTTTTTTTTCTATAGAAAAACTCTTGGTCGTCCAAACATCAAATCTTGGTTCTACCCTACCAAAAATAAAATTAACCGTTGATATCTTGATTCAAATGGAAAAAAATATTAGATGCATTTGGAGTACGTGTCTTGATTTCCTCCAAACCAATTAATGCATATAAGACTTAAGATTAAATTGTACGAGCCTTTTATAAATGTGTGTATATAGAGGATATTCAAGCACTACGTGTAGTGATCCAATACTATAGAATTATCTAATCAAACATGACTTTCTAGGGGGGCCGGCCATCCATATTTGAATGGTGTTGGTCCTACAAACCGTGAAGAAATTCGCCTTTAAACTCTGGGCACGTCGGAAACGCATGAGTGAATAATTACTCTTCCTATCTTGAAAAACATATACAAATTTAATGCTGCGAAAGTGAATAAGGAAAAACAAGGAAAATTACCAAATATATGGATCCTCTCTAATCCCCCTTATCCTTGTACGGACTAAAGGCTTTTGGGGATATTTTCTTAATCTCATTTAATGGGAATGAGGGGGATCACAGTCGGACGTCGTTTCAGCGCGAAAAAAAATTATTCGAACACTACTTGAACGTTGTTCAGTTGTTCGGGCAATTTTTTATGCGCCAAAATAATATTATTTTAACACACAACACATCTTGTTGTGCGCAACGCACGGTATGATCCCCAAATCCCATTTAATGATTGAAATTATTATTTCGTCGAAAATTTTTCCGTAAAAAAAATCATGTCGATCTGATATAAATCAACATATGATAGCAAAGTTTCGGGATAAATGAGTTTTTAATTCCGTTAAAGTTGTTCTAAATATTGTATATCTCGATTCCGTGTGCCAAATTCTTTCTAAACTGAACTTCAACAAGTTGGCTTACTGGTTAAGACTTGAATTTAAGTGTTTGCTTTCTCTTAAGTTTCATCGTCAAAATCTATAGGGTGCCATCAACTGTTACATGACCAGTCATACACGGTTTTTATTTTATTTTTTTATTGCAACCTCCGCCAAAAGACGTTAAGATTTATCTCTAAAAATTAGTTGAGGTGCGTTTAAACACGGGAATTGCTATTCGCAAGGAAGTCCGCAGGGAATCGAACAGGGATCACATGGCGGGGGTGAGAAAAGAAGAAAATGGGTGAAAAAAATTTCTTCTTTTCTCACCCCCGCCATGTGATCCCTATGCGATTCCCTGCGGGTTTCCTTGCGAATAGCAATTCTAGATTTATAGGATCCTCACTAAGCTGAATTTGCTCAATCTAATTTTTTTTTCTTTCTAAAAGCCAAACCAAAATATTTGTGGAATCCTCATGGGCTTGAATTTGGTCTACAATTTTGAAAATCAAACAAAAAGATTTGTAGAAAATTACTATCCAATTCCATTCCTAATCCAACTCAAATTGACCAAAAATTAATCCATATAAATTGGAATGGATTTTAGGGCTGGTGTACTCGGTCCTGTTCGGTTTAATTTAAAGAAAAAACTCAAATTAATCTGGATTTTTAGGTTTAGGGATTAAAAACTTGAAACGTAATTCGGTTGATTTGCTTGGTTTTGGTCCAGCTTTTTAGGGTTTATCCATTTTTTGATAGCCGAGGTATTCGTTCGGTTTTAGAATTATCCCTAATGTAATGCCGATTAGTACTCTGGGTTCTGAAGTTAATGACTGGGCAAACTTCCAATTCGGTTTAATTTAAACGAAAGACTCAGATTGAACTAGAGTTTTAGGTTTAGGGATTAAAAAATTGAAACCAAACTAAAGTAATCCGGTCGATTTTCTTGGTTTCAGTCCATCTTTTAGGGTTTATTCAGTTTTTGATAGCCGAGATATTCGGCCAATTGAGATTATCCCCAACGTAATGTCAACCAGTACTCTGAGTCCTGAAGTTAATGACCGGACAAATCTCTAATGACCCCTAGTACTCTAGGTCCTAAACCAGCTCCTTTGGGTTTCAATTTATCCAATTTGATTGGGTTATGAAAGCGTCAAGCCCAACGTCACCAGAAAAAAAAAAAAGTTTAAAAGAAGGGTTGAAAGAAAAATTAAAAGATGGTTCAATTCGGTCTTTGGTCGATCCAAAATGGTTTTCGGTTGGTTTCAGTCCCCGAAAGGTTTTTTTAAAAATATTCGATTCGGTCTCGTTTTTTTGTAATTTAGACCGAACCGAAAGTAGACCGAACTGAAATTAGATTTTCTAAAAAATGACTCATTTGATGTTTGATTGAAAGAAGTTCAAATAGAGATCCATATGGTAATAGATTTTCTATATTATTAGTATATTTTCTTCAATTAGTGCCGGATTTGGACCGAACGGGCTAAAAATCAAGTTTTTAACTTGGCCGAAATCTTCGAAAACCCTGAACGAATCTGACCCCATCCCGAACCGAACTGAACCGAACCGAACCGAAAATAAATCGATCGGGATTGGTCTTGCAAATGTGTGGACTGAACAGAATCGGTCCGAAAAAATTCACTCCGAACCAACCGATCTTGAACCGATTTCACCCCTATTAGAAAAAAGTAGAAGGACCACACATAGACTACGCACAATATAAATAAAAAAATTTAATTCGTATACAAGAGTCTAAAATTTTAAAAAATAAATAAAGAATTAAAATAATAAACAAAAACAGAACTTGGATATTTTAAGGTTTTGTCAAGAGCTTAGTAAGATCTTCCCCAATTTTTTTTTTTTTTATTAGAGATGTGGAACGATATTTTAAAAGAAAGAAAGACGTGTATAGAATCATATATCTTCAACTTCTACAGATAATAGTGAATCTCCAAAGCAAAATCGTATAGAACTTGATTCGTCCGATCTTCCTATGGATTCGGGATTGCAACCTCCAATTACGGATTATGAGGCTAATATCCGATAATGTGTTCATATATAGAGTTTACATACTCAAAAGCCCTTGTCAACCCAGTAAACACGAACCTATCATGCATTGTTTTTAAAATATGGAAAGTCGTCGAGGTCAATTCCAAAACAAATTTACTTTTATCAATATATATCTAGTCTTTTATTACCTTTTCATTTCATTGTTTCTTGCAATTAGTAAATACAAAAATGAGTCGCTTGTGCGGTTCTCCAACTCAAATAACTAAAACCTTTAACAACCCGAATACATATAATAGGATATATTGGAGATAATTATATATAGAGAAAGTAAGCTTCTAATATGAGTTTCTCATTTTGTTAAAATGAGGACCTTCTATTTTCTGATCAAATATTGATGATCTGAACTATTAAATGTGTTTAAAATATATTTTTAAGGATAATCGTGAGAAATCTCAAAATATTACCGGGGAGGGCTTGATCCAAGCCGTTTTTTACAAAACTGTTCCTGTCAGTATTTATGAAAAATTGCTTGGATCAAACCCTTCTTGATATTTTTTTGAGCCGATTTCTCACAAATACCCTTAAAAATATGTTTAAAAATATTGAACGATTCGGATCATCAAAATATAATTAGAAAATAGAAAGTCTGTATTTTAGCGAAATAAAAAATTCCTCGCTAGAAGAGGACTTTCTTTCTCTCTCTATGTGTGTGTGTATATAGAGAGAGTATAATTCATTATGACTAAATGAACAGTATCAAGTAAAATTCACAATAATGATTTAGCGTTAATTATCAATCATTAAGAGATCATGTGATACATTTTTTTCATGGTTCGTTGAATCTATCTTACCCTCTCACCCACCACATTTTCCACGAATTGTACAAGGAGTTGGGGTTGGTTCTTGATTAGTCCTCATAGCTAATTCCGAGGACCACCAATGCTAACTAACTTACCTAGATAGTTGGATGAAGGGATCTGGGGGTTCTGTTACGCAGCATCAAGGAACTCAAAGGCCTTGTTATGCGTTACGTGTCAAAACAACATTGTTTTGAGGACCCAAAAATTATTCAAACCGTTAGGCACTTTTCGAAAAATTTGTGGAGTGTCAAAATGTATGGGCCGACCCAGTAATGATATACGTAGATAATTTGGGTTGGGCTAAAGAACATGGACCATGTCAGCAGCGTGGGGCTCTGATCGGCATTTTGCCGAACGGGTCTCAGTAGTTTGGTCTGGGATATCATTGCTTGGTCATCAGGTGATTCGTTTCAACAACATGGAGCTTCAACTGATGTCACGACCCATTCCAAATTGGAACGAATTAGTGACCGGCCAACGGTTCTACACGCTAATGCCTCCTACGTTACTTAAAGAGTTTATGAATTTTATCGAATTATTTTATTTAACCCTTGACATGTTGCAGAGTTTAGCGGAAGCGTTATTTGCTCAATAAAAAAATAACATCAAGGACGTGTAAACCTGACAATCATTATTGAATTAAAAGCATGCTTATCCGATATTTATTACAAACCGTAGTACTGGCCTAACATGACCTCAACATAACAAAATAGAACTCTATATCTACATAAGTTTTCAACTACAAAATTCAAAGCGTGAAATATAGCTGATTAATTATTCATTGTCCGCCAGGTCCTGCCACGGGTCCTGTTGTGTTGCAAGGCAACACCCATTAGCTTACAGCTAGTATGAATCTAGATATACCATTTTACAGATTTTACACGACATAATTAAAAAAAGAATAATTTATTAATATATTGACAATATTTATGATTGGGTCCATAGGCCGTGGCCGAGGACGTATATATAAATAATATATAATTTTCATAACCCGTGGGTTATATCAATACTGGAATTAACGGTTTGTTGTGTTTTAAACAGAAATAATCAATGAAATAAATTCAACAGTTGATTCTTCGGTGTATATGCCAGAACTAGATTAAGGGAGCTACCCTTTGAAATATAACACATATTTGGCGTGACGTCATCCGATGCCACCTGGCCGTGGGACCCAACCTTGTATCAAACCACCGCTTGTCACACCCCCAGCGGTAAGGGAATCACCGGAATTCACATTTCACGAGATGATATTTATATGATCATCGTCAGCAATTTTAATAATATCTCACGCATACGTAAATTTATTATATAACAATTTTTCCTTTTCTTTTTCTTTTTCTTATTGACAAAATATAGCAAATTTCTATTTTTGGGGCATATCTTAAAAAAAAATCACAAATAAATGGGTATATCCGGACTCACCTTGAGTGACGTGGAGTTATTCAATACCTTGCCTCGCCGTAGATAAGATCCCAAAAAAAAATTCTTCGAATCTTGAGCTTCTTTTCTTTGCGTGTCTTTTCTCGTCCGTTCTCTCAATTTCACTTTCAGATTTCTTCTTATGAATTTGATTAGAAGACTTAAGGCTATTTATAGGGAATTTGAAGCAGGTGGTGGCAAAATTTTGATTTCCCCGTGTCAGTTATCCCCCATAATGGATAAGTATCAATCTTTTGTTCTTATCATTTCGTCAAAGATAAATAAGTAAATTCTAAGAACTCCGAATCTCGTCCGATTGTCCCCTAGAACAATATCGAGGTTAACCTCCAGTTACCATTAATGTTTAAAATAATCTATCGAACTATTCCTCGATCTCTGATTATGTTTTGAACCAACTTCATTTATCCCTAAAATAATTTTGGAGTATTTCCTCATTTGTTAAATAAACTACCTAATTGGCCTAAAAAATCTCTGTTTCTTAATTCAATCAAAATTTTAATTAATTCATAGTATTTTTTATTATTTTATATTACTATTTATCATTATTAATATTTTATTTTGGATTGGGGTCTTACATCCTTCCCACCTTAAGAAGTTTGGTCCACCAAACTTGCTCGTAATCGGTCTAAATTAAAACGTCATAGATAGAAGTTTAAATGTATTAATGCCATATCTTAGTCGAACAGCTCAGGGTATTTCTGTCGCATATCTGACTCCTTCTCCCATGTCGCCTCCCCTGTTAGCTCAGGCTTGTTGGGCGTGTGATGGCGAAAGCTCTTCAAGATGGGCAACTTTTGGATCTCCCAATGTCCACTGCATTTTATAAGCTCGTCCTTGGTCAGGTAGGGACTATATGCATCTTCTTTTTTTTGAAAGGCAAAGAAAGATTATTGTATAAATAGAAACTAACACTTACAGAAAACAGGGTTGGAGATGGGCCAACCAAGAAAACAAAAATAAAGACAAACTACCTACAGAAGGGGGAGGAAGCTAGCAGCTAACCACACAACAATGCACCACCAAATGCTGAAAGCTGAAAGAGACCAAGTCTACAGAAAGCCTACAGGCAGAAAATCAACCAAGGCTCAAGCCACAGAACTTACAAATTCCTAGCACCTCAATAACACTGACCCAGTACTCCTCTGAAGTTATACATGCTGTCATTAATCGAGAAAGGGCAATTAGGAAAATGGAATCTCGCCCAAGAGACAAGAGAGGACTTGATGGACTCCTCCACCTTGCACCAATCCACTTCCTTTCCCTTGAAAAAGAGCTCATTTCTAGACTTCCATATCTGCCAAAACACAGTTTCTGGAGTGGCATACCACATAGCCTTAAACACTTTATTCACACCCCTTCTAAATTTGCAATCTTCCCACCATACAAACAAGTCTCTTGGAGTTTGAGGAGTTACCCAGCACACACCCCACCAACATAGAACTTTAGACCATAGGGACCAAACCATTTGGCAATGAATGAAAACATGCTCAATAGATTCCACTTTTAACCCACAAAATCTGCACATGGCTTGATGTTGATCGACGATTCCCAAATTTAAGAGCGTATTACCTGATTTAATCTTCCCATGCCAAGCTAACCATCCAAGAAAATGAACTCTAGGTGGGGCAATGGAGCTCCACACGCATTTCAATGGGAACTCTATCACTCCCAGCAGCCTTCCCTCTTCCCTCTTATAGATTTCACTAACAGAAAATGCGGAACTTGAAGAGGTATTCCACCATATTGAATCTTCAGAAGATGCTTGCCCCACCGAAACGTTGTCAAGGATTTCTGTAAGACTATTGAACTCAACTTCTTCCCAAGAAAACAGTGATCTCCTGAAGAACAAATTCCATGAACCCGAACTTATTTTTGTTGTAACTATTTCCCTCAGTTTGATATCCTTCCGAGCAGCTATTCGGTAGAGTCTAGGGAACACAATTCTAAGGACCATATCATTTTGAATCCACCCATCATTCCAAAAGTTAATCCTTTCTCCATTCCCAACTTTAATCGACCAACAAGATTTGAAAATCTCAAATACGCCGGGGGAGAATCCCTGCACTTGTAAAATTCCTTTCCATATAGGAGAAACATTTGCTACCTCCCCATTAGAAGGAAACCAAGAATCAATAGAAATTCCATACTTCCCACACACCACCACCCTCCATAAACTATCCTTCTCCTTCCCAAATCTCCACCACCATTTAAGTAGCATTACAGCATTCATCACCCTTAAATTTTTTATCCCCAACCCCCCATTCCCCTTTGACTTGCATACCGACTCCCACTTAACCAAATGGATTTTCTTCCTCTCAGTTGAACCTCCCCACAGGAAATTTCTTTGAATTCTGTCTAGCTCCTCAACCACTTTTATAGGTAGTTTGAATAATGATAAGTAGTATATCGGGAGACTACCTAAAACAGACTTAATAAGTGTCACCCTACCTCCAAAAGAAAGAAACCTCCTCTTCCAAGATGCCAGCTTAGTTTTGAACTTCTGAATCACCGGCTTCCAAGTCTTCACCCTGCTGGGGCTATCTCCAAGTGGCATCCCTAAATACATGATGGGCAATGCCTTTACTTTGCACTTCAGGATGTTAGCATACTGACTTAAATCAGACTCTTCCACCCCGACTCCACTGATCATAGACTTATGGAAATTAATTTTCAACCCTGATATCAATTCAAAACCTCTTAGAATCCTTTTAAACGTCAGGATCTCATCCAACCCACCCTCACAAAACAATATAGTATCATCTGCAAATTGAAGATGTGTAAGACTTCCACTCCGACCTCCTAAGTCCGCTCCAGACACTAACCCCAATTGTTTGGCTTTCTTAATGAGAATACTCAATCCTTCAGCTGCAATAATATACAAGAATGGTGATAGAGGATCTCCTTGCCTTAACCCCTTCTCCATGCAAAATTCTGACGTAGGTGATCCATTAACAAGCACTGACAGCTGGGATGTGCTAATACACTCCTTAATCCATTTAACCCACCGTGAGGGAAACCCAAAACTCTTCATCATTTGGAGGATAAAATTCCAATTCAAATTATCATATGCCTTCTCGAAATCCAGCTTGATTATTACCCCTCTTTTCCTTCTCTTCTTCCAAAAATCCACCACTTCATTAGCAATTAAAATTCCATCTTGGATCCCCCTTCCTCCCACAAACACAAACTGAAATTCTCCAACAACCACGGGAAGGACCTCCTTCAATCTTCTAGCCAATACCTTAGCTAGAATCTTGTAAACACACCCAATGAGGCTGATTGGCCTATAATCACCTAAGGATGTTGGGTTCTGAATCTTGGGAATGAGGGTGATAAAAGCATTGTTTAAACCTTTGACCAATTTGTCATTAGCATGGAATTCATAAAAGAATTCCAGAACCAAACCCTTTATAATTGGCCAACACTTCCTAATAAAGATGAAATTAAACCCATCTGGACCAGGGGCTTTGTTCCCTTCACACTTAGAAATGACATCCCAAACTTCCTTTTCAGAAAATTGCTTTAATAACAACTCACCATGGGCCTGATTGATCACAACACTGCAGCATGTTTCCATATTTGGCCTATAAGTCCAAGATTCCTTGTAAAATCTGCTGAAGTGGTTGAAAATACCCAGTTTAACTTGGATTGGGTCGTCAGTTTCTCTCCCCTCAACCCGAATGGAATTCAGCATGTTCCTCCTACTTCTCCCAGCAGCCACCAAATGGAAAAACTTCGTGTTCCTGTCCCCTTTAAGATTCCAATCCAGCCTGGACTTTTGTAGCCAAAGCCATTCGTAAGTTTTACACAGCCTCCAAAATTCCTCCTTCGCTTTTGATTTCCTTAAAATCTCCTCCACAGATAATTGACTTGTTTCAGCCTTCCGATCTAATTCATTTATAACATATTCTGCTGCTTCTAATCTTCCTTTTACCCCATGAAACTCCACTCTACTCCATGACTTCAACTTTAGCTTGATGTTCCTAAGTTTCTGCACCAATTGGAACCCTGCCCAACCCACTCTACTTACTTCCTCCCAAGCTTCTTTGACCTTCATTAAGAATTCTGCATCTAGCGTCCATGCATTAAAAAACTTGAATGGTTTAGGACCCCAACTCCTATCATCCTCCTTAAGAATTATTGGGCAATGATCGGATAGAACTCTAAGCAAACCCCACTGCTTCAAATTCCACAACTGTGTCCATTCCGGGTGAATTAAGAATCTATCAATCCTGCTCCATCTATCTTCCCTTTCAGAACCAGCCCAAGTATACTTCCTCCCAAGCAATGGCATATCAATGAATTCCATACCATCAATGAACTCCACTAAGTCTTTCATACCTCTCTCATTTCTAACACATCCTTTCCTTTCTCCTATTTTAGTCACTTCATTTAAATCTCCGCCGAGGCACCACGGTGAATTGAATGAAGGTTTTAGGTTGGACAAACAATTCCACACTGTTCTTCTCCCGATTACATCGTTAGGTGCATATACATTACAAAACACACACTGAAAACCAGATTGTAACCTTCCTTCCAAGATAATATAATTTCTTGAGGCACACCCTACCAAAACCTGGAAGAAATCTGACCTCCAAATGCATAATAAACCACCAGAACTACCTTCGGCATCCACTTCCATATACTCGAACTCATCATTCCACCAAAGAAATCTAACCCAACCTCTTTCAATGTTAGATTTTTTAGTTTCCTGCAAAAGTACCATATCTACCTTGTTTTCCCAAAAAAGCTCCTTAATTTTCCTTACTTTCTCCCTTCTCCCTAACCCCCTAACATTCCAAGATAGGATTCTCATGATTAAAACGTAAAGATACCCCATACCTGAGAGTTTCCTGCCGGATTTTAGGCTGGCAATGCATTCCCCTTGTTCGCCTTTTGTTGAAAGTTTTCTTCATCCATTTGTTCCAATCGCACAATTCTGCTCACTACTTCTTCATCACCTTCCTTGGCTTCGATACCCAGCCTCTTGCATAATTGCCACGTATCCTTAGCTTCTTTCATGATGGCGTTATTTCGGTTGGTGATATCTTCTGATGAAATGGATAAGTTAACCGCTGCCGCAGCCGCCCTGAAGATTGCTCCCTTAGATTTCTGATTTCTTCTCCTCTTACCTTTCCTCAATAAGTGATTGAAGACCCCCATAACTTCCTCCACAGATTTTACCTTTCTTTTTCCTCTCTTACCTTGAGCATTAGTCTGGAATGGTACTTTTCCAGCATGCTTTAGTTTAACACTTCCAGCATGCACCTGTTCCTCTCTTATACTGATACAATGGCCTGCCCCGTTAATCTCCAGTGAAACACATCCATCCTTCTTCTGTTTTCCACTTCGACTAATGTCTTGTCCTAACCCATTACCACTTAGGCTGATACATGGGCCTACCCCACTGGAACTCTGATTTTCAGATTGGGCCTCAAAGTGCTGCACCCCTTCCCACTTACCCCTACTGCCGTGTGGCCCATCAGGCCCAGTAGCAGAAATATGGGTATCCTCCGACCCACATTCAGACCCAACAGGTGAAGCACTGGAATCCCCTACCCCATTTTCTGACCCTGATTCGGTAACAGACTATATGCATCTTCTGTTAGTCTAATTTTTTGCACCGTACTCATGAAAAAATGTCATATTCTACCTCCTTCAATCTACACATTCAGCTTTCTCTATTCATTGCAGGAGCTTGATTTACATGACATTCTTTCCTTTGATGCTGAACTTGGGAGGACTTTGCAAGAATTGCAAGCCGTTATTTCCCGGAAAAAGTATATTGAATCAGTTGGTGGTCAACAAGTTGCCGATTTACATTTTCGCGGGGCTTCAATAGAAGATCTCTGTTTAGATTTCACGCTCCCTGGATATCAAGATTACGCTCTGAAATCAAGTGAAGAGAATGTACTCATTCCCTTGGAATATATTTTCATGTTTTGCAATCCTTTGCTTTTCCTTTTTGTTCTTGTTGATCTTTCTTAATTTTATTTTTTTCCTGGTGAACTTTTCAGGTGGATCTCAATAACTTGGAGGAGTACATATCCTTGGTGGTTGATGCTACTGTGAAGACTGGAATTCTGAGGCAAATGGAAGCATTTAGAACTGGGTTCAATCAAGTTAGCAACTTCATCTTTGACTTTATGGAATTTGATATATTAGGAAAGATCTGTATTTTTGCACTTTCATGGTTAATGTAAAATGTCTCTGTGTGCAGGCTGAGACACTCGTTGATCACATCAAATTTGATCATGGATACACAGCCAAGAGCCCTGCAATTGTTAATGTACTCTTTTTCTTTATTTTCCACACCTAAAAGCAGTTAATCTAGATTTACGACAATTTTTAATTAGTTTCTTTGGATTTCCATAATATTTATATGGTTTACTATGGTTATGTTCTTAGTTGCTTGAGATCATGGGAGAGTTGACCCCAGAGCAGCAGCGAGCGTTTTGTCAGTTTGTTACTGGTGCACCTAGGCTTCCACCTGGCGGTCTGGCAGTGCTGAACCCGAAATTGACAATTGTGAGAAAGGTATAGAGCTCTACACATTCTCATCAAAGGCCTTAATGTTCTAAATTGTGTCATTTTATTCTTGCATTGTTCGGAGTGCTCACACTTTGCATGTCTTGATACAGCATTCTTCATCTGGTAATACAATGGCCAATGGGACCGGAGTATTTTTTTTTGATCGGCAAAAAAATTTATTGAATAGAAAGGCTTAGTACAAACCCACTCCTAATTGTTTTGAGGAGGGGCAACAAGAGGTCAGCCCAATCAAAACAAGACCTTAGCCTAATATAAGGAAACCAGTGAAAGCTCCACCCAACTAGAACTTCATTACAACAAGGATAAAACCAATGAGAGAGTAGAATTAGCCTGCTTCAGGCCACTGCTCCATTCCACTGCATGGCCATCAGTCCCCAAACTGCTGCGAGTGCTAAACCAGGCAAGGCCGCTTCAACTGCTTCAGCTTAAGCTTCCTAAGAGAACCAAAGTGTCAGATGAATTCTTCCAAAGAATAGCCTGCTATGTTGAACTTGTGTTTGACCCATAGGATAATCCTCATTTTGATAAGATCAACGATAGAATGGGGGGAAGGGGAGGAGTGATTAAATAGGCAATCATTCCTAGAGAGCCAATGTCACGCCCCAAACCTCAGGGTATGATAAAATCATTTTAAAGAAATAAAATAAAATAAAACTTAAATACCAAGGGACATTCCCATTAAATAACCAACCAATACGTCTTGTTTTATTACAAGAACCTCTCTCAATGTACCTTTTGTTATTACATTGAATCTCAAATTAAAAACCTTACATTAAACTGCACTAGGCTACACTGTAACAAAAGACTGAGTTATACAAGCTTGGCTAAAGTTAATAAAGTATAATCCGATGTCTCAACTCTTGATAGGATCCACCGCTTTACCTGAAAAAGGTTTTTACAACAAAACATAAGCCGAAGCTCGTATAGGATAACATGTTAAACCAATGATTTAAAAAAAAATGTTTAAACCTGTCTCATATCAAAATACATAAGTTTTCCCTTCGTACAAAGGTATACAGTTCGCTGAGATTTGTCCACACTAACTGACAAAAGAATGACATGTGTGCTACGAGCTCCCCGTGCAACTCACATCAAATTCGACGTCACAATCCCCTATCCCAAAATACCGGATACACGACACACCTTTCCCTTGAACACACAGGACACACGTCACCACGGACAACCGACACAACACATCACCAATCATGCATGAATGTGGGATGAAATGGTATAAAACATGAATCACTTGAGATAACACAAGTAGAAAACGTATAAGAGGCACAAGAGTGAGCACTACGACACGTTCAATAATTCCAAAACACATTTAATTGTCCATTAGACGGTATTATCATTTCACGACTCATGGGTTCCATCAACAAGTTACCATTAAACATTAAATCATCATTCCCTTACTACTTTTCCCGTCGAAGATAGTCTCATTGTGTTCATTTTCCTAGTACATCTCCCAAAACATGCTAACCCAATAATTTCCCATATCGTTCAAGTGGTCAATGCCTATCACATTTCTCAATCAGTCCTCATCTTTCATTCACAACATGCCTTATAGAGTATCATCAACTTACACCGTAACTGAGCAAACAAGCATTCAATACATAGAGTTTCATATGGTATGACAAATAATTCACAAGTCCCTAAAGTACGGTCACAACATCTTGAATATAATGCGATAAGTCAAACTGACCAATCAATCCGTAGTTCTCATATTAATTCCATTATCACATTCCAACTAGCGTATCACCCTTCAATGACTAGACCACGTTGAAGTATATTTATACATCTCCCATCGGAGGCTAGTCAATGCCGATTCGTGGCTTCTCCTAGCACATTCCCATCTGGGTACTAGTCTCATTGTCCGCCTAGCACATTTCCATCCGGGTACTAGTCTCATTGTCCGCCTAGCACATTCCCATCCGGGTACTAGTCTCATTGTCCGCCTAGCACATTCCCATACGGGTACTAGTCTCATTGTCCGCCTAGCACATTCCCATCCGGGTACTAGTCTCATTGTCCGCCTAGCACATTCCCATCCGGGTACTAGTCTCATTGTCCACCTAGCACATTCCCATCCGGGTACTAGTCTCATTGTCCATTTCATTCCCAACAAAGTATGACAAATCAAGAAAATCCATATCACGTTCAATAATTTCATTCATGCACAACCAATCCCAAGTAATCTACATTCATATCAAACGATCAATCAACGATGTCCCACAGCATAAAACACAATGGAAATAGAATCAGAACACCAAAAGTGCACGGTCTTCATTTCAGAAGCCCCAGGAGCGCTACCCCCAAAACATGGGAGCGCTACACCTAGAGCCTCGGTAGCGCTACACCATAAACAAGGGAGCGCTACCCCTACGTTCCAGAATCACCAGGAGCGCTACACCAAAAACCCGGGAGCGCTACCTGTGCAGAAATCAGCGCGATTTCCAGATTTCCACTCGATCCACCTCGCACCAAACTACAAATCTATCACGTAATAGGTACCAAAACACATTACATACACACAATAGAAGATAGAAATCCCTACGAAAATCACCACTAACCCCAACTAAGATAAACACGACATCGACACGTGCCTCAATAATTACATCAACTTGTCTCGAAGCCTAAAGGTATCCAATCCAAACCGAATACCAACTTAGAGTTACATGACCACACACACGTCATCATCAAAACCCATGACCCCTCGAACCTCATGTCACACCACGCAGCCCCACACATGTTCCATCCCGAAATCTACGAGTACAACCCAATACCCCATATGTTTCCTCAAATGGGTCCAACAAAAGGCACAACAACCCTTTTTTCCAAAATTCATAAGAATTTAACATAATCCCACTTCAAGCTATTATGAACAACTTCATGCTAAACGCAAAATCTAAAACATCTCTTAAGTCGAATAAACACACCAAATAGAGTCATACGTCCACTCTATCACAATTCACGAAAGTCGCAATATACGAAGATCTAACCATCCGAATGTGTCCGTTCTTGTGTCTAAATTTAGCTAAGACTCTAGGCTGCGTCACTGTAAAGTTCTGGGGTTAATATGTTACCAAAAACTCTAGAAAGACCCGGGAACTGGTCTGCCCAAAAACAGCCCAGAAACCATTTCGTCCGGTCATGAACAGTTCTGATATTTTGGCCATAACTTCTTACTCCGAACTCCGATTAAGACGGTTTATATATGAAACTTTAAGAGAATTTCGAGAGCTACAACTTTGTAGTTATACACTTTTCCCAATTCGGCCTCTAAATACTTCAAAATGCATGAACAGTACAGATTCGGGTTTTACATTTCCAGATTTCGTTTTGGTTCATTGTGTTCTTGGTGTTCTTGGTAAAACCCATCCTAAAATTTCTGAAAAAAACAGTCCAACTGATTTTTCACCCAAAGAAACATAGGATTCACAACTAATAACAACATCACAATGTATTACACAACTTAAATCAAGAGTTTAACATGAATCCTACCTCAAAAATCAAACTCTAAGAAAACCTCTAGCCAAGAGCCGATCTCCTCCATCACTCCGCGAGAACCATCAATCCCGGGCTTGATACGAAGCCCTCGTCGCGTAGATCATCGTTCATTCTTCGTGTTTCTTGAAACTCGGAGTGCAAGGCTTCCGATTTTGTAAATTTGAGAAGAGGGGGTTTGAGAGTTTGAGAGTTAGGGAGAGAGAGGCATTCGGCTGATTGGAGGAGAGAGAGTGAATTGGTAAAGTGGTAAAAAAATCTGATTTTTATAGTACCAAATGAGTAAATTACACTTTCTCCCTAGATTATGCAACATGCCAAGATCAAGTACCAAAACTATATTACACACACACATGGGTCCCAACTCATATTACCCAATTCATGTATTATCAAATACTTCGTCAAGTTCCGAATAGTTAATTTTAAATGAAAAAAAATTTTCCGGGTCTTCACAGCCAAAGGGACCAGAGGATAGCCAACAGAGTTGCATTCCAGCAGTGCTGTTCAAGGTCACGGAAAGGAGACTGAAACCAAAGCTGCACAAGGGCCTGCAGGGTGGACGGGAAGACCTAGGGGATCTCCCACCAAGCAAGGATCAAAGACCAGACTTGAGAGGAGAAGGAGCAATGGATAAAAAGGTGGTCTGAGGATTCTAAAGAAGTGGAGCAAAGGACACAAAGGGTGGAGTCAAATTGGGAAAAACTCAAGATATTCCGTTCAGCTAGTTCTTCTTTGGTAGGGATGCCTTTCTGTACTGCTTGCCAAAGAAAAAATTCCACCTTTGGAGGGCAAACCCCTTTCCAAATAGAGGAGAGGCCAGGATTGGAGGGGAGGGAGTCTTCCCATTTGGAGTAGGCTGACTTTGGAGAGTAGGATTTGGAAGAGTCCCAGGCCCAGGAAAGGCAATCAGGCTTGGAGGGAAGGAGATGGAAGGGACCAATGAAAGAGACCAAGGAAGAGAGATTATCTAATTCCCATTGGAAGAGATTTCTCCGGAAGAGAAGGGTAGAGCTAAGCCCTTGGGAGGAAGAGAGGACATCAGCAACTAGGATGTCTTTGTGAAGGGAAATGGAGTACAGCCTAGGGAAAAGGTCACGGAGGGGAGATGAACCAGCCCAGGGATGATCCCAAAATTTGGAAGACATGCCAGAATGAAGGGAGATCGTCATGCCCTTGAGTATGACTTCTTTGAATGAAGGACAGTCATTAAAGCAGCAACGAATATTTATCCAAGTAATGGGACCGGAGTATTGGAACCAGCCGATGATGACTTGCCAAGTGTAATGACATGCGCTAATTACCTCAAGCTTCCTCCCTACTCTACAAAAGTATGTATTGGAAAACATAAAGTTCTTGCATCTAAGTTTCCCCTTTATGCTTGTTATATGGATTTTGATTGAGGACTACGGCCCAGCCATAACTTTTTGTTTCACACAGTCCTGATAGAAATGAACCACATCATCCATTTAAGCAAAATCAATCACCCTTTCAGTCTTTGACACCCACCCCATAGACCCTCACCTTATCTGATCACCCCCAACCTTCTCTTCCCCAAAACCCTCTCAGGCCTCTGGAGTCTTCCTCTCTCCCAAATCACCACGACCAATTATATAAATCCAATTGCCTATCCAGCTTCAAGCAATTCTTGCTTCTGATATTTGCACTTTGGTTGAAATTTTCCATCTTTGTAAATGGACTTCTGAATAATATAAAAAAAAAAACTCGGATTGATGTGATGGTAGGGGATTTTTCCTGGTGATGGTGGATGGGACGGTTGACTTTAGACTTGATGTTAGTGGATTTGGAATGAGAATGGTGGCAGTGGACCCTGGGCTTGCGGAGATTACCCAGTGTAGATAGGCTACAGGAGAGAGGGAAGAGAGAGTGTTTTAACCTATGAAGCACGGATACTCCGAAACTAGTCACGTATCCGTATCGGATACTTCTCCGATACCGATACTCACCCGATACGTATCGGATACGCCAAATAAGTATCCAACATTAAAATTAAATCATTTTAATTTCGGATACTTTTCGGATACTCGATGGATACTTCTAGGATACGGCCGGATACTTTAGGGATACGGCGGGAGATGCATTTGATTCGCTTGAGGGTGTCGGTATACTTGAAGTTGCTAGTCTTTTACTTGATAAGCCGGATATAGAAGCTATAATATTCTCCGATGAAGGCTGAAGGAATTTAATTGAATATTGAAGTTGATATGGATAAAAATTAATAAGAATTATCATTTTTTGGTTTAGACTTTAGTTACTTTCTTTCTATTTTGAATGACTTTTGAAAATTAACTTGTGCTAAATGATTGGTATAATGTTATTAGCAATTCAACTACTCTTCTAGTTCTTTTGGCTTCTTTTTATGCATAGTACATAATCGATAATTATTATAAAAAAAAATTATAGCCGTATCCCCGACGTATCCGTATCCTATTTTTTTAGGTTTTGGCGTATCGCCGTATTCGTATCGTATCGTATCCGTATCCTGTATCGGTATCCGTGCTTCCTAGGTTTTAACATTTTTAGGAGTCTCTTTCACTTTCTGGCATGTTTTTATTGGATGCTGTAGAATAGTGTTCGTAGTTAAGCCGTGAATAGGCCATTCTCATTTTGATTAACTATCACTTGGACGGAAAAAAAGGAAAGAACAAAGAGAGAGAAACAAAAAGAAATTGCTGGAAAATGCACTAGTCTATGTGCCGTGTTTATTCTAGATTTTTATGTGCTTACAATTTTTCCTTTCTGAACAGGAAATTTTGTTCAAGAAATTACTCTATGCGATAAGTGAAGGGCAGGGATCTTTCGATTTGTCATGAGTTCTCAAAATAATCAATTAATTTGTGCATATCACATTGGAAGATATCGGGTTCGTTCTTAATTCAGTGTTCAAAGTAGCTTCTTTTCATGCTCAAGTAACTGCCCTTTTTGGTGCTTTTCCTCTCAATGGCAGCACTTTTGAGGTTAGTTCTTCTCTATATGTTTATATGTAGGCATTAGTCATTAGATCATGGGCAGGGTTAAGTGCTCTGGGAATAAAATTTAACTCTTTTTTTGTTCCATTCGTATATTCTGTTGGATAGTTTTATCTTATCGATTGCTGAATATTATTTTTTGCACTAGGAGAGTTAATTTTGTTGTAACTTCTCAAATAGAGCTGAATTCCAGCGTCCTTTATTCAGGACAAACGATCTAGAAGATTCTCGGAGGAATGGAATTTTGAGGCTTTTTTCTTCCTTCTGCTGCAAGTGCATGTAAATAAATAGGAATTTCTGATGATTCTGCTCTTATTTCTACTTGTAACTCTTTCGAGTATACATGTGCGGGCAAGCATTCAGCCCTTTACTTTTTTTGCTTATAAATTTAATTGGTGCATCTTGTTTGAATATTTTTCGACAGAATGAATAAGATAGTTGTAGAAAGAACAAGTAAAAGGTTCAGACCAATTTTAATTGCACCCAACTTTCTTTTTGGAACCATTGTGTAGATATTGCTTTTATGATAACATCAGGGGATGGCTTTGATATTTTGATTTGTGAATTTTGTAGGTTGCCTGAAACTCTTAGCTAAATGTGCCTTCTGGGTGCATACAATTGTCTTTTTTTTCTTATATTTTGTTGATTTAAATTTTGTTCATTTTGTCCCTGAATCCTCTGGACCAGCATAAGAGAAGAGAGTTTAAAACTGCGAATACCATTAAATGGCTCTTTGGATGATTCATGTGTGTGTTGTTTCGACCCTTTTCTGTGTAGTTACTATCTATATCAAAAGAAAGTTTCGAGTCCATTCTTCCGAGCAATTTGGTTCTGTCGAACAATTTCTTGCAGTTCCAACGTTCATAACCGTTATTCTTGTTGATCCATATCTCGTTCTTTCATCATTGAAGTTCTATTCCCTGCTTATCTTCATGTCTGAGATCCATAACCCTTTTAAGACAAGCACTATTATTTGTCAGCCTCTTAACATTCGTTCATCTTTTACGAAAATACTGGGGTTTGTGTGTTCTGGAAACTAAGTAGCTTGTCAAACAGCAAATCAATTGTGGTGTACGTAGGCTTTGTAATAACCCGAAAATTTTTTAATCAAATAAAAAAATAGCGCGAGCAAAATTTTATTTATTTGTTGCGTTTGCGTACACAAATTTTTATTTTTATTTTTATTTTTTTCTTTCTCTCTTCTCTCTCTCTTCTCTCTCTCTCTCTCTCCCGGGTTGGGCTGACCTGGGCCAGGTCTGGGCTGACCTGGGTCGGGCTGTTTTTGGGCTGGGCCTGGGCCGTGCCCGGCGCCTGGGCCGTGCCCGGCTCCTGGGCCGTGCCCGGCTTTTGGGCCGTGTCCGGCTCTGGCTGCCCGGTTTTCTTGGCCGGTTTTGGTCCGGTTCGGTGGGTTTTTTTGGCCGGTTTTTGGGTTTTCCGACCGGTTCATGTCCGGTTCTGATTTTATATATATTTAGACTAATATATTTTATATATACATATATATATATATATGTGCGTATATCTGTGTGTGTGCGCGCGCTGGAAAACGGAGAAGACAGAGCTTTTTCCCCACGCTTCCTCTCTGACCACCCCACCTCCTCCCCGTCAAGTCGCCGTTCCCATCACTCCCATCCCTCGTCAGCTACCCTGCCACAGCCACCCCTAAACCATTATTATTTTTCCCCCCGCCGTCGGATTTTCCCTAATTTCCTCTCCGCCGTCCGTGATTTCCCAAGGATCGGCTATAAATAGGAAACCCCCCCCCTGTTATTCTTCACCCCAGAATAGCAGCAAGGAAGACGAGCAAAGAAGAGGAAGGAAGGAAGAAGAAGAAGAGCAGCCACTCCGCGAACCAGATACGCGACCAAAAACTCCAAACCAATGTAAGATTCTTACTCTGGGGTATTCGTTTTAATGTTCGGAGTGTTACGAGGTCCTGTAGGAAGAAATGGTACCGGACGTGAGACGGCAGTCCCGCCGGGAAATTTCAGCAGAAGAAGACGAAACTTCTGTTTTTGTTAAAACTAATAACAAAATTACATTTTTTTTCCCGTAGTTATTAGTTTATTTATGAGGATAAGTTAATTTGTATAAACTACTAATTGCACCCCAAGTTTAAAATATACAGTATCATTAATTATAATATTATACATTAATCCTATTATGTTATAAAATTACAGATTAGTCCCTATTTTATTAAATTACAGTTTTATCCTTAAGATATTTAAATTACAAATTTACTCTAATTTATTTAAATTATAAGTAAACTTATTTATTTTATCACTATGATATTATTTTAAAATTTTATTTGCACAACTATCTTATTATTATGCAATTTCTATTTAGTAGTTTGAATATTAGTCGAGCATGAAATTATCCTGATTATTGCTATGGTTACTTGACTCAGGGTGTCCCGTGGATACCCGAACGTAAACACACTGATAATAATATACGTTTAGTTGTTGTGGATTATTCCCCGTGGGAATATTATGCGTGTCTTGTAGCCGTGATGCGACATGAGCCGAGCTTTGACTTTAACCAGAGGATGTGATAGACCCAAGCTTTTGTAGCACCCAAGCGCTGTAATTTAGCCGTGTCGTGCGTTTAGCCAAATTTCGCTTGAGCCGAAATTATATCTAGCCCTATCGTGCCTTTTCTAGTCTAACGATCTTCTAGTGTAAACTTTAAACTTATATTGTCCGGCACGATAGGAAAGGATATAATGTTAGGGAAAGCATCTTGATTGGGAACATGACAATCGGGAGCAGTGCGGTTGGGGCGCAGGGCGGTTGGGAAGCATTGGTTAGTTGGGCGGTCGGGATCGTTATCGTTCGGGAGCACCATTTGGACTTTATTGATTGAGAGAAGCCTATTCGAAATATATGACGATGTCATTGATGTTAGAAAAGCCTTTTTGAATTATATGACGTGGTCATGCTTTGGAATATTGATTAAAGTCGAGTACTGTGAAAGATTTTGAATTGATATACTCTGTGTTAGTTATAACTGCAATTCTATTAATTCGGTTAAATCTTATATCTATCACTGTTCACACTTATTGTATGATACTACCAAGCCTTGATTATTTCTACACATTTACACATTGCATATTCTGTTAAATGCTCTAAAACATTAAAAGGGAAACTTAAGGGTAGGAAACTTACTGAGTGTCAAAACTCATGGTGCAACTTCCTCCTGCCCCTGGTATTTCATAACCAGGTACTGACGATGATGGAGCCGGACCCGACTTTACACCTTATGATGACGCTTACCCCGCAGAAGACGTGATCGAGCCGTGGATCACTTAGACTAGTTTAGACTGCTCTGACTTTTAAAGTCTTTTTGAATGTAAACAGTCTCTTTTGAAATGTATTTTGACGATCTCGTGTATCAAACTCGTATTTCAATATAATGATGGTATTTTAGTTACTTTACTCTTTTTATTAACGTGTCCGAAATTCGGTGCGTTACAGGCTTAGTCCTCTTAACTTCTCTTTCAAAAGTGCTTCTTCTGCAGCCAACCAACCACACGCACAAACCCCCCACCCACACTCAATGATCATAAACTCCACGAAAGGCATTCGAATTCAAAAAAGTGATCGTTTGGGTGATGTCCAAAGTCAAAAGATTGTTATTGTCAGGGCAAGGTCTAAAATCAAAAGTCCAGATCTACGTACTTTGTGAGCCTTGAGATTGGATTTTAGGGCATAATAAATTCTTGACTCTCAACTCTCATTTTCGCATGTACTCGTGCAACTCCTGTTCAGGACTTTAACTCACAGTCTTGAAACAAGCGTAACGTGCCGGATGAAATATGTATCTTCTGGTACCTTGATATCGGGTCATTAAGTTGGATTTTTCATGTCATGGGGGAAGGATAGAAGGTTCCACACCTCTTCTTGTGCCTGTGTGAGGGCTTTTCAAAGGAGATGGCTTCACTGAAAACCAACCCATTCGGCTCGTTAGTATTTTATTATTGTTCCCTCTGCCGACATGTGTTTTGTGTGGAATATTATAAATATAGATATGTGAATTTATATATACGTATATTCTGCAAAATATTCTTTTAATCGAATGAACCATTGATGAAAGGAGTACAACAAGACTAAAATAATAATCACAGGATTACACATATATACAGTTTTCTTACAAAAATAGCTTCTTCTTTTTTTCCATTTTATGATGGTAAGTATTTAATATTATTTATTTTTATTTATTTTTGGTTTGTATAGAGGTAAGGCTATGAAATGGTGCAGTTCACTTAGCTATTCGAGTAAACTGATCTGTTGGATCAAACAAGTGATACAAAAGTGATTATGTGAAATTTGGACTGAGATTTACTGATACAAAGTTTTAAACTATAATTCATTGACAATAGTTTTGAGTTTTGTACATTTTGGTTTTCTTGTCCTACAATCTACCCAATAAGTAAGTCTTTGATTTCTTTCGATTCCATCTCTATTTGAAGAAAGAAAGGATCATTGACTCGTATCTAAAGAGGCACCCGAATCGGATCGAATCATTTCTCATGTTAGACTATTGATGCTGTTCTATTCTTTTCATCCCTAGAAGCGTCATTTTCTTTTCATTGCTAAAAGTGTCATGGAACGGAGGAATTACATGGAGGAAGACATCGATTGCTCAATATAGCATGGGGGAAGACATCAATTGTTCAATAAATTCCGTTCTTTTAATTGCCCTTATGTGTACATTGTATGGGGCGCTAGTTTTCTTTTGCAGAATGGTTGAGAGAAAGGTGTCATGAAGTGAGAAATATCTCGAGTCTCATGTAAGATAATTAAACGGACATCAAAGTTTTGCTAAGAGACTGAGGTACTTTCTCGAGCAAAAATATAGCTAGCCTTTTCGTTATGAGGAATCAATATTCCAAACCGAATAGACCTTACTTACGACTCCCGGAGAGAAGATCAAAAGGGACATAAAAACTGTGATCTATTCCTAATTTCCTATGTTCCGCCGCCCTCCCCGACAACAAGAAAGAGGCAAGGGATTGTTACTTCCACAGTTGTCTCCACTCAGTCGAAGCGCCTTCAACTGCAGCTAGTTTCAATGGAACTTGCGAGACCGATTTGCTTCTTTCATCCAATCAAAGACGTCCATACCATAGAGAATCAGCTCGGCAAAAACGAGACTAGGGACCATGTGAAAAAATATGCTAGACATGCTCAATTGGGAAAGAGTTTAAAGACTTGCAACTCTAGTAATAGTGAATCATCCAAAGTATTCAACAAACAGAGAGGCAGAGGGAAAGAAAATTCAGTTTTCATTTAACTTTTTATTTTCATTCTTGTCTGGGCAAAGAGAGTTTGACAAAATATAGACAAAAAACAATAAGATTGGAGAAGCTACGAGGAAAAATTAGCCCTCTCCAACCCAAAAATAATTACACAAAAAACAACATAATGCCAGCGGCATTAACATGAACAAGAACATAAAATGAACCAAAAAAAAAAGCAAAAAAAAGCTGATCCAGATCATGTCCTTTTTGGGTGCTGGTATATACTTCTAGACCCAAATCGACTGAATCTGAAGCTCTAAGAGTGTATTGACACTCGTGTTTCAATTCTTCTACGCCACCTGATCATCGCTAGCAGATTTACCGCGGCCGCACCTTACTTGAACAGCTAACGTCAGTAATTCTGGGCATGCACCACTGCTTTTTCCATCGAAATCTTTCAGCGGAATCGAGCAGCTCTTCTTTCCCAAGCAATGCTGCTCAAAAGGGCAATGTAAAGATATCAAATGCTACTGTTGCATCTGAAACAAACAGTTTGGTAATGGAGAACTATGAGAGGTAAGAGTGATTTTTTACCTGCTCAACAACTTTCTTGCTGTTTGGAGAAGTGCAGTTCCCTTCAGCAAAGCTTCCACACGAGCCATATGGATCACCGAAGCTTGCGAACGCAACAGACTTGATCACTTTGTTATCTGGGCAATTCAACTCAGCTTCTGTTTTTGGGTCATCGACCACAGCCTTCATCTGATCTCCGGTTGCTTTCCATGAATTGACATTGGGAGGATAGTTTTCGGTTATGATACTGCATATGGTGTCTCTGTTGACAGTTAGGACCTTAATTCCTGATGGGTTTCCTCCTGTTTCCTCAAAGACAACCAGCAGATTCTTTCCCTCTTTTAGGAAGGCTCTTGGAACATGGTACCTTAATATAACAAAACACACATATTGAAACAGTCCTCAATACCCTTTTTCACCAATGTGCTATAGATACAGAAAGTATAGGACACAAAATGAATGAAAGTGAAGTGCTTGCAATACCACATTCATCTTAAAATGAGTGTCAGCACATCTGGACTGGAAATATTGTGGCATTCTTTGATTTCTCTCTCGTTGGTTGTTGTTTCAGAATCAGCTTTTCGAAACAATTTATCATAAAACTTGTTCGGTTCACGAATTTAAAAACTTGTTTTTAAGAATTCTTTTCGGAAAGACACAAAGTTCTTAACAAAACATCAAAAAGATATTTTCAAGTTTTCAAAAATCAGTTTTGTTTAAAATTAAGTTCAATTATGGAAAAAATGAGCATCTGTTTTTGGACAAAAAGTGGTCTTTCTTTCTGGTTATGAAATCGCTTAGGTTGCAAAAGAAGCTCCCAAAACTAATGACAAACGAGTACGTGAAACGAGGTGGTTGACTGTCTAAGGATAGAAGCGAATAACAATCTGATACATATAGTGCATTACTTACTCGCATTGGGAAGGCTGGCCTAGAGGAGAGAGGTAATTCACCCAGTAACGACCGATACTTCTGCCATTGACCCAAACCATTCCTTTCCCCATAGAGGTCATGAGGAGCGCCACCGGATTATTGCCTTCAGGGAGATCAAAGTATGTCTGCAGAAAAGAAAATCTTGAAACAAAATTCTTTCCACCACTCGGGTTTTCCTCGAAATTCTTGGGAGATTTGTTCTTAGAATTTCCACTGTGGATGTATAGTAGTAAAAAGGTTAGCAATGGCCTTTACCTTATACCATGTAAGAGGTGGTCCTGCTCCTTTTGCTGGACTCCACTGTACTTTCTGCAACCCTTCCTCTGTGTACAACTGCAGGTGTTCTCCCTTCACTCCAACCTTCAGAAGAATCCCAAGATTTGGTGATTCGATAACAATGAAGTTTCGTTTCATTTCGTTCAATAGAATTAAGCTAGAAGGGAAAGAAAAATCTCTTGGAATACAAGTGAAGTTTGCTGACAATAACTTGATTAGTACCTCATGTCCCCACTGGTTTTGAGTAAGATCAAGGGTTCCTGCATTCAGACCTTGGATCGTCACAGCTCGAACACCAGCATACCTCCTCTCCATGTAGGCTCCACTATCCTTCATTGATCAAGAATTTCTTGTCAGCTTGTAGTCTTAAAATTTGAAAGAAAGGGGGATAAAACTACACACAATTCGCATTATCTTTTACCGGTAATCCCATAAGCATGCCCAAAAACGATATGTGGTTCGTTCCTTGCTTCAAATTTACAGCCCTTTTGAAGACAAAACTCTTTTCTATATTGCTTCCATGTTCAAATCCTGCAAAAGGGAAAAAATAGAGTAAGATGCCATTATGCTATATATGTGAAATGAAGTACGTTAGGAATGATTATACTTGACTACAGCATCTGATTACCGATATATTCGCCATTTACAAATGCAACCATTGCATGACCAAGACTAGCAGCCACAATGACCGGGAGAATATCATGACGCATTGGTAAGTCACCTCTTTCGAAATCTATGCTGCAATCCAACTCCAAAAAAACAGTTCAGATTCGAGTGGTAATATCTATGTATTGCTGTGCATCGTTTCTTTTCATCACGCGTAAGATTTAGTAAAAGGGATGTGAGATATGACTATTACCTGGTGCTGTACCATGCATAGTCTGAGGTATCTTTGGTCAAGTTGTAGAGCTCCAATGGTGACTTGCTTTTCATTGGTAACTGGTCTATTTGTGGAATACTTTCTTGTGACATTTCCCACTTGAGATTGCTTGCTTTCTTTGAGGGATGGAAGTTTCTTGCATTATGTTGTGTAACCATCTGTCGCAATCGAAAAATGGAAGTAAAAAATGCGATTCAATCTCTATAAGCAGATTCCAAAGTATGCAAACTTCATGCGGTTGAAGTTACCGAATCTGTATTGTAAACCACAGTCTTGCAATCAGGGAGGATGCTGATGGATTTAGGAGGAAGGTAATAATCCTGGCCCTTGAATTTAATAGTTGCAGCCTTCTTGGTATTGTTGTTGTTCAAGAAAGCAGCACAAACGTTGGATCCGGGCTTCTCATAAGTTCGAATCTGTCAGCGATACAACTTAAAGTTTTCAGGAACTGTTTGTTTTGGTTGCTATTTCAGAACTAGTTTTCCGAAATCTTTCTCAGAAAACTTGTTTGGTCGAAGAATTTTGACACTTTTTTATTGTGTAGACGTCGTTTTTGAGTACCCGAAATTGTTTCTTAATTCTCAAAAACCATTTTCACTACCAAATCAAAGCATACAAAGATATGGGTACCTCTAGATCCTCACTAATCCTTTGGACAGTAGGAACCCCCCAAAGCAAAGCCTTCTTGGACAATCTTAAAGCCCTATGCAAGTCTGTGAGGTGACCATATTTTGGTTCCCTGACCAAACCTATAAAAAAACGTGAAAAATACAACTCATTAGATGTTTTTCATGACCTTAGTAGTGCCATTGGATTTCATATATGATAGTTTTCCATACCATATTCGTCGAGAGGAGCTTCATCGTAATATCGAGTTGTCACGAAAGATGAAGTAGTTCTGCCAAAATTTGTCCCACCATAGTACTGCAAAAAGAAAAAAAAAACACAGAAACACAAAACTTGATCTATATATATCAAACTGGACATACTAGTATTTTGATTTTCAAAACTTTAACAAAACAAATCATGTACCATGTAATAATTGGTGAGAGTTCCGTTTTTAGAGAAGAACCGAGCAACCGCGTACGCAATATCTTCTGCTGCTCTTTGAGATGGTGGATCTCCAAAAACTCGGTACCTATAGCGACGAATTTTATAATAAGTTCGATACACATTAAGCAAGACTTAGCAGAAAAACACATTGTAGCTAATGGTGGGAACAAACCCTTATGCCAAAAGTGAGAGAAAAAATTCAAGCCATTTAGTTAATACTCACTGCGCAGTCCAGTTCTCAGTCCACAAAGAAGGCTTATTGGGTCCATTTGGTCCAGTGAAAGTCTCTCCACAGTGCCTCCCGTTGCATGTATTGATCTATATCAGAAAGCCAAGGCATTAAGATGAGTAGAACAAAAGATCTTAAAGAGAACGTGTGCATATAGATTGATATGGCCGATAGGGGATAAGCTTCATAGTTGAGATAGAAACAATTCAAATCACCAGCTAAGGCGCTTAAATGACCGCTCAGTTGAGGGAATACTATAAACGAGAACATAATATGAAGCAATCACGCAAAAAACATAACGGGTTGTTTTGGCTCTAGTCTATCTCCACGCGCATAGATCACTAGAAGAAATTCGCTAAGAACGAGAAGAACACAACAAACCGTCGAGATAGAAACAGTTCGATCACCAGCTAAGGCACTTAAATGACCGCTCAATTGAGGGAATACAATAAACGAGAACATAACATGGAGCAATCATTCAAAAAACATAAAGGGTTGTTTTGGCTATAGTCTATCTCCACGTGCATAGATCACTAGAGGAAATTCACTAAGAACGAGAAGACGCAACGTACCAGTAGTATCTGTAACTCTCTTGCTTAGTCCCTAAATACCCGTTATACACGGGTCAACCGAATCGTGTTAACTTAACACTAGAGGCCGAGCACACGTGACGCAGGACACTTCACAAAGTGTATACAGATGTATGTATAATGAGAGTGAAATCAACTTACAACAGGATCAGGGGCATCCTTTTGCTTGCACATGACCCATGGGACTCCTGTCTGTAGACCAACAGCCATATTTGCTGCCCACTGAATGTATCTGGTTCCTAATTCCCTATATGCCAATTGAACAGTGTTGTACTCATTTTCAATCTGCAATATATCAAATAAAAAAAGTTAAACCAAAAAAACAACATACAAAAATAAGGGATTATTTGGTGTGAGGTTCATTAGAGTGGACTCAACCTGTGACATAATGATGGGTCCTCCTTGAGGAGCAAACAACTTCTCCTTTTTCACCAAATCTATGATCTTCTTGGTAAATTTTTGCATATGATACTGCAAATAGGAAAATTTATTAGTTTCCTCTTACCCATTTGATTTTCCATTTTTTCATCACGAAAAACCAAAGATTATCACCTTAAACGGCTCGTTATACGCGCGGAATGTAATATTTGGAACCTCTCTTAGCCAGTAGGGAAATCCTCTGCGCAATTCATCAAACACTTATGGAACTACCAAAAAAAGACCACTAGTGCACGAGGTTGCTGTTACTGTAAAGAAGAGGAATTGAACCGTACCCGTGATTCCACTCTGCCTCAATGAAGGGACCAACCCTAAGGGTTACATACAAACCATTTTCACCAATCAATTTGATGAATTTCACCAAGTCATTGTTCCCCTCAAAGTTGAACTGCATCCAAATGAATTCCACAAATGATATAATATTTTCATTGGACACCAAAGGGTTAAAAAGGGAACAAATCTTGGAGTGTTTTTGAGAAATACCTGGCCTTGAATAGGCTCATGAAGGTTCCAAAACACATAAGTCTGGATCACATTTAAACCTCCTTTTTTAGCCTTTTGTATGAGAGATTGCCACATCTAAACACAAAATCAACAAAACCCATTAGTTCACTCCTTTAGGTAATAATTTACCAATGATGAAAACTTAGTCCAACTCTAATTGTCTATGTGGGGAATTGAGTGCGAAAAGAAAGAAAAGAAAAGAAAATAATTGCGGGTCTAGTTTCATTTGGGTAATAAAAAAAGAAAAGAAAAAAGAAAGAAAGAAAAGAATCATGGGATTAGTCTAATCTCTTCTGGGTAATAAAAGAAAAGAAAAGAATCGCGGTCTAGTCTCATATGGGTAATAAAAGAAAAGAAATAATTTTGTTTTCTGATCGTTGCAACTTCATAAGTGACAAAATAAAGCATGGAAGAAACGGACATTATTAAGATTTTCCTCTCTTCGTTTCGTTTCTCATTAAAATACACTATATCCGGTAAAAACATTATAAAGAAAAAACCCGAATGGAATATGATTGACGAAAAACTAAATGGTAAATTGAGTAAAAAAAAGAAAACAATGATGGTCTAGTCTCATCTTGGTAATAAAACAAAGCAATAATTTTGTTTCCTCGTCGTCGTAAATTTCATAGGTGACAAAATAAAGCATGCGAGAAAGGGATATTTTTGAAGTTTTTTTCTCTCTTTCCTTCGTTTCTCATTAAACACGCTAATTTCTCGGAATAAAGAAAAAAAACCCGAAAGGAATATTTTTCATTGTTTCATTTCTCACCAAATCATACTATTTCTTTGTGAAAAACAAACAACAGATATCCAAATGTGATATAAGTAAGATCTCTCTCTTTTCGTTTCGTTTCTCACCAAATCATACTATTTTTGACGAGAAATGAAACGAAACAGAGAGAATTCTATTTCTCTTACTTTCTTATTATTTCTCTCTAAATCACTCGAACCAAGAAAAGGCTAAAAAAATCACCTCGGGAGGGCTACGGGGATAATGAATAGAACCAGAGAAGAGAAGTTCCCTAGCTCCATTGATGATCAAAGACCTCGCATCATAAGTCACGCTCTTCTCAGTCTCCCCATTGCTAAGAACAAAGGAACCCAGCAATAAAACAAGCCCAAAAATTCGTACTGACATTTCCCCCACTTCTTCTGATCAAATCTATCAATGACAGTAGCAAGAATCAGAGTCTCTCTCTCTCTCTCTCTCTCTCTCTCTATACTTCTTCTTCTTAAACAGAGGAGGATTAGGTACCAAGGAGCTGCCTTGATTTTTTCATCCAAATACCAGTGTAATAGAGAGAGAGAGAGGGCCATGGTAAATATAAGGCCTCCCCGGAAATTTTGGTGAGTTGGTTACTCTGTTTCTGTTTTCGCAGTTGGTTATTACCATTATTGGTTGAGGTTTCCTTGCTTCAGATCTCCCTCTCTCTCTCTCTCCATATCCATTTAGTTCCCTTGCTATATATATACATTTCTATTCTTGCAAGTGTGTGTGTGTGTGAGAGAGAGAGAGAGAGACGAGTGGGGGGTGTAACGGTTTTGTGAGTCTGTGACCTATCAAAACCAAACGAGAACTGGCAAGCGGCGGGAAGAAGTGGTTAGGATCCTCACTCTCCCACCTTTTTTTGTTTGGAAAAGTCTGTGTACCTTACTGGACATGGACATAGATGGGTTCAGCACCGTCGAATTTACGTGAAACCTTTAAGCATTCGACGGTGCTGGACACATCTGTGTCCGTAGTATTACTCTTTTTGTTTTTCTTTTTTTTTTTGTAATTTCTCTCACCGAGTTCAACTTCAATTTTTTTTTAACATTCTCAGGTGATTATTGGCCGAGAAAATATATGAGAGAGAATGAAGAGTGAATCAAAAGGCTTCCGTTATAGCTTGAGGGAATCAATATGGGAATAAGAATCAGGGGCGAAACTAATAAGGGATCGGGGTAGGTCCTCCAAAAATCTGAAAAAAAATTTAAGACCTAAGTATAAATTCTGAAAATTATAAAAAAAAATTATATTTCAGCTCCCTCAAATTGCATTCGGCCCCTTTTTTTTCTATAGAAAAACTCTTGGTCGTCCAAACATCAAATCTTGGTTCTACCCTACCAAAAATAAAATTAACCGTTGATATCTTGATTCAAATGGAAAAAAAATATTAGATGCATTTGGAGTACGTGTCTTGATTTCCTCCAAACCAATTAATGCATATAACACTTAAGATTAAATTGTACGAGCCTTTTATAAATGTGTGTATATAGAGGATATTCAAGCACTACGTGTAGTGATCCAATACTATAGAATTATCTAATCAAACATGACTTTCTAGGGGGGCCGGCCATCCATATTTGAACGGTGTTGGTCCTACAAACCGTGAAGAAATTCGCCTTTAAACTCTGGGCACGTCGGAAACGCATGAGTGAATAATTACTCTTCCTATCTTGAAAAACATATACAAATTTAATGCTGCGAAAGTGAATAAGGAAAAACAAGGAAAATTACCAAATATATGGATCCTCTCTAATCCCCCTTATCCTTGTACGGACTAAAGGCTTTTGGGGATATTTTCTTAATCTCATTTAATGGGAATGAGGGGGATCACAGTCGGACGTCGTTTCAGCGCGAAAAAAAATTATTCGAACACTACTTGAACGTTGTTCAGTTGTTCGGGCAATTTTTTATGCGCCAAAATAATATTATTTTAACACACAACACATCTTGTTGTGCGCAACGCACGGTATGATCCCCAAATCCCATTTAATGATTGAAACTATTATTTCGTCGAAAATTTTTCCGTAAAAAAAATCATGTCGATCTGATATAAATCAACATATGATAGCAAAGTTTCGGGATAAATGAGTTTTTAATTCCGTTAAAGTTGTTCTAAATATTGTATATCTCGATTCCATGTGCCAAATTCTTTCTAAACTGAACTTCAACAAGTTGGCTTACTGGTTAAGACTTGAATTTAAGTGTTTGCTTTCTCTTAAGTTTCATCGTCAAAATCTATAGGGTGCCATCAACTGTTACATGACCAGTCATACACGGTTTTTATTTTATTTTTTTATTGCAACCTCCGCCAAAAGACGTTAAGATTTATCTCTAAAAATTAGTTGAGGTGCGTTTAAACACGGGAATTGCTATTCGCAAGGAAGTCCGCAGGGAATCGAACAGGGATCACATGGCGGGGGTGAGAAAAGAAGAAAATGGGTGAAAAAAATTTCTTCTTTTCTCACCCCCGCCATGTGATCCCTATACGATTCCCTGCGGGTTTCCTTGCGAATAGCAATTCTAGATTTATAGGATCCTCACTAAGCTGAATTTGCTCAATCTAATTTTTTTTTCTTTCTAAAAGCCAAACCAAAATATTTGTGGAATCCTCAGGGGCTTGAATTTGGTCTACAATTTTGAAAATCAAACAAAAAGATTTGTAGAAAATTACTATCCAATTCCATTCCTAATCCAACTCAAATTGACCAAAAATTAATCCATATAAATTGGAATGGATTTTAGGGCTGGTGTACTCGGTCCTGTTCGGTTTAATTTAAAGAAAAAACTCAAATTAATCTGGATTTTTAGGTTTAGGGATTAAAAACTTGAAACGTAATTCGGTTGATTTGCTTGGTTTTGGTCCAGCTTTTTAGGGTTTATCCATTTTTTGATAGCCGAGGTATTCGTTCGGTTTTAGAATTATCCCTAATGTAATGCCGATTAGTACTCTGGGTTCTGAAGTTAATGACTGGGCAAACTTCCAATTCGGTTTAATTTAAACGAAAGACTCAGATTGAACTAGAGTTTTAGGTTTAGGGATTAAAAAATTGAAACCAAACTAAAGTAATCCGGTCGATTTTCTTGGTTTCGGTCCATCTTTTAGGGTTTATTCAGTTTTTGATAGCCGAGATATTCGGCCAATTGAGATTATCCCCAACGTAATGTCAACCAGTACTCTGAGTCCTGAAGTTAATGACCGGACAAATCTCTAATGACCCCTAGTACTCTAGGTCCTAAACCAGCTCCTTTGGGTTTCAATTTATCCAATTTGATTGGGTTATGAAAGAGTCAAGCCCAACGTCACCAGAAAAAAAAAAAGTTTAAAAGAAGGGGTGAAAGAAAAATTAAAAGATGGTTCAATTCGGTCTTTGGTCGATCCAAAATGGTTTTCGGTTGGTTTCAGTCCCCGAAAGGTTTTTTTAAAAATATTCGATTCGGTCTCGTTTTTTTGTAATTTAGACCGAACCGAAAGTAGATCGAACTGAAATTAGATTTTCTAAAAAATGACTCATTTGATGTTTGATTGAAAAAAGTTCAAATAGAGATCCATATGGTAATAGATTTTCTACATTATTAGTATATTTTCTTCAATTAGTGGCGGGTTTGGACCGAACGGGCTAAAAATCAAGTTTTTAACTTGGCCGAAATCCTCGAAAACCCTGAACGAATCTGACCCCATCCCGAACCGAACTGAACCGAATCGAACCGAACCGAACCGAAAATAAATCGATCGGGATCGGTCTTGCAAATGTGTGGACTGAACAGAATCGGTCCGAAAAAATTCACTCCGAACCAACCGATCTTGAACCGATTTCACCCCTATTAGAAAAAAGTAGAAGGACCACAAATAGACTACGCACAATATAAATAAAAAAATTTAATTCGTATACAAGAGTCTAAAATTTTAAAAAATAAATAAAGAATTAAAATAATAAACAAAAACAGAACTTGGATATTTTAAGGTTTTGTCAAGAGCTTAGTAAGATCTTCTCCAATTTTCATTTTTTTTTTATTAGAGATGTGGAACGATATTTTAAAAGAAAGAAAGACGTGTATAGAATCATAGATCTTCAACTTCTACAGATAATAGTGAATCTCCAAAGCAAAATCGTATAGAACTTGATTCGTCCGATCTTCCTATGGATTCGGGATTGCAACCTCCAATTACGGATTATGAGGCTAATATCCGATAATGTGTTCATATATAGAGTTTACATACTCAAAAGCCCTTGTCAACCTAGTAAACACGAACCTATCATGCATTGTTTTTAAAATATGGAAAGTCGTCGAGGTCAATTCCAAAACAAATTTACTTTTATCAATATATATTTTTTTTTTGGAAAGATAAAAGTTATATTAAATGGGAATAGAAAAGGTACACCAAGCTCCTGTTGGAGAGAACCCAACGTGGAGGGAACAAAGCAATCTAAAGCCTTTCTAATACATTAACTCTCCTGGTTACATTAACTCTCCTGGTTGTTGTACCAACCCCAACCCCTCTAATTATCACCCCCACCTCTACCACACATGGTATCTAACTGATCCTGAGAGATATCCGCACTCGACCAAGAGCACGGAGACGCCTGGTTCGGTAAGAAGGCGCCTGGTTCGTGAAGAGCACGGAGACCGCTGGAATCACTGTACCTCCCTTCGTCGCCTCCCCGGAGTTCCTGTTCGCAAGGTACCGTTCTGATTACATATGCCCTGTATAAATCCTTCAATATATATCAATATATATATCTACTCTTTTATTACCTTTTCATTTCATTGTTTCTTGCAATTAGTAAATACAAAAATGAGTCGCTTGTGCGGTTCTCCAACTCAAATAACTAAAACCTTTAACGACCCGAATACATATAATAGGATATATTGGAGATAATTATATATAGAGAAAGTAAGCTTCTAATATGAGATTTCTCATTTTGTTAAAATGAGGACCTTCTATTTTCTGATCAAATATTGATGATCTGAACTATTAAATGTGTTTAAAATATATTTTTAAGGATAATCGTGAGAAATCTCAAAATATTACCGGGGAGGGCTTGATCCAAGCCGTTTTTTACAAAACTGTTCCTGTCAGCATTTACGTTTTTAGCAAAAAATACAAAGGGGCCACTAAGATACTCACAGTTGGGAAGGTGTTGCTGGTGTAGGAGATAAGCATACAAGTTTTCCCGACAGCTCCGTCGCCGACTGTAACACATTTTACGAACCTCAACGCGCTCATTTTCTTCGCCGGAAAGGTCTTTCCCGGTCAACCACGACGTGTTCACCACCCCCACTCCTCTACAGTTGCTAATGTCTTCTCTATTTGTTGGTTCTGGGCCTCCTAACTTTATACATCTGTCTCTAAAGATATAGAAACTTTAATTAATCAACAAAATACTAAATAAAACCTGGGCGGGCACTTTGATTGATGAAGACTGGAGAGAGGAGAGAGAGAGAATTAGGATCGGCAGGAAAAGAAAAAGAGACAATTTTAATTTCAAAACAAGTCTCCCTCTTTCACTCATCTATAGACATTAATCGTTGACGTTTTAAACTATACATATATATTTATACATATATATGTATATTAGCGTTTGTAACACACGCGATGCATGTGCGTCGTTTTTTAATTCGCCTCCTAAACAATGCAGTCGATTTGTCCTTTTCAATCTCAACAAGTATCGTTTTTTGAATCTTTAGAGATCACGGTCATGGATAGTTTTTTAATTTTCAAAGTTGTGAATGTGTAATTTTTTAGACGTCGTGAGGTTTTTTTGTGAAAGCATAAAAATATGAGCAGACTTCAATATAATGTTAACACTATATATATGTACGTACGTGTGTGTGTATATATATATATAATATCAATTAGTATAACATAAATATATTATTTTAATAGTAATGCTAGGTATACAGATTTTTCGGACATAGATGTGTCCGGAACAGTTAAATATACGTTGAACTCTCAATAATTCAAGAGCTCCACGTGTATTCACGATCCCGGATACATCTGTATCTGAATGTGTTTGAAGAATCGGTGTACAAAGAATTTCATAGTTTTAATCCATAGTTGTATCTTACTGTTCAAAAGTCCACTAATTAATTTGTAACTTCAATGAATTTTAAACTCTAAACATTTTCTGAATAGCATTATATTTTATAAAATATTAAGTTTGAAATTAGAAAAATCTTTCGTATCTACCTTAAAATTAAAAAAAATTATAATTTTAATCAAGTTATAATTCTTAATTTGTTAAGTCTAGTCAGTAAAATTGCAGACCTTCTTTAAAAATAATTAAATTATATATTTGTCCCATTTTATCGTGACATAATTTCTGTAGACCGGATATGATTGTTCTCCCCTAATTTTCCATGACAAACACCGTGATTTCGTAAAAACAAATCTTAATCTTTATTATAAGAACCAAATATGTGGGAGATCTAGTGATGAAATATATATATCTCATAACCCTAAGAAAACAATATTACTCAAAAGTTCGGAGGTGCCAAGGCACCCAACCGTTCCCCCTCAATATCCGTCGCTTTGCGAGCTGGTAGAGTTACAATTCAATTTTGATCCTGTAAAGAAATTTAGATAATTAGATAAATTAGATATTAGTTTCTACTTATTTTACGGTACGATATTAATTACTTTCCTAAAGAGTGTAATGAATATGAATTGTCGTCTAGACCGAGCCAAGGACAAATGCATAATATATCATGATCAATCTTTCGCCGCAATCTCAATCATTTTCGTAGTCGAATTTCCTTCTCAAAACTTAATGGACGTTAAAAACCTCGGAAAATGTGAATGTCATCCCACATCTTTCAATTTGTGCATATAAACATGAAAACAACTTTTTCCAAACAAAAAGTCCACGAAAACAGACATTCATATACATCCATATATAAATGTGTTTAGAATCGTTGAATGCATGTGAGGCTCTTGAATTAAAGACCTCACGTACATCCAATTATTTCGGACACAAATATGTGTTCTTAGCATTACTTTTTTCAAAAAATAAAAAATAAAAAATAAAAAATAAAAATTGGAGTGGAAAAAAAGATGAAGAAAGGTGGGTTACCCCTTTTTTTGGATAAATAAGATGGGTTACCTTCTTCGAGAAGCAAACATAAAATCAAGCAGGTAAGGATGTTTGAATTAGCTCAATACTCGGCTTCTTATTATATATTACTTGGTTCCTTAATGTATGGTTGTTCAATTTTAGGCACTCATCCAATACATTCTAAATTGTCAATTGACACTCAGTTATCTAGATCACATGTCGCTCGAAAAAAAAAAAAATTTATAGGACCCGATCGGTAAGATTCTGCAAATTAAGCCTAAGGGCGCTCTAAATCCCGAAATTAAAGCCTTCGGTGAATGGACCGCTCGCTTCCAAAAGAGAATAAGAAATGAGATTGACGGACATCAGGATACATAACATCCTTCGGTATTCACTCTATAAAAATGGTCACTGGAGCAATATCAATGTACATTCTCAAGCTATCACCTAAGCACTTGCTCATGCGCACCCATATATATATTTGTATCTAACTTGATCATCGGATTGGATCCGTGGTGAAAAAACACCCCCTGGTTTTTGAACTTGGTTTAGGATTTCAAAAGAAGCTTTGAAAGTCGTCATCCAATTTTTGACTACATCAATTACGATACTCACACATTTTTCTAAATTTTTAGTTTTTCACTTACCCGTGTAATTTTCAAGATTCGATTCATAACATACGAAAATTTTGGCTCCAGTCCTGCTTTCAGAAATCATTATTAATAAAAAGTGAGAGCATTAATTCAGTGTCTTTCCATTTTATCATCATTGCATTGACTTTTATCTCTTCCAACTTATTCGGGTAAAATTAGTACTACAAATACTTTTGAATTGACTCCACTTAAAAGTCAATTAACGATTACTACAGATTCTTTTGAATTTAAATTTCTCAACCGTGAGAATAAAATGCTCTAAAATAGCACAAGTCCGCGTACATTATTGAAATCTTCACAAATTTTACTCGATCTTAAAAAACTCCGACTAAGTTGCACACACGTTGTGTGTGTCAATGCTCTAGTTATATAGAATTTGGCAATAAATAAAAAGTTTCTAGGATTGTAAAATAGATTTTTTTTTTCTTTTTATGGTGATTTGAGGCGTTACAACAACCACAATTTGTCCCAATTAGTTTCATGCTTGATCTAGGATTGGGAAAGTTTGTTGTGCAGCGTGCAACGCATATTGTGATATGCACCAAAACAACGTAGTTTTGGTCCCTCAAAGATTGTGTGAGGGTTACGAATCATCTTCCAACTGAATAGCTCCAATAATTTGCGCAATGAACAACCAATTAGTGCCAACAGGTTGTTTCTAATCTTAGAGCACTCCGATACTAAAGTCAAAACATTGAGATATCAAAATACAATAGTGATTGCACAATGAATTATAGCGTACCTGATTAATGACATATGATCTCTTATTTATAAGTCATCAAATGTAATATTTAGTAACAAAATTTCTAGGGAATCTTCCCTTATTCAATGATATTAAATCACAATACTTTCATGCAAGGAGACCTTCTATATTTGGTGCATTCCTAAACTTAGTTACTACCACACGTGCTCTTTCCTAACAGTGATCTACCACCATTCTAGAAGGTTCCCACCGCTTCAGCCAAAAGGAAGGACAATAGGTCGGCAATTGACAATGCCCGTACCTCCTTCGTAATAAATCCATTCGGCACATCATCAGTTGAAGCTCCATGTTGTCGAAACGAATCACCTGATGACCAAGCGATGATATCCCAGACCAAACTACTGAGACCCTTTCGGCAAAATGCCGATCAGGCCCCACACTGCTGACATGGTATATGTTCTCTAACCAGCCCAAATTATCTATGTATATCATTACTGGGTCGGCCCATACATTTCGACACTCCACAGATTTTTCGAAAAGTGCCTAACAGTTTGAATAATTTTTGGGTCCTCAAAACAATGTTGTTTTGACACGTAACGCGTAACAAGGCCTTTGAGTTCCTTGATGCTGCGTAACAGAACCCCCAGATCCCTTCATCCAACTATCTAGGTAAGTTAGTTAGCATTGGTGGTCCTCGGAATTAGCTATGAGGACTAATCATGAACCAACCCCAACTCCTTGTACAATTCTTAGAAAATGTGGTGGGTGAGAGGGTAAGATAGATTCAACGAACCATGAAAAAAATGTATCACATGATCTCTTAATGATTGATAATTAACGCTAAATCATTATTGTGAATTTTACTTGATACTGTTCACTTAGTCGTAGTGATGAATTGTACTCTCTCTCTCGAATATGGGTGGCCGGCCCCCCTAGAAAGTCATGTTTGATTAGATAATTCTATAGTATTGGATCACTACACGTAGTGTTTGAATATCCTCTATATACACACATTTATACAACGCTCGTACAATTTAATCTTAAGTCTTATATGCATTAATTGGTTTGGAGGAAATCAAGACACGTACTCCAAATGCATCTAATATTTTTTCCATTTGAATCAAGATATCAACGGTTAATTTTATTTTTGGTAGAGCAGAACTAGGATTTGATGTTTGGAGGACCAAGACTTTTTCTTTAGAAAGGAAAGGGGCCGAACGCAATTTGAGAGAGCCGAAATATAATTTTATTTATAATTTTCAGAATTTATATCTAGGTCTTAAATTTTTTTAGAAATTTTTGGTTTTTTTAAATTTTTGGAGGACCTACCCCGATCCCTTACTAGTTTCGCCCTGATTCTTATTGCCGTATTGATTCCCTCAAGTTATAACGGAAGCCTTTTGATTCACTCTTCATTCTCTCTCATATATTTTCTCGGCCAATAAATCACATGAGAATGTTAAAAAAAATTGAAGTCGAACTCAGTGAGAGAAATTACGAAAAAAGGAAAAACAAAAAGAGTAATACTACGGACACAGATCTTATAGACACAAACCGGACACAGATGTTTCCGGCACCGTCGAATGCTTAAAGGTTTTACGTGCATTCGACAATGACGAACACATCTCTGTCCAATTTGTGTATACAGACTTTTCCAAACAAAAAAAGGTGGGGGACTGAGGATCCTAACCACTTCTTCCCGCCGCTTGCGAGTTCTCGTTTGGTTTTGATAGGTCACAGACTCACAAACCCGTTACACCCCCCACTCGTCTCTCTCTCTCTCTCTCTCTCTCTCTCTCTCACACACACACACACTCTCACACACACACACACACTTGCAAGAATAGAAATGTATATATATAGCAAGGGAACTATATGGATATGGAGAGAGAGAGAGAGGGAGATCTGAAGCAAGGAAACCTCAACCAATAATGGTAATAACTAACTGCTAAAACAGAAACAGAGTAACCAGCTCACCAAAATTTCCGGGGAGGCCTTATATTTACCATGCCCCTCTCTCTCTCTATTACACTGGTATTTGGATGAAAAAATCAAGGCAGCTCCTTGGTACCTAATCCTCCTCTGCTTAAGAAGAAGAAGTCTAGAGAGAGAGAGAGAGAGAGAGACTCTGATTCTTGCTACTGTCATTGATAGATTTGATCAGAAGAAGTGGGGGAAATGTCAGTACGAATTTTTGGGCTTGTTTTATTGCTGGGTTCCTTTGTTCTTAGCAATGGGGAGACTGAGAAGAGTGTGACTTATGATGCGAGGTCTTTGATCATCAATGGGGCTAGGGAACTTCTCTTCTCTGGTTCTATACATTATCCCCGTAGCCCTCCCGAGGTGATTTTTTTTAGCCTTTTCTTTGGTTCGAGTGATTTAGAGAGAAATGATAAGAAAGTAAGAGAAATAGAATTCTCTCGGTTTCGTTTCATTTCTCGTCAAAAATAGTATGATTTGGTGAGAAACGAAACGAAAAGAGAGCGATCTTACTTATATCACATTTGGATATCTGTTGTTTGTTTTTCACCAAGAAATAGTATGATTTGGTGAGAAATGAAACAATGAGAAATATTTCTTTTGGGTTTTTTTTCTTTATTCCGAGAAATAGCGTGTTTAATGAGAAACGAAAGGAAGAGAGAAAAAAAATTCAAAAATATCCCTTTCTCGCATGCTTTATTTTGTCACCTATGAAATTTACGACGATGAGGAAACAAAATTATTGCTTTGTTTTATTACCAAGATGAGACTAGACCATCATTGTTTTCTTTTTTTACTCAATTTACCATTTAGTTTTTCGTCAATCATATTCCATTCGGGACGTTTTTTATCGGATATAGTGTATTTTAATGAGAAACGAAACGAAGATAGGAAAATCTTAATGATGTCTGTTTCTTCCATGCTTTATTTTGTCACTTATGAAGTTGCAACAATCAGAAAACAAAATTATTTCTTTTCTTTTATTACCCATATGAGACTAGACCGCGATTCTTTTCTTTTCTTTTATTACCCAGAAGAGATTAGACTAATCCCATGATTCTTTTCTTTCTTTCTTTTTTTATTACCCAAACGAAATTAGACCCGCGATTATTTTCTTTTCTTTTCTTTCTTTTTGCACTCAATTCCCCACATAGACAATTAGAGTTGGACTAAGTTTTCATCATTGGTAAATTATTACCTAAAGGAGTGAACTAATGGGTTTTGTTTGATTTTGTGTTTAGATGTGGCAATCTCTCATACAAAAGGCTAAAAAAGGAGGTTTAAATGTGATCCAGACTTATGTGTTTTGGAACCTTCATGAGCCTATTCAAGGCCAGGTATTTCTCAAAAACACTCCAAGATTTGTTCCCTTTTTAACCCTTTGGTGTCCAATGAAAATATTATATCATTTGTGGAATTCATTTGGATGCAGTTCAACTTTGAGGGGAACAATGACTTGGTGAAATTCATCAAATTGATTGGTGAAAATGGTTTGTATGTAACCCTTAGGGTTGGTCCCTTCATTGAGGCAGAGTGGAATCACGAGTACGGTTCAATTCCTCTTCTTTACAGTAACGGCAGCCTCGTGCACTAGTGGTCTTTTTTGGTAGTTCCATAAGTGTTTGATGAATTGCGTAGAGGATTTCCCTACTGGCTAAGAGAGGTTCCAATATTACGTTCCGCGCGTATAACGAGCCGTTTAAGGTGATAATCTTTGGTTTTTCATGACGAAAAAATGGAAAATCAAATGGGTAAGAGGAAACTAATAAATTTTCCTATTTGCAGTATCATATGCAAAAATTTACCAAGAAGATCATAGATTTGGTGAAAAAGGAGAAGTTGTTTGCTCCTCAAGGAGGACCCATCATTATGTCACAGGTTGAGTCCACTCTAATGAACCTCACACCAAAATAATCCCTTATTTTTATATGTTGTTTTTTTGGTTAACTTTTTTTATTTGATATATTGCAGATTGAAAATGAGTACAACACTGTTCAATTGGCATATAGGGAACTAGGAACCAGATACATTCAGTGGGCAGCAAATATGGCTGTTGGTCTACAGACAGGAGTCCCATGGGTCATGTGCAAGCAAAAGGATGCCCCTGATCCTGTTGTAAGTTGATTTCACTCTCATTATACATAAATCTGTATACACTTTGTGAAGTGTCCTGCATCATGTGTGCTTGGCCTCTAGTTTTAAGTTAACACGATTCGGTTGACCCGTGTATAACGGGTATTTAGGGGCTAAGCAAGAGAGTTACAGATACTGCTGGTACGTTGCGTTCTTCTCGTTCTTAGTGAATTTCCTCTAGTGATATATGCACGTGGAGATAGACTATAGCCAAAACAACCATTTATGTTTTTTGAATGATTGCTCCATGTTATGTTCTCGTTTATTGTATTCCCTCAACTGAGCAGTCATTTAAGTGCCTTAGCTGGTGATTCGGACTGTTTCTATCTCGACGGTTTGTTGCGTTCTTCTCGTTCTTAGGGAATTTCTTCTAGTGATCTATGCGCGTGGAGATAGACTAGAGCCAAAACAACCCGTTATGTTTTTTGCGTGATTGCTTCATATTATGTTCTCGTTTATAGTATTCCCTCAACTGAGCAGTCATTTAAGCGCCTTAGCTGGTGATTCGAATTGTTTCTATCTCGACTATGAAGCTTATCCCCAATCGGCCATATCAATCTATATGCACACATTCTCTTTAAGATCTTTTGTTCTACTCATCTTAATGCCTTGGCTTTCTGATATAGATCAATACATGCAATGGGAGGCACTGTGGAGAGACTTTCACTGGACCAAATGGACCCAATAAGCCTTCTTTGTGGACTGAGAACTGGACTGCACAGTGAGTATTAAACTCAATGGCTTGAATTTGTTCTCTCACTTTTGGCATAAGGGTTTGTTTCCACCATTAGCTACAATGTGTTTTTCTGCTAAGTCTTGCCTAATGTGTATCGAAATTATTATAAAATTCGTCGCTATAGGTACCGAGTTTTTGGAGATCCACCATCTCAAAGAGCAGCAGAAGATATTGCGTACGCGGTTGCTCGGTTCTTCTCTAAAAACGGAACTCTCACCAATTATTACATGGTACATGATTTGTTTTGTTAAAGTTTTGAAAATCAAAATACTAGTATGTCCAGTTTGATATATATAGATCAAGTTTTGTGTTTCTGTGTTTTTTTTTTAAGTACTATGGTGGGACAAATTTTGGCAGAACTACTTCATCTTTCGTGACAACTCGATATTACGATGAAGCTCCTCTCGACGAATATGGTATGGAAAACTATCATATATGAAACCCAATGGCAATACTAAGGTCATGAAAAACATCTAATGAGTTGTATTTTTTGCGTTTTTTTCTAGGTTTGGTGAGGGAACCAAAATATGGTCACCTCAGAGACTTGCATAGGGCTTTAAGATTGTCCAAGAAGGCTTTGCTTTGGGGGGTTCCTACTGTCCAAAGGATTAGTGAGGATCTAGAGGTACCCATATCTTTGTATGCTTTGATTTGGTAGTGAAAATGCTTTTTGAGAATTAAGAAACAATTTCGGGTACTCAAAAACGACGTCTACACGATAAAAAAGTGTCAAAATTCTTCGACCAAACAAGTTTTCTGAGAAAGATTTTGGAAAACTAGTTCTGAAATAGCAACCAAAACAAACAGTTCCTGAAAACTTTTAAGTTGTATCGCTGACAGATTCGAACTTATGAGAAGCCCGGATCCAACGTTTGTGCTGCTTTCTTGAACAACAACAATACCAAGAAGGCTGCAACTATTAAATTCAAGGGCCAGGATTATTACCTTCCTCCTGATTGCAAGACTGTGGTTTACAATACAGATTCGGTAACTTCAACCGCATGAAGTTTGCATACTTTGGAATCTGCTTAAAGAGATTGAATCGCATTTTTTACTTCCATTTTTCGATTGCGACAGATGGTTACACAACATAATGCAAGAAACTTCCATCCCTCAAAGAAAGCAAGCAATCTCAAGTGGGAAATGTCACAAGAAAGTATTCCACAAATAGACCAGTTACCAATGAAAAGCAAGTCACCATTGGAGCTCTACAACTTGACTAAAGATTGGTAACTGGTGACTTGCTTTTCATTGGTAACTGGTCTATTTGTGGAATACTTTGTTGTGACATTTCCCACTTGAGATTGCTTGCTTTCTTTGAGGGATGGAAGTTTCTTGCATTATGTTGTGTAACCATCTGTCACAATCGAAAAATGGAAGTAAAAAATGCGATTCAATCTCTTTAAGCAGATTCCAAAGTATGCAAACTTCATGCGGTTGAAGTTACCGAATCTGTATTGTAAACCACAGTCTTGCAATCAGGGAGGATGCTGATGGATTTAGGAGGAAGGTAATAATCCTGGCCCTTGAATTTAATAGTTGCAGCCTTCTTGGTATTGTTGTTGTTCAAGAAAGCAGCACAAACGTTGGATCCGGGCTTCTCATAAGTTCGAATCTGTCAGCGATACAACTTAAAAGTTTTCAGGAACTGTTTGTTTTGGTTGCTATTTCAGAACTAGTTTTCCAAAATCTTTCTCAGAAAACTTGTTTGGTCGAAGAATTTTGACACTTTTTTATCGTGTAGACGTCGTTTTTGAGTACCCGAAATTGTTTCTTAATTCTCAAAAAGCATTTTCACTACCAAATCAAAGCATACAAAGATATGGGTACCTCTAGATCCTCACTAATCCTTTGGACAGTAGGAACCCCCCAAAGCAAAGCCTTCTTGGACAATCTTAAAGCCCTATGCAAGTCTCTGAGGTGACCATATTTTGGTTCCCTCACCAAACCTAGAAAAAAACGCAAAAAATACAACTCATTAGATGTTTTTCATGACCTTAGTATTGCCATTGGGTTTCATATATGATAGTTTTCCATACCATATTCGTCGAGAGGAGCTTCATCGTAATATCGAGTTGTCACGAAAGATGAAGTAGTTCTGCCAAAATTTGTCCCACCATAGTACTTAAAAAAAAAAAACACAGAAACACAAAACTTGATCTATATATATCAAACTGGACATACTAGTATTTTGATTTTCAAAACTTTAACAAAACAAATCATGTACCATGTAATAATTGGTGAGAGTTCCGTTTTTAGAGAAGAACCGAGCAACCGCGTACGCAATATCTTCTGCTGCTCTTTGAGATGGTGGATCTCCAAAAACTCGGTACCTATAGCGACGAATTTTATAATAATTTCGATACACATTAGGCAAGACTTAGCAGAAAAACACATTGTAGCTAATGGTGGAAACAAACCCTTATGCCAAAAGTGAGAGAACAAATTCAAGCCATTGAGTTTAATACTCACTGTGCAGTCCAGTTCTCAGTCCACAAAGAAGGCTTATTGGGTCCATTTGGTCCAGTGAAAGTCTCTCCACAGTGCCTCCCATTGCATGTATTGATCTACATCAGAAAGCCAAGGCATTAAGATGAGTAGAACAAAAGATCTTAAAGAGAATGTGTGCATATAGATTGATATGGCCGATTGGGGATAAGCTTCATAGTCGAGATAGAAACAATTCGAATCACCAGCTAAGGCGCTTAAATGACCGCTCAGTTGAGGGAATACTATAAACGAGAACATAATATGAAGCAATCACGCAAAAAACATAACGGGTTGTTTTGGCTCTAGTCTATCTCCACGCGCATAGATCACTAGAAGAAATTCCCTAAGAACGAGAAGAACGCAACAAACCGTCGAGATAGAAACAGTCCGAATCACCAGCTAAGGCACTTAAATGACTGCTCAGTTGAGGGAATACAATAAACGAGAACATAACATGGAGCAATCATTCAAAAAACATAAATGGTTGTTTTGGCTATAGTCTATCTCCACGTGCATATATCACTAGAGGAAATTCACTAAGAACGAGAAGAACGCAACGTACCAGCAGTATCTGTAACTCTCTTGCTTAGCCCCTAAATACCCGTTATACACGGGTCAACCGAATCGTGTTAACTTAAAACTAGAGGCCAAGCACACATGATGCAGGACACTTCACAAAGTGTATACAGATTTATGTATAATGAGAGTGAAATCAACTTACAACAGGATCAGGGGCATCCTTTTGCTTGCACATGACATAAATGGTTGTTTTGGCTATAGTCTATCTCCACGTGCATATATCACTAGAGGAAATTCACTAAGAACGAGAAGAACGCAACGTACCAGCAGTATCTGTAACTCTCTTGCTTAGCCCCTAAATACCCGTTATACACGGGTCAACCGAATCGTGTTAACTTAAAACTAGAGGCCAAGCACACATGATGCAGGACACTTCACAAAGTGTATACAGATTTATGTATAATGAGAGTGAAATCAACTTACAACAGGATCAGGGGCATCCTTTTGCTTGCACATGACCCATGGGACTCCTGTCTGTAGACCAACAGCCATATTTGCTGCCCACTGAATGTATCTGGTTCCTAGTTCCCTATATGCCAATTGAACAGTGTTGTACTCATTTTCAATCTGCAATATATCAAATAAAAAAAGTTAACCAAAAAAACAACATATAAAAATAAGGGATTATTTTGGTGTGAGGTTCATTAGAGTGGACTCAACCTGTGACATAATGATGGGTCCTCCTTGAGGAGCAAACAACTTCTCCTTTTTCACCAAATCTATGATCTTCTTGGTAAATTTTTGCATATGATACTGCAAATAGGAAAATTTATTAGTTTCCTCTTACCCATTTGATTTTCCATTTTTTCGTCATGAAAAACCAAAGATTATCACCTTAAACGGCTCGTTATACGCGCGGAACGTAATATTTGGAACCTCTCTTAGCCAGTAGGGAAATCCTCTACGCAATTCATCAAACACTTATGGAACTACCAAAAAAGACCACTAGTGCACGAGGCTGCCGTTACTGTAAAGAAGAGAAATTGAACCGTACCCGTGATTCCACTCTGCCTCAATGAAGGGACCAACCCTAAGGGTTACATACAAACCATTTTCACCAATCAATTTGATGAATTTCACCAAGTCATTGTTCCCCTCAAAGTTGAACTGCATCCAAATGAATTCCACAAATGATATAATATTTTCATTGGACACCAAAGGGTTAAAAAGGGAACAAATCTTGGAGTGTTTTTGAGAAATACCTGGCCTTGAATAGGCTCATGAAGGTTCCAAAACACATAAGTCTGGATCACATTTAAACCTCCTTTTTTAGCCTTTTGTATGAGAGATTGCCACATCTAAACACAAAATCAAACAAAACCCATTAGTTCACTCCTTTAGGTAATAATTTACCAATGATGAAAACTTAGTCCAACTCTAATTGTCTATGTGGGGAATTGAGTGCAAAAAGAAAGAAAAGAAAAGAAAATAATCGCGGGTCTAATTTCGTTTGGGTAATAAAAAAAGAAAGAAAGAAAAGAATCATGGGATTAGTCTAATCTCTTCTGGGTAATAAAAGAAAAGAAAAGAATCGCGGTCTAGTCTCATATGGGTAATAAAAGAAAAGAAATAATTTTGTTTTCTGATTGTTGCAACTTCATAAGTGACAAAATAAAGCATGGAAGAAACAGACATCATTAAGATTTTCCTGTCTTCGTTTCGTTTCTCATTAAAATACACTATATCCGGTAAAAAACATCCCGAATGGAATATGATTGACGAAAAACTAAATGGTAAATTGAGTAAAAAAAGAAAACAATGATGGTCTAGTCTCATCTTGGTAATAAAACAAAGCAATAATTTTGTTTCCTCATCGTCGTAAATTTCATAGGTGACAAAATAAAGCATGCGAGAAAGGGATATTTTTGAATTTTTTTTCTCTCTTCCATTCGTTTCTCATTAAACACGCTATTTCTCGGAATAAAGAAAAAAAACCCAAAAGAAATATTTCTCATTGTTTCATTTCTCACCAAATCATACTATTTCTTGGTGAAAAACAAACAACAGATATCCAAATGTGATATAAGTAAGATCGCTCTCTTTTCGTTTCGTTTCTCACCAAATCATACTATTTTTGACGAGAAATGAAACGAAACCGAGAGAATTCTATTTCTCTTACTTTCTTATCATTTCTCTCTAAATCACTCGAACCAAAGAAAAGGCTAAAAAAATCACCTCGGGAGGGCTACGGGTGTAAGGACCCGGAAAATTTGAGTTTTTGAAATAATTATTTGGGAGTTTATTTTGGATAAATAAAATTAATTTAATGTGGTAATTACCGGATTATGACCATAGGAACCGAGCCCGGAGTCCTTTGTGTTATTCCGTGCACGTAACATTATTTGGCTAAGTGAGTGGGGGGCTCCTTGTGGGGGCTAAAATCAGATTATTAGGAAGGGAGAGAGAGAGAAGCCCTCATTCTCCCCAAAACCCCTCTCACTCCCCTTTGCTCTCCCCCTTCTCTCTACCAAATCCATCCCTTTTCCTTCACCATTGCCAAATCCCTCGGAGATATAGGAGCCTTGGGTCGTGGTTAGCAAGGTATTGAAGCCGGATCGTGGTTTGAAACTCGGGAGGTGCGGATCCGAGCTTAGGAGCATCACCAAGCTAGGGCTCCATTTCTTTGGCCAAATCTTCCATTTCAAAGCTTGAGGTAGGGATTTCTATCTTCTATTATGTGTATGCAATGTGTTTTGGTGTCTATTACGTGGTAGATTTGTAGTTTGGTGCGAAGTGGATCGAGTGAAAATCTGGAAATCGCGCTGATTTCTGCACAGGTAGCGCTCCCTGGGTGTTGGTGTAGCGCTCCTGGTGATTCTGGAATGAGGGTAGCGATCCCTCATTTTTGGTGTAGCCCTCCCGGATCCATTACGGGTAGCGCTACCCTGTTTTTGATATAGCGCTACCGAGGCTCTAAGTGCAGCGCTCCCATGTTTTTGGGGTAGCGCTCCTGGGGCTTCTGGAATGAAGACCGTGAACTTTTGGTGTTCTGATTCTATTTCCATTGTGTTTTATGCTGTGGGACATCGTTGATTGATCGTTTGATATGAATGTAGATTACTTGGGATTGGTTGTGTATGAATGAAATTATTGAACATGATATGGATTTTCTTGATTTGTCATACATTGTTGGGAATGAAAGGCGGACAATGAGACTAGCTCCCGGATGGGAATGTGCTAGGCGGACAATGAGACTAGCTCCCGGATTGGAATGTGCTAGGAGGACAATGAGACTAGCTCCCGGATGGGAATGTGCTAGGAGGACAATTGGTCGTGATTGATGGATGGAGTGTAGTTTGTGTGGGTATGTATTGTTATGAAAGTGTTGCATAGTTATTCCATGTTATAGTGCGTGCCATGCATCTCACATATACATAATCTTGGTATAGATTTTCCTACTGGGCTAGTAGCTCAACCCCTCCATTTTCAGGTACCGTTGCGGAGGAGTAGCATGGACTGCTTGGCGTGGCATGTTTTTGAAAGGATTGATGAAGAAGTTATTTAGCATCTGCATGGAAAACCTTTTTGGGGTAGATGCACTATATCTTCATATGTATTTGTTAACCCAAGTGGGACTACTCATCTTTTGGAAATTTTAAGAATTATGTAACTTGGGCCGATAGTGCCCCTTGACTTTGGAAATGGAACTTTATGGAGTTATGAGTAGTATTTTTAGTGATTTTAATTATATGGAAATTTGGGGCGTGACAACGGGGATAATGTATAGAACCAGAGAAGAGAAGTTCCCTAGCCCCATTGATGATCAAAGACCTCAAATCATAAGTCACACTCTTCTCAGTCTCCCCATTGCTAAGAACAAAGGAACCCAGCAATAAAACAAGCCCAAAAATTCGTACTGACATTTCCCCCACTTCTTCTGATCAAATCTATCAATGACAGTAGCAAGAATCAGAGTCTCTCTCTCTCTCTCTCTCTCTCTCTCTCTCTCTCTCTCTCTCTCTCTCTCTCTCTCTCTCTCTCTAGACTTCTTCTTCTTAAGCAGAGGAGGATTAGGTACCAAGGAGCTGCCTTGATTTTTTCATCCAAATACCAGTGTAATATAGAGAGAGAGGGGCATGGTAAATATAAGGCCTCCCCGGAAATTTTGGTGAGCTGGTTACTCTGTTTCTGTTTTAGCAGTTAGTTATTACCATTATTGGTTGAGGTTTCCTTGCTTCAGATCTCCCTCTCTCTCTCTCTCTCCATATCCATATAGTTCCCTTGCTATATATATATATATTTCTATTCTTGCAAGTGTGTGTGTGTGTGTGTGAGAGAGAGTGTGAGAGAGAGAGTGTGTGTGTGTGTGTGTGTGTGTGTGTGAGAGAGAGAGAGAGAGAGAGAGAGAGAGAGAGACGAGTGGGGGGTGTAACGGGTTTGTGAGTCTGTGACCTATCAAAACCAAACGAGAACTCGCAAGCGGCGGGAAGAAGTGGTTAGGATCCTCAGTCCCCCACCTTTTTTTGTTTGGAAAAGTCTGTATACACAAATTGGACAGAGATGTGTTCGTCATTGTCGAATGCACGTAAAACCTTTAAGCATTCGACGGTGCCGGAAACATCTGTGTCCGGTTTGTGTCTATAAGGTCTGTGTCCGTAGTATTACTCTTTTTGTTTTTCCTTTTTTCGTAATTTCTCTCACTGAGTTCGACTTCAATTTTTTTTAACATTCTCATGTGATTTATTGGCCGAGAAAATATATGAGAGAGAATGAAGAGTGAATCAAAAGGCTTCCGTTATAACTTGAGGGAATCAATATGGCAATAAGAATCAGGGCGAAACTAGTAAGGGATCGGGGTAGGTCCTCCAAAAATTTTTAAAAAAATTTAAGACCTAGATATAAATTCTGAAAATTATAAATAAAATTATATTTTGGCTCTCTCAAATTGCATTCGGCCCCTTTCCTTTCTAAAGAAAAAGTCTTGGTCCTCCAAACATCAAATCCTGGTTCTGCTCTACCAAAAATAAAATTAACCGTTGATATCTTGATTCAAATGGAAAAAAATATTAGATGCATTTGGAGTACGTGTCTTGATTTCCTCCAAACCAATTAATGCATATAAGACTTAAGATTAAATTGTACGAGCGTTGTATAAATGTGTGTATATAGAGGATATTCAAACACTACGTGTAGTGATCCAATACTATAGAATTATCTAATCAAACATGACTTTCTAGGGGGGCCGGCCACCCATATTCGAACGGCGTTGGTCCTACCAACCGTGAAGAAATTCGCCTTTAAACTCTGGGCACGTCGAAAACGCATGAGTGAATAATTACTCTTCCTATCTTGAAAAACATAAACAAATTTAATGCTGCGAAAGTGAATAAGGAAAAACATGGAAAATTACCAAACATATGGATTCTCCCTAATCTCCGTTATCCTTGTACGGAATGGGAATGAGGGGATCACAGTAGGACGGCGTTGTTTTAGAGCAAAAAAAATTATCGAAACACTACTCGAACGTTGTTCAGTTGTTTGGGCAGTTTTTTGTGCTCCAAAACAACGTTATTTTAACACGCAACACGTCTTGTTATACGCAACATGACCTCCAAATCCCATTTAATGATTGAAATTATTTTTTCGTCGAGAATTTTTCCGTACAAAAAATCATGTCGATCTGATATAAATCAACATATGATAGCAATGTCTTGGGGTAGATGAGTTTTTAATTCCATTAAAGTTGTTCTAAATATTGTATATCTCGATTCCTGTTGATACCAGATTTTGGCCCCACCGCTCAAAGTATTATGAAAAATGCTATCAAAATGGATTTAAAGGAATTTGGGTACAAAAAGACTATTTTGCCCTTGCATAGTCCGGGGTTTGGGAGTACTGTTCACGAGACCACTTCATCAAGTCATGAGACCCTCATACTATTGATCAGTACGACGAAACGAGTCCAGTGACAGTGATTGGGGTGAAATCGGACAACGCCGACGATTTTTGATTGCTCAGAACGGGATCTCGGAGACACAATTTATGAGCTGATATGTTCAGGCATCGAGAGGCACATGTTATTGATCAGCACAGAAATACGAGTCCATCGGCTGTATCCACGGTCAAATCTGAGTTCGGTAGCTCAAGAAATGGCATTTTAAAGAATAATAGCAGTGTGCTGGTGATTATTTGGGATCTAGGTTTGCGAGCCGACATGTCCATAAATAAAATATTAGACTCAAAATGATCCTCTCGACGACACGAGTCCATTGGCTGTATCCGTGATCAAATCCGAGTTCGTTTGGACGTCCAAAGAAAAAAAATAAGCGCGCGAAGGCATTTTATAAAGCAGTGGCATTTTCGTAAATATTAAGGAGGAGCTGACGTCAGCAGTATATGTCAGCAGTGCACGCGCCAGAGCCGTGCACGACACATGGGCCGTGCACGGCATTTTGGGGTGATCCGTTGCGGCCGTGTTGCTGTGTATGGCCACGTGGCGTACTTCTGTTGGTTCTCGGTCTACCGCCCTTTTCTCTCTCCCACGCGTTCCTCTCACATGCCGCCACCTGTCATCCGATGTCGCTTCCGCCCACACACAATCGGTTCTCTCCCTCTCACCGTTTCTCTCTTCCCTCTCACACGCTGACACGTGTCAGCGTGTCACTCTCTCTCCTCTCTCTCACACCCGGTCTCTCTCTTCTCTTTCTCTCTCCTCTCTCTCTTCTCTCTCTCTCTCTCTTCATTTGGGCCGTGCCCGGCTTCTGGGCCGTGCCCGGCTTCCCGACCCGGTTTTTCCGTCCGGTTTTCGGCCCGGTTTTTGTCCGGTTCATTGGGTTTTCTGCCCGGTTTTGGGCTGATTTGTCCGGTTCTTAGCCGGTTCAGGTGGTTTGCCTCGGTTGTTGGTCGTCGGGCTTGATGATATTGCGGCGGCCGGAATCAGTTGGATCACAATTCGTCAATTTAACGGCCGGTGACGATTTTTGGGCTTATGGGTTCTTCTTGCGGTTTTTTCCGGCTGAAGTATTAACGTGATTGGTTCATACAACAGCAGCCGTTATTCGTTTGAATCGAAGGGGCAGCTGCTTCCCTTTTTGTGCATCCAAAGGGCAAATGCTTGCCTATAAATAGTGAAGCTCTGAAGACGGAAGGGGGATCGGAAAAATCAAAGGAAGAAAGAGGGAAAGTTCTGAGGAAAAGTAGGAAGATTTTTTTGAGAGCAAAGTGAGATTAATTTTGCAGAGAGTGTTCTTCAGTTTGATAAGTTCTAAACTTTTTAGTTTTGAACTATCAACATACAAGAATAACATTAGAGCAAGTCTGAATCACAGAGAGTGCTCTTCTTAGAATTATTGGCTCTTAGTTAGAAATTAAGAGGAGATTCTGCCCGGTTTTCTTTTCAAATTCCGGTGAAACTTGAGCGGCTGTTTATATCAGCATAGCTCGGGATAGCAAGGATTCCTTGTTATGCCAGGTTATGGTCTTATCTAGGCCCTCAGGTATTTTTCACCATTCCATTGTAATTCAATTCTCGACCCAGTGAATATAAGGTAATTATTTTGCCTCTGTATATTTCTTTCTCTATTCTGTCTATGCAAATTTAATTCTTTAAATCAGTGTTAAGTTTAGGCTTATTAAGCCATGTTCGCATCTCTAGTCCATGGTTCTGAAATTTCTAGTCCTTTTCCTGAAATTTTCAGTCCACACTTCTAGAATGTCAGGACATTTTTATTTATTCTTTCTGTCTTTTTTTTATGTCAATACTAATTGGGCATCCGCATCTCTAGTCCGCAGTTCTAGAAATTTCTAGTCTGCACATTCTAGAATGTCAGGATTTAGCCCGCTAAATCACGAAAGTCGATGTTTGGCTCTGCCAACTACTTTTCTTGATTTTATTAAGATTAGGCTTATTAAGCCATGTTCGCATCTCTAGTCCGTGGTTCTGAAATTTCTAGTCCTCTTCCTGAAATTTTCAGTCCACACTTCTAGAATGTCAGGACATTTTTATTTATTCTTTCTGTCTTTTTTTTTATGTCAATATTAATTGGGCATCCGCATCTCTAGTCCGCAGTTCTAGAATGTCAGGATTTAGCTCGCTAAATCATGAAAGTCGATGTTTGGCTCTGCCAACTACTTTTCTTGATTTAAGCAAAAATCACATTAAATAAAAATAATACTCCGGCATATCGCTCGATTGCGTCGGCCCCTGTCAGAACTAACTACTACTAACTACTAACTTTTCCCTTTCCCCGATCTCCCGTAACTCTTTCTCTTTTTTTTATCCCTTTCCCGTACCCCGTAACGGATACCGCTATCTTCTTTTATTTTTATTTTACAAAAGGAAAAATTCGTTACTTGGCTAAGTTATATGAATAGTGCTGTTAGTTCACGCTGACACACTATCCATATCGCTTGGTTAAAGATCCCGATAATCTCGGAATTTCATAAACACGCGGGTGACATAGGTAGCCCATGTTAGTGTTTTTGGGATGAAAATTTAACGGGCAATGCACGTTATCTTTTCACGATAGAATATCGTGATTGAAGTGACATTTATTAAAATCTACAATTTGGACCGCCAGTGATTGTGTAGCTGTCGGGATGAAGAATTGCAGATAAATAAAACCAGTTAAAAGAAGTAACATTTGTTAAGTTCTACAATTTGGACCGCCAGTGATTGTGTAGCTGTCGGGATGAAGAATTGCAGATAAATAAAACCAAAAAAAAAAGGTTAACATGATAAATTCATTAATAAAACGGAGTCGGATCCTTGTTAAACTTGAAAATTCCTGCCAGGGATTTAAGGTACCTGGCACTCCGGGAATAGAAACATGACGTGCAGATACCAATTTGCGTATCATATTTCGGTCAAAGTTTAACATATATCCGTTCCAACTTTTTGACACCAAAAACTAAATTGCATAAGCCGGGGTCCTGTCCCCGCACTTGTTTTTACTTTTGATCCAATTGTACAGCAATCACTAGATATTTATTAAATTTGGCCAAGGATAATAAAATAAAATAATTTGGGAAAATAAAGTACCGAAAGGGCGATGTTGGGTGCCTAACACCTTCCCAACTCGTAACAGTAAATCCCCGAACCCATCTCTGTTTTCAAGACCAGTTTTCTTTTAAAGGAGTCATTTTTTAAAACAGAATCATATTTCTGAGTTCAAAATTAAATTATTTTTCTAAGGACATCTTCTTTGAAAATGGCCTTAGAGGGTGACTTGACACACCTAAAATTCATGTCAAGTGGCGACTCTGAGTTTTTAAATAAGTCCCAGCTGTTAAACAATTTTCATTAAACGTCGCATTAAAAAGTCAAGAAATTATTCAGCCCCGTTCAAACAATTCACATATTCGCGAGGGGCGCCGGGAAATTTCCGGGCGCGACAATTCCGTGTGCCAAACTCTCTCTAAACTGGACTTCAACAAGTTGGCTTATTGATTAAGACTTGAATTTAAGTGTTTGCTTTCTATTAAAGTTTCATCTTCAAAATCTATCGGGTGCTATCAACTGTTACATGACCAGTCATACACGGTTTTATTTTAGTTTTTTATTGCAACCTCCGCCAGAAGACGTTAAGATTGATCTCTAAAAATTAGTTGAGGTGCGTTTAAACACGAGAATTGCTATTTGCAAAGAAGCCCGCAAGAAATCACACAGGGATTACATGGCAGGGAATTGCACAGGGATCACATGGCGGGGGTGAGAAAAAAAGAAAATTTTTCAAGCAAAGAAAACTCCCGCCATGTAATCCCTGTGCAATTCCCTGTGGGTTTCCATGCGAATAACAATTCTAGATTTATAGGATCCTCACTAAGCTGAATTTGCTCAATCTAATTTTTTTTTTTTCTAAAAGTCAAACCAAAATATTTGTGGAATCCTCAAGGGCTTGAATTTGGTCTAAAATTTTGAAACAAAAAGATTTGTAGAAAATTACGATCCAATTCCATTCAAAATCCAACTCAAACTGACAGAAAATTAATCCATATCAATTGGAATGGATTTTAGGGCTGGTGTACTCGGTCCAGTTCGGTTTAATTTAAAGAAAAAACTCGAATTAATCTGGATTTTTAGGTTTAGGGATTAAAAAATTGAAACGTAATCCGATTGATTTGCTTGGTTTTGGTTCGGCTTTTTAGGGTTTATCCAGTTTTTGATAGCCGAGGTATTTGGTCAATATTGAAATTATCACTAATGTAATGCCGATTAGTACTCTGGGTGCTGAAGTTAACAACCTGGCAAACCTCAAATTCGATTTAATTTAAAGGAAAAACTCGGATTGAACTAGAGTTTTAGGTTTAGGGATTAAAAAATTGAAACCAAACTAAAGTAATCCGGTCGATTTTCTTGGTTTCGTCCATCTTTTAGGGTTTATTCAGTTTTTGATAGCCGAGATATTCAGCCAATTTGAGATTATCCCCAACGTAATGTCAACTAGTACTTTGGGTCCTGAAATTAATGACCGGATAAATTTCTAATGGCCCCTAGTACTCTAGGTCCTAAACTTGCTCCTTGGGGTTTCGATTTATCTAGTTTGATTGGGTTATGAAAGAGTCAAGCCCAACGTCACAAAAAAAAAAAAAAAAAGTTTAAAAGAAAGGGTGAAAGAAAAATCGAAAGACGGTTCGATTCAGTCTTTGGTCGATCCAAAACGGTTTTCGATCGGTTACAGTCCCCGAAAGGTTTTTTTTATAAATATTCGATTCGGTCTCGTTTTTTTGTAATTTAGACTGAACCGAATTGAATCGATAGTAGACCGAATCACAGTGGAGCAAAATGAAATTAGATTTTCTAAAAATGACTCATTTGATGTTTGATGGAAAAAAATTCAAATAGAGATCCATATGGTAATAGATTTTCTATATTACTAGTATATTTTCTTCAATTAGTGGCGGGTTTGGGCCGAACGGGTTAAAAATCAAGTTTTTAACTTGGCCGAAATCCTCGAAAACCCTGAACGAATCTGACCCCATCCCGAACAGAACCGAACCAAACCGAAAATAAATCGGTCGGGATCGGTCTTGCAAATGCATGGACTGAACATAATCGGTCCGAAAAAAATTCATTCCGAACCAACCGATCTTGAACCGATTTCACCCCTATTAGAAAAAAGTAGAAGGACCACAAATAGACTAAGCACAATATAAATAAAAAAATTTAATTCGTATACAACTGTCTGGAATTTAAAAAAATCGATAAAGAATTAAAATGATAAACAAAAACAGAACTTGGATATTTTAAGGTTTTGTCAAGAGCTTGGTAAGATCTTCTCCAATTTTCATATATTTTTTTATTAGAGATGTGGACCGATATTTTAAAAGAAAGACGTGTATAGAATCATCTTCAACTTCTATACGCATAATAATGAATCTCCGAAGCAAAGTCGTATAGAACTTGATTCGTCTGATCTTCCCATGGGTTCAGGATTGCAACTTCTAATTACGGATTATGAGCCTAATATTCGATAATGGCCTTGTTGGGATTAACCCCAATCCCACGAACACCAACAAACACACACACAAGAGCGAGAGAGATTGAACAGAGAAAAAATCCACTAAAACAGCTTACAAAAACTCTGATCGCGAAGAGGAACAACCAAATCCGGTGTTCGACACTCAACTCGCACAGATCTTCTCTCAATCTCACCGGTGTATCATTCGCAGCACAATTCCGCTTACGAAACAATGACACACTCACTCGTTAAATAGAACCCTACACATAAGCACCTATATATAGGGGAACTAGAAGACCTAGTTGACCTAGCCCACTAATGGGCTAACCGGCCCACTTTTGGTGGACCACAAACCCAACAATTCACCCCCTCCACCACAAGTGGGTAATTGTCGGTTAAACTACTCTTTAAGTCAAAGAGTCCGCACCCCCACAATGGAGTGCCCGCACCCCCTCGACGGATGCCCGCACCCTCAACGGGTGCCACGCAAGGACTTGCTTCTTCAGCCCGTGACTCCACTTCTCCAACGCGTGCACGCAATCTTTCAGAAGTGTAACCGTCACTAATCAAACCAGGTGCAAATGAGACACGCTTCCTGGTCGTTTCCGTGGTCGCCATTCCAGTGCACTTTTTCAAACACGACCTCGTCTCAATGCCCTCTTGAGCTTTCCAGTAAACATCCCGAAGCCCACGCTCACATTCCAGCACAAGAGAATCATTTTGGGCCCACTGATTCTTCCTACGCCAATTCCGTGAACGTCGATGCGACCTCCTTGCTTCCCGTTTACTCCGTTGCCTTCCCTTTCCGTTGGAACCATGTTTGTCAGTTGCTCCATCTGTCCAAACACTCCCATCCAACCTGTACAGATGCCCAAGCTTCTTACCCTGTAGTGAGGGCCCATTTTCCTTGCGAACATTTAGAACGCCCCCACTAGCAGAAAAACTACTACCCTTCGACTCCAGCACTCCCAGAGAAATAACATTCTTCCTCAACCCAGGAACATGTCGCACATCCGTGAGTTTCACCCGTCTTCCATCTGACATACGAAACTGGACTGCCCCTTTGCCAACAATCTTGCTAGTTGTTCCGTTGGCCATCCTAGCACTCCCCTCATCGCATGCTTGATATTCCGTGAAACTCTTCCTGTCCGCGCACATATGGACTGAGCATCCTGAGTCCAACACCCAGTCCTTTCTCCCAATTTCAGTGCCTGCAGTAGTGACCAGAAGTGCATCTGAATCATACACAATACCTGTCGTGTAATCGTCACCCCCTGCTTTATCTCCTTTCCCCTTCGGACAATTCCGCCGAATATGCCCTTCTTGGCCGCACCGGTAGCAGGTGACCACAAACTTGCGACCCGAAGACCCAGACCTGCCGTGATTAGAACCTGCAGCCCTTTCCTGAGTTCTTCCACGCCCTTCAGTGATGAAGGCTTGCCCTCCATCATGACTGTGAATGCTCATCTCCTTCCTCCTTGCCTCCTCACTGAACATAGCATCCGTGACCATGCTCATGGTCAACTTTCCGTCAGGAGCTGAGTTACTGAGAGAAACCACCACCGTCTCCCAGTCATCTGGCAAAGAACTGATTAGCAACAGGGCCTGCAACTCATCGTCAAACTTCAACTTGACACTAGCTAGATCATTCACCATACTTTGAAACCCACTAACGTGTACGGCAACAGAAATCCCACTCCGGAGTTTCAAACCAACAAGTCGCCTCATCAACAGCGCCTTGTTCCGCGATAACTTAGACTGATAATTCTCCTGCAATGTAGTCCAGAGAGTGTACGCATCAGTCTCCTCGCAAATATGATGAAATACCTCCAATCCGACGTACTGTCTAATAAGTCCGACAGCTTTTCAATTGAGCTTCCTCCAATTTTCAGCCGACGTTGCCTCCGGTTTAACCCCCTTGAAATCAATGGGATCCATCAAATCCTTCGTGTATAACAGATCCTCCATTCTCGGCTTCCAAATTGCAAAATTCTGTGCCGATAACATAATCATTGAACTCAAGCTACTAACGGCAACCTCCGTCATCTTGCTAAACGCTCAAACAGCAAAATAACACAGTAGCAATAATCCCAGGACTGACCCTCAACTCAAAAAACTCCAAAAACAGTGCCCAAAACGGTAAAACCTTACCAAACCAGAACTGTAGGAGTTGAACCAGCAGAAACGGATCGCGAAAATGGATCGGGCTCGTCGAAACGAGTCAGGAACCGGTCCGAACCGGCCAAGAACCGGCCTGGAAGGGCCTGAACCGGCCACTGGAAAAGACTTGAACCGGCCGAAAAAACTGGGCAGCGTCACAGCGACGCGCCGCCTTCAAGCCGCGCGTGAGGGCGCGTCCGGCGTCCTTTCGCGACTGTTCGACTTCCGTTGAACTCGTCTCGTCGAGATCAACCCACTCGTGTCCTCAAAATCCCAAACCGATGTGTTTTGACCCGAGCCCAGTCGTCCGATCCGTGCGCCTCCGTCCGTTTCGCATTCAAACGGACCGTGTGTTTCTCCGGCGTGTTCGGCCACCGAACCAAAGCTCTGATACCAGTTGTTGGGATTAACCCCAATCCCACGAACACCAACAAACACACACACAAGAGCGAGAGAGATTGAACAGAGAAAAAATCCACTAAAACAGCTTACAAAAACTCTGACCGCGAAGAGGAACAACCAAATCCGGTGTTCGACACTCAACTCGCACAGATCTTCTCTCAATCTCACCGGTGTATCATTCGCAGCACAATTCCGCTTACGAAACAATGACACACTCACTCGTTAAATAGAACCCTACACATAAGCACCTATATATAGGGGAACTAGAAGACCTAGTTGACCTAGCCCACTAATGGGCTAACCGGCCCACTTTTGGTGGACCACAAACCCAACAGGCCTGTGTTCATATATAGAGTTTACGTACTCAAAAGCCCTTGTCAACCTTGTAAACATGAAGCTATCATGCATTTTTCTTAAAATATGAAAAGTCGTCGAGGTCAATTCCAAAACAAATTTACTTTTATCAATATATATCTAATCTTTTATTACCTTTTCATTTCATTGTTTCTTGCAATTAGTAAATACAAAAATGAGTCGCTTGTGTGGTTCTCCAACTCAAATATAACTAGAACCTTTAACGACCCGAATACATATAATAGGATATATTGGAGATAATTATATATAGAGAGTAAACTTTTAATACGAAATTTTTCATTTTGTTAAAATGAGGAACTCCTATTTTCTGATCAAATATTGATGATCTCAACTATTAAATGTGTTTAAAACATGTTTGTAAGGATAATCGCGAGAAATCTCAAAATATTACTGGGGAGGGCTTGATCCAAGCTGTTTTTTACAAAATTGTTCCTGTCAGCATTTATGAAAAATTGCTTATAGATCAAACCCTTCATGATATTTTTTTGAACCGATTTCTCGCAAGTACCCTTAAAAATATATTTTAAAAATATTGAACGCACGGTTCGGATCATCAAAATATAATTAGAAAATAGAAAGTCCGTATTTTAGCAAAATAAAAAATCCCTCGGTATAAGAGGACTTTCTTTCTATCTATATATGTGTGTGTATATATAGAGAGAGAGAGTACAATTCATCACTACGACTAAGTGAACAGTATCAAGTAAAATTCACAATAATGATTTAGCGTTAATTATCAATCATTAAGAGATCATGTGATACATTTTTTTCATGGTTCGTTGAATCTATCTTACCCTCTCACCCACCACATTTTCTACGAATTGTACAAGGAGTTGGGGTTGGTTCTTGATTAGTCCTCATAGCTAATTCCGAGGACCACCAATGCTAACTAACTTACCTAGATAGTTGGATGAAGGGATCCGGGGGTTTTGTTACGCAGCATCAAGGAACTCAAAGGCCTTGTTACGCGTTACGTGTCAAAACAACATTGTTTTGAGGACCCAAAAATTATTCAAACCGTTAGGCACTTTTCGAAAAATCTGTGGAGTGTCGAAATGTATGGGCCGACCCAATAATGATATACATAGATAATTTGGGCTGGGTTAGAGAACATATACCATGTCAGCAGTGTGGGGCCTGATCGGCATTTTGCCGAAAGGGTCTCAGTAGTTTGGTCTGGGATATCATCGCTTGGTCATCAGGTGATTCGTTTCGACAACATGGAGCTTCAACTGATGATGTGCCGAATGGATTTATTACGAAGGAGGTATGGGCATTGTCAATTGCCGACCTATTGTCCTTCCTTTTGGCTGAAGCGGTGGGAACCTTCTAGAATGGTAGTAGATCACTGTTAGGAAAGAGCACGTGTGGTAGTAACTAAGTTTAGGAATGCACCAAATATAGAAGGTCTCCTTGCATGAAAGTATTGTGATTTAATATCATTGAATAAGGGAAGATTCCCTAGAAATTTTGTTACTAAATATTACATTTGATGACTTATAAATAAGAGATCATAGGTCATTAATCAGGTACGCTATAATTCATTGTGCAATCACTATTGTATTTTGATATCTCAATGTTTTGACTTTAGTATCGGAGTGCTCTAAGATTAGAAACAACCTGTTGGCACTAATTGGTTGTTCATTGCGCAAATTATTGGAGCTATTCAGTTGGAAGATGATTCGTAACCCTCACACAATCTTTGAGGGACCAAAACTACGTTGTTTTGGTGCATATCACAATATGCGTTGCACGCTGCACAACAAACTTTCCGAATCCTAGATCAAGCATGAAACTAATTGGGACAAATTGTGGTTGTTGTAACGCCTCAAATCACCATAAAAAGAAAAAAAAATCTATTTTACAATCCTAGAAACTTTTTATTTATTGCCAAATTCTATATAACTAGAGCATTGACACACACAACGTGTGTGCAACTTAGTCGGAGTTTTTTAAGATCGAGTAAAATTTGTGAAGATTTCAATAATGTACGCGGACTTGTGCTATTTTAGAGCATTTTATTCTCACGGTTGAGAAATTTAAATTCAAAAGAATCTGTAGTAATCGTTAATTGACTTTTAAGTGGAGTCAATTCAAAAGTATTTGTAGTACTAATTTTACCCGAATAAGTTGGAAGAGATAAAAGTCAATGCAATGATGATAAAATGGAAAGACACTGAATTAATGCTCTCACTTTTTATTAATAATGATTTCTGAAAGCAGGACTGGAGCCAAAATTTTCGTATGTTATGAATCGAATCTTGAAAATTACACGGGTAAGTGAAAAACTAAAAATTTAGAAAAATGTGTGAGTATCGTAATTGATGTAGTCAAAAATTGGATGACGACTTTCAAAGCTTCTTTTGAAATCCTAAACCAAGTTCAAAAACCAGGGGGTGTTTTTTCACCACGGATCCAATCCGATGATCAAGTTAGATACAAATATATATATGGGTGCGCATGAGCAAGTGCTTAGGTGATAGCTTGAGAATGTACATTGATATTGCTCCAGTGACCATTTTTATAGAGTGAATACCGAAGGATGTTATGTATCCTGATGTCCGTCAATCTCATTTCTTATTCTCTTTTGGAAGCGAGCGGTCCATTCACCGAAGGCTTTAATTTCGGGATTTAGAGCGCCCTTAGGCTTAATTTGCAGAATCTTACCGATCGGGTCCTATAAATTTTTTTTTTTTTTCGAGCGACATGTGATCTAGATAACTGAGTGTCAATTGACAATTTAGAATGTATTGGATGAGTGCCTAAAATTGAACAACCATACATTAAGGAACCAAGTAATATATAATAAGAAGCCGAGTATTGAGCTAATTCGAACATCCTTACCTGTAACCCATCTTATTTATCCAAAAAAAGGGGTAACCCACCTTTCTTCATCTTTTTTTCCACTCCAATTTTTATTTTTTATTTTTTATTTTTTGAAAAAAGTAATGCTAAGAACACATATTTGTGTCCGAAATAATTGGATGTACGTGAGGTCTTTAATAATTCAAGAGCCTCACATGCATTCAACGATTCTAAACACATTTATATATGGATGTATATGAATGTCTGTTTTCGTGGACTTTTTGTTTGGAAAAAGTTGTTTTCATGTTTATATGCACAAATTGAAAGATGTGGGATGACATTCACATTTTCCGAGGTTTTTAACGTCCATTAAGTTTTGAGAAGGAAATTCGACTACGAAAATGATTGAGATTGCGGCGAAAGATTGATCATGATATATTATGCATTTGTCCTTGGCTCGGTCTAGACGACAATTCATATTCATTACACTCTTTAGGAAAGTAATTAATATCGTACCGTAAAATAAGTAGAAACTAATATCTAATTTATCTAATTATCTAAATTTCTTTACAGGATCAAAATTGAATTGTAATTCTACCTCGCAAAGCGACGGATATTGAGGGGGAACGGTTGGGTGCCTTGGCACCTCCGAACTTTTGAGTAATATTGTTTTCTTAGGGTTATGAGATAATATATATTTCATCACTAGATCTCCCACATATTTGGTTCTTATAATAAAGATTAAGATTTGTTTTTACGAAATCACGGTGTTCGTCATGGAAAATTAGGGGAGAACAATCATATCCGGTCTACAAAAATTATGTCACGATAAAATGGGACAAATATATAATTTAATTATTTTTAAAGAAGGTCTGCAATTTTACTGACTAGACTTAACAAATTAAGAATTATAACTTGATTAAAATTATAATTTTTTTAATTTTAAGGTAGGTACGAAAGATTTTTCTAATTTCAAACTTAATATTTTATAAAATATAATGCTATTCAGAAAATGTTTAGAGTTTAAAATTCATTGAAGTTACAAATTAATTAGTGGACTTTTGAACAGTAAGATACAACTATGGATTAAAACTATGAAATTCTTTGTACACCGATTCTTCAAACACATTCAGATACAGATGTATCCGGGATCGTGAATACACGTGGAGCTCTTGAATTATTGAGAGTTCAACGTGTATTTAACTGTTCCGGACACATCTATGTCCGAAAAATCTGTATACCTAGCATTACTATTAAAATAATATATTTATGTTATACTAATTGATATTATATATATATATATATACACACACACACGTACATACATATATATAGTGTTAACATTATATTGAAGTCTGCTCATATTTTTATGTTTTCACAAAAAAACCTCACGACGTCTAAAAAATTACACATTCACAACTTTGAAAATTAAAAAACTATACATGACCGTGATCTCTAAAGATTCAAAAAACGATACTTGTTGAGATTGAAAAGGACAAATCGACAGCATTGTTTAGGAGGCGAATTAAAAAACGATGCACATGCATCGCGTGTGTTACAAACGCTAATATACATATATATGTATAAATATATATGTATAGTTTAAAACGTCAACGATTAATGTCTATAGATGAGTGAAAGAGGGAGACTTGTTTTGAAATTAAAATTGTCTCTTTTTCTTTTCCTGCCGATCCTAATTCTCTCTCTCTCCTCTCTCCAGTCTTCATCAATCAAAGTGCCCGCCCAGGTTTTATTTAGTATTTTGTTGATTAATTAAAGTTTCTATATCTTTAGAGACAGATGTATAAAGTTAGGAGGCCCAGAACCAACAAATAGAGAAGACATTAGCAACTGTAGAGGAGTGGGGGTGGTGAACACGTCGTGGTTGACCGGGAAAGACCTTTCCGGCGAAGAAAATGAGCGCGTCGAGGTTCGTAAAATGTGTTACAGTCGGCGACGGAGCTGTCGGGAAAACTTGTATGCTTATCTCCTACACCAGCAACACCTTCCCAACTGTGAGTATCTTAGTGGCCCCTTTGTATTTTTTGCTAAATTCGTCAATGCTGCTTCCCTCTTTTAGCTAGAAAATCAAGGGTTTTCCGACGTGACATTTTTCTTCGGAAGAATAGTGTTTGGCTTTTGTGGGTTGTTTTAGTTGTCGAGCAAATGAGGGAAATGAATGGGGATTTATGTGCCCTAAATAGCAAGATAATGAGGGCTTTTGTTGTCTTTCAGTTTGACTTTTATCTTATCAGCTTCAATTTTCTTGCTTTTTTGTGGCTTCTTTTAATTTTGAAGGACGGGGGGAAGGAAAGTGTATATGTGTGCCCTAAATTTGCGAAATTATTCTGTCGATCAGTGCGATAAAATTAGGGCTGTTGTGGTCTTCAATTTGACGGTTGTCAAGAACAGTCTTTGGTTTTTGTGGCTTTAATTCTTAAGCAATTGAGGGAAAGAGAAGGGAACTTATGTGCCCCAAAGTGAACAAGTAAGTGGTTGTTTGGTTAATCAAACAATTAAATTGGGGCTTTTGTGGTTTTTCAAATTTTGAGTCTCTTCATTTTGTGGCTTCTTCTAATTCCTAAGAAAATGGGGTGACAAAAGGTACTTGTGGGCGTAACCTGAGAAGTTTAGGGATTTTGTTGGTCGATCTATTCTAGAACTTGAAGGAAAACGCTTGCCTATTAATTTTCTGAGTTTTTTGGGAATATGCTGAGGAAAATGGATCAATTCTGTTTCCATGTTGGTGAAATCAGGCATTGGTATTTATCTCATGCTGTTTGTTTGGTTGAAAGGGGAAAAAGAGAATTTGGATTTTAAGGTATTTTGCGGTTGTAAGCTAGGGGTGAAGCACAAAAGTGCTTTTCTCAGTGTTCTGCCTTTGACTTTGGAAAGGATATCAAAGAAACCTTCTATTAAAAGGCATTGCAGCTTAGTTGTGTTCATATATCGTGGTCGTTTCCCTTTTTTGATGGGTTGATCATGCTATATTCTTTACTTGACATAGTAAGCTAGAAATGTATACGCATGAAATTTCTTTCCAATGGTGGTAATTTTCCTGTGCAAAGTTCTATTTATTGACCTATTGAATATATCATTCTGTGCTCCTGCTCTTTTATTATTACGGTATATTGTTGTAGCTTTTAAGAAATGGAAAATTTAACTCGAGTGTCTTTTTGTGACTTTTGTGTAATGCAACAGGATTATGTGCCAACTGTTTTTGACAATTTTAGTGCAAATGTTGTTGTGGATGGGAGCACAGTTAATTTAGGACTTTGGGATACTGCAGGTAAGCTTATTAAGGCAGTGATTTCATCTTTTTCTTCTTTGTTGTCAGATTTTTTTTTGATGGGTTTGACCTTTTTTTATTGTTGGAACAGGTCAAGAGGATTACAATAGGTTAAGACCTCTGAGCTACCGTGGGGCTGATGTCTTTATACTTGCATTTTCTCTCATTAGCAAGGCCAGTTATGAAAATATATCAAAAAAGGTAAAGCTAACTTTTTCGTTTAGATTCGTGCCTTTTTTTAAAACATAAGATAGATTACTGTATCATAAGATGTTATGCTGATGAATGCTTTTCGTAATCTTCTTCCGATATTCAGTGGATTCCTGAATTGAGGCATTATGCTCCTGGGGTTCCAGTGGTTCTTGTTGGAACAAAACTTGGTTAGACTATCTTAACCATCCTTTTTTAACATTCTAGTCTATATTGCTGGCTTTTGCTGCTTTACATGTATAATTTCCATATACGAGTTCTCTCAATAGTGTAGCTCTTCATGCCAATGACAGAAAATTTGTTATATTGTCTATTCTGAACTCCACATTCGTGTTCTCTTAAAAGCACATTTCCATTTTTGGCTAGTTTTTCGGGAAAATTTGTTTTTGTTTACTATAATATCTTCAGATTTGCATCTTTGGTAGAGAGAGAGTGATGAGCTTGCCACACAGACCTGGATTTAAAGTTACTAGACTCTACCAAACCCAAGAGTTTCCTGGAAGTTACAACATGCAAACATCTTGGATCTTCGAAAAATGAATAATACATCGTGATTTACAATTGATGGATTGTCAAGTTATAATTTCTCAAAGCTTGATGGAACTGTTCTAACATACTTGGGCTAGCATAGGATCCATCTTGTAGCCATTTCCAAAATGATCAGAACTCCAAGTGCTTTTGTTTTTACTAGCGGTCGGGCACATGCGATGCATGTGCAAGTAGGAGTTGATCTTTGATAGTGGGAGCAGTTACTTAGAGTAAATAGTAGAATATATTGTTTCGTTTTTGCCCTCATGGTTATTGGTGGTTCAAAAGTAATCAGTAATGTATTTTGAGGGCAATTTTGGAATTAAAAAGTTGACACAATGACAATTTAGGAGACAACAAACTGGTGGTCTCCCTTTATATATAGAATAGATTCTTCTTTTCTTGGTGTGGGGTGTCTAATGTCATTGCTACTATTGGGAATTAGGGATTTCCCAAAATCGTAACATGCAGAATCTTAGCTTATGTTATGTTCCTTCGCTTCCTAGATTTTAGTTTTATAGTCCTAATTGTTGACATTCACTGCCAATTTTCAGTTGCTACTTTTAAAGGTGTCACTCTTCAAACAGTAATGGTATAATTGTCAAGTCTTGACTGTCACAATTGACAAAATGGTCTGAACTTGGTTTCCTGACTCAACTTGGTGCCGCTAGATAGGGGTGTAACCGGTCCGGTTCAATCCTGTTTGGAGGAGATATGCGAACCGAACCGGGAATTTCAGTTTGGTTTGGTTCAGTTCGGTTTCTTCGGTTTCGGTCCGATTTTTCGATTTGGTTGAACCAAGCCCAATGCAAAAGAAAAATTGGGTTTTTTGGTCTGGTGTTTAGGGCCATAAAACCGAAATTGAATTGATTCTTTTTAATGTACCAGACTGAACCGGGCTAGACCGGTCTAACTAAAAGCTGGACGAGACCGTTGGTTCGGTTCGCTTTAACGATTTTCACTTACACCCCTCTCACTTGGGCTAAGTTTGCCGTTCCTTTACTTTCAACAGAAACTAAGGGTGGGCAGAATCATGGTGAAGGTTACACGAGTAGATTGTTGTTGGGTGCATTAGGTTGGTAATTGGGGAACAGTGTGAGGGAAAGTATGCGATTGTAGCCAAGGCAGTGGCATTTTACATTTGTTTTGTTAGCAAGACAATATACGAGGAAAAACTTCAGGGGTTGCCATCCATCTTGATCAGACCTCGTGGAGAGTTCAGGGAATGTAGCCCGTATCCGCTTCGGACGGTTAATATTCCTTTTGTGTTTGGAATGTCTGTCAAGTTCATACAATGTTTAGCAACCAGTGGTTGTTGTTGCATGGGGAAATAGCTCTCCAACACGTTATTCCTCCTATATGTTCTTGAGAGACAGTGATATTTTGGTTTGCTTCCCATGCTAATATTCTCTCTGTGCGCACGCGCGTGCATATTTTGTAGTATAAAGGATTTGGTCAACTAGGACTTGTTGCTTTCGTTCTTATTGTGCAAACAGTGAGGTGCCTACTACGATGAAGCGTCTATTAATCATTCTCATATTTACCTTATGGAAATAATCTGTCATTTTCGTTGTTATTTTAAGTTCGTCATCATGGAAATTTGTCATCAAATTCTCTCTCTCATATTTTCTTATACACTGGCTTTAGACCTAATGAGCTCTGATTTTGCTTCCGGTAGATCTTCGGGAAGATCAGCAAGTCTTCACAGACCACCCTGGTGCGGTGCCCATTACAACAGCTCAGGTACATATACTGCTTCGGCTTCCTATTGAAAATCATTACCGGCCATTCCAGTGTATCTTGTTTCAGTGTTTCTATCTGATTTGCCTACATGGTTTCAACCCTTTCATCTTACCCTTACTTTCTTCTGAAGGGAGAAGAGTTGAGAAAGCTGATTGGAGCCGCTGCTTACGTTGAATGTAGTTCAAAAACCCAGCAGGTGATATATCTTCATACGAGTACATATATCTTCATGTAAATTCCCATAATGACCTCACTATTTGATCATATAATATCTCCGAAAAATTTCTTCTGAAATTTCAGAATGTGAAAGCTGTATTTGACGCGGCTATAAAGGTGGTTCTCCAACCACCAAAGCATAAGAAGAAAAAGAAGAAGAAGCGACATGGCTGTAGTTTCTTGTAAGAATTCATCCGGGACCAACTAGCTGATTACCCATTAGTTTCTCGATGATATCTCACGATTATCTTTTCAACTTGAAGAAGCAATAGGCTGTGATTTAAAGGAAACTAGGTTACAGTATCGAATGTTCCGTGTTCGGTGGTCTCTCCTGTATTAGTTGTGCGTATTTGTATATCGACGACTCAAAATTATGTCTTTCGGTTACATGCACTGATATGTTATTTCCTGGTGGTGTTCTGCTTAATGTATTAACCAGATTGCTGAAGATCCTTTTATAAGAAACCAAACTGTTTCCTGGGTGGATATGTCTTGTGTTCTTTGAGGAGTCATTGATTTGTTTAGATTTACTCACTGAATCAGGAGAGAAAATTATCTGACTTTCCCTTTTGGTTTCCTTTGAGTTGAGGATTTGCATTAAAATAGGTTTCCTGTAACACCAGTGGCTAGGAGAGGTAGGAAAATTATTGGGTGGGTTGGAGCACTGTCACTTTGTGCTGATAAAGCACGGATATTTCTAAACGGGGGTCGTACCCGTATCGGATACTGATACTCGTTCAATACTTGTAGATACATATCCAAAAGTTCTACAATATACAAATTATTATTATTTTATCCTTGACGAGATACTTTTTGAATAATCTACATCACGTACCTGAAATTTTTATGAAAATAAAATTACAGCACTTTTGAGTAAAATTGTTTAGAATAAAAAAGAAGTATGAACTTTTTACATTTTATGTACTCATTGTAGAGAAATGTAGTAATTAAAAGTGTCATTACTTTGTGGTGTATTGAATATGTGATGCATGCTTTTCTACAATTTTCAATTTTTACATTTAAGTTGAACTAATTAAACTTAAAAATTATATAAGAGAAATATAATGATTTATCATCATTCTTGTAAAATTATATTTTAATTTAACGTGTCCTAATAATCATGTTATTTTTTTAAAGATTTTTTATATTGTTATATTCGTATTTCATATTAGAATCAATGCTTCATAGCTTAGTATTCACCAGGCGACTACCAATAATTTACTCAAGAGAGGTTTTAGGGTTTGGTACTTAGGAACCAACAAAACTTGCATTACATCGAATCACAATTTAGCATTTATTGTTTTCTCAAAAAATGACGGACAAGACTTGCATCACAGCAGATCAAAGTTTTTCATAAGTTTTAGTGTTTCTAATATTTTCAAAAAAGAACAAACAAGACTTCCATTACATCTCGGGTCACAATTTCTCGTAAATTTATTGTTTCTTATTTTTTCAAAAAATTTCAACTTGTGATTATCTAAAATAGTAGTAGAAGCCCGTATCAAATTGGACCTTCCACACAGATTTCTGAAAAGAATAAAGTTGGAAATTTAAAAAGGGAGGGCTAGGAAAAGAGAAGAGGATTCCTCTGGGGCTGACCCTCGTTTTTTGTGATGTACAGCAAAACAATATCGTTTTAGCATAAAAAAATTCTCAAAGGTCGGACTTTTTTGAAATAATATTTTGTACACAAAAACGATATTATTTTAATGTACAACATGCTCTGTTGTGTGTGCATGACGGAATCCCAATTCTTTTTTTGTGGTGCACCGAATTTGACAGCTAATATTATCCTTTTGAATTTGGATTATATCAAGTGATATATGCCTTTTGCATATAAATTGACCAAAAAAGTTGGGGTCTGATTCTCTAACAACGAGTGGTTGTAGCTCTACAAGCTAAGCACGAATATCTTTTCCCTCTAGAAAGTGAATTTTATTTGTTGGGTCTGTCATTATCTCTATAGTTTCTTAATATTCCAGAGTTGATTTTATATAGGGGTATAATCGGTCCAATTTTGTCCAGTTTGGAGAAAAAATTCGGACAACAATTTCGCTCACGATTTCGTCTTCTTTGAAAGTACTTAGAACTTCGATCTACAATCACAATCAAAAGTTAGTACTCAGCGGTCGAAGATTGACCGGAAAACACTCCAATGCCTAAGTCAGTACTTCAAGGAAAAGAGATAGAAAGTACTGAGCTAAGGTTTAAAAAACTGTGCATACCTCAATCTTTCAAGTACTCTATCGTAAATAGAGCACCGAGCCTAGATTGACATGCGGCGGAGTACACTTCATTGTGATAATGATCCGTAATTGAATTCTGTTATGACATTAACTAATCACATGATGAATTTTAACTCGCAAATCACGTGCTACAACCTGTAATACCCATCTGCCATGTGAACTTTGCTCTGTTGTAAACAATCCCGACAAACAGGGACGGGGCTAGAATTTTGTAACGGGGGTAGCACTACTAAAAATAAAATTTAATATTCAATATAAAAAAAAGGAACGTGGTTGAGTTCGTGATGACTGCTATAAAATAATTTTATAATGGTGGTGACACTACTAACAACAAAAAAGAGGAATATGGTCGAGTTATCAAGATCGACCTAAACTGTTCAGACCCATGAAGTACCCCTTGGGCTGTTCAAAGAGCACTATGAATCATGAGCCTAGTCTGAGTTCAACTCATCTTGCTAAAGATGCCCACCTCAAGCTCGGTCTTAATCCCAGCCCAATACCAACTCAGTTTGCCACATTATTTCGTCCCGATTCGACCCTCCACAAAGAATATGAAGCTATTTTATTTCATTTGATCCAAGTATCATACCGTAACTAATCCTTAAGTTATATTTCAATTTCAATGCTTTTTTTCATCAGATTTCGCAGTCCTTGGATTCCTTTTTAACCTTTTGGCTGGAATCTATACTTCTCTTACCAATTCTTGGTTATTCAAAATCAGTGGACCTTCCCCATTACTTACTCTCACATTCTCCCTACCCCGCCACCACTATTTCTTTTAGGTCTCGATTTGATACCCGGATCAATGGACCCGCGGGATTCGCAGTTCAATCCCCTCCTCTATGTCGAGCATCAAACATGGCCTTATATAAACACCCTCTTGTATTTCCCTGGTGTTCATAAGATTGTTTTATTTCCTCTGCTTTCAAACACTCTCTGTCAGATTTCTCATCTGTTTTCACAAATTTCTTCAATGGCTTCAAAAAGAATCTCCAAGGAGCTTAAGGACTTGCAGAGAGACCCACCAACATCTTGCAGTGCAGGTACAAACACACTGAAAAAGGCTCCACCAAAACCCGGTTTACGTAGCTCATTCAATTGTGTATTTCAGTCGAGCTCGAACTTGAATTCGAGCTCAATACTTTACTGTGCTGAGCCGACCTAGAATGGGGTCGGCTCGCTTATTATGTACTTATGCTATGATATAAAGGGGTGTTTGTTTACGCTCAACACCACAACTTATGACTCTTACTTTGTCTCGAAAGTGCTACACAAGTTTAAAGAGCTATGAAAGAACGTAAACTACTTTGTAAATATATACGAACTATAGAGCCTAAAGATCGATAAGCTCTCAACACACACACGCGCACACACACACACACTCAATCAATAAGATATGAGGATTTACGTGGTTCCCGAAAATCGGCTACATCCACGAGGACAACGGATTTTTTATACGTGGCAGAGTGATTACAATCTCTCAGCCTCACTATCTCTCTGTTATCAACTTATCTCCAGTGTTCACTCTGAATTTTCTCACAAACTACAACTAGTATTTGTAGAATGATGGAATCAGACAAAGGGGAAAGAAGATAAGCCCTAATCTGTAAATCTTCAACCCAAATCTTCAAGGCTGCTACCATAACTTCTTGTCAATTCATATCTTGGGACTTTTCAGTTTCGAGACTGGAAAGATTTAGTCACGTTTTCGACATAAAACAATATATACAATGTATTCGCTAACATGATTGTAATACTTCAAAGCCGAGCATGAGCTCATTAAGTAATGTTGGCGAGCTGAGCTCGAGCTTGAATACGTCCGAGTAAATAAACAAGCCGGTCTCATAAGCTACATATAGTACTTGACTTGGCTTGACTCGTTCGCATTTATCCGGAACTGCTTTTGTTTTTTATTCTTTATTCTCTTTCTAACAATCAATACATTGATTTGGCAATGGTCTTTAGGTCCAGTAGCAGAAGATATGTTCCATTGGCAAGCAACAATCATAGGTCCAAGTGACAGCCCTTATGCCAATGGAGTATTCCTTGTGACTATCTATTTCCCACCTGATTATCCATTCAAACCTCCAAAGGTATGTAATTTGGACTATTTCTTGTGTACTCTATTATCATGTGATATTGTTTACGTGGTTCTCTCTATCAATGAATTATCGCAAAACATAGCGAGTCACCCTTATCTCTGAATGACCTGACAAAAGTGTGTGTTAAATTTTTTGTACAATAAAATATGCTCAGATTCATTAAAATAAATTGTAATAGGAAACAATATAACAGATACATAACAAATGCAAAACTGAAACATCAAAACTGAAATCACAAACTATAGTAGGAAAACATATACATAATAGATGCAAACCGAATTGAGTCAAGTGCAATCACAATTTCCTTAAAATAAATTCAAAGTCTCACCTAAGTGTTGGAAGTTGCACCAATATCTGTCTCTTTGGGTAAACCGGCTAACTCAATTGACAAAACACCAACCAATGACTGTCTGTCGAACCAAACTTGTGTTTGTCTCTCCCTCACTCAAAACGCCAGAATGGAGCACACTATTAGATGACAAAATTATTGTGTCCAGAAACGTGGACGAGTTGCACTTATATAATCATGGAAGGACTCTTCAAAACCCAAATCGTTGAAACTTTTGAGCTACAGAACATGAGTGGCTGCCAGCAAAAACCTTTGAAATGCACACTATCGATGCTTGCCTTAAATGATAGGATCCTTCGGATTGCCTTTTACAACTTTCCGGTATCCTAAATTCATTCACACCTTCCAAATTCCATTATTTTCATCCGCAGAATTTGTCGCTACAGGATTCTTTAACACTACCTCCTTGAAATAACACATGGTACTCCGAGAGCACTGAATAGTTCTGTATAATTTGGAACTTGGATCTCAGTTACCAAAGCTCCCTAATTTTTTGCAAGTGCTCTGTCTTATTTTTTTTCCCCTTTTTGTTCTGGCAAAAACTGGTTGCAGGTTGCCTTTAGGACCAAAGTTTTCCACCCAAATATAAACAGTAATGGGAATATATGCTTGGACATACTCAAGGAGCAATGGAGCCCTGCCCTAACCATATCTAAGGTGGAAACTAAATTCATTCCTTTAGTTTTTTTTCTCTCATTTTTTTTTGAGAAAGTCTACGAACACAGACTTCTGAGCACAAATCTGAACAAGATACGTCTGAAATCATCTGATGCATGTGAGATTTATAAAATAATAAAAGACCCTACATGCATCGAACGGTTCTAAACACAGCTGTATTCAAATCTGTGCGCGAAAGTTGTACATGTGTTTGTAGACTTGCTCTTTTCTTTTCACTTTCCATTATCCAAACTGGGCCTAAACTTTTTGGTGTGATTATTGCAGGTTTTACTCTCCATATGTTCACTTCTAACTGATCCAAACCCAGATGATCCTCTTGTTCCTGAGATTGCTCACATTTGCAAAACTGATAAAGTCAAGTATGAATCCACTGCCAGAAGCTGGACCCAGAAGTATGCCATGGGCTGACAAAACCTATATATACATTTATATATATATATATATATATATATATATATATATATATACACATATACATATAATAATATACACTTCTCTATCAAGTTAATGTGTTAAAAAATCTTTCTTGTTGTTCTGTTTCCATTCTGAGGTATTCAAATGGCCTGTTTGGCTTGTTAATGTATATTCATGAACAAGTAAATCTCAGTTAATTGTCAATAATTCCCTAATTTAAGTGGGGTTCATTTTCTTAATCCACTAGAGCCATAATACCCAAGTAGTAGATTGACTAACCATCTGAGAAGCTATCTCTAATTTTATTTTATTTTTAATTTCGTGGACTCGGATGCATCAGTTTATGTTTCGGCGTCAGCCTATGCTTCTTTATATGTTGAATTTTGTACTATAGCCTATGATTTAGAAACATGCTCAGGCCCTATAGCTAAAAAGTGAAAAAAATTTACGTACTTTTCACGCAAGCGGAAAATTAAAAAAAGGAAGATTCATCTCAAATGCTGAATGCCCGAGGGATATTCCAATTTTGGTTATAGTCCCGCTTGGCTAATAGAATCGTTTATTTTCCTCTATTCTAGCTTTAAATTTGACTTAAGTTTTGGATTCTTTAGATTAGGCGGGAAACAAGAGTTGTTGGTTTGAATGCTTCGGCGAGTTTGGATGAAATTGAGGATTATTAGTCTTCTTTCGATGATTCGGCATCCTCGGGTGTTCACATGTATGTTTTTCAAGTTCACGAAATTCAAATGGAATCCTATTTCTATGCCTTTTGCAACATTTATCTTAACCTCTCCCTTAGGAGGATCAAAGCAAGGACTTTCCTTTCTGCCCTGCTACACATAATGCAGATGACATGTAAATTGAAAACCATACATTTTAAGACAAAAGTCTGTAGAAATAATGAAAAAATATTACAAATTTGAACAAACAAATGGGCCTTTATGGATTGAGACGATCCATGACAGTGGGCTCGTAGTTAGGAAGTTTATGGGCTTTATTAAATATTTTGTTGGATGTTAACACAGAGCCCAATGGGCCATAAATTGTTTCGTTTTAATTTAAAGAGATCGGTCTGCTGGTCAAGATTTTGAATTCAGTAATTTGTTCATTTTTAATGTTTCATGTTTGAAGCCTCGAATGTACTATCAAGTCTTATAAAATCAACCTATACAGGACCTTATCTTGCTTTTAATTAGATCCCCGCTATTGGATATACAATTCTAGAATGGAGTTGTACTCGTATCATATCTGTTTCGAATACTAATATTCATCTCATACTCGTAGTTATGTATTCCAAAAGATCCACAACCTAAATTTTTTTGCTTTATACTTTTAACATATTGTATACTTTTCGGATTCTTTATATCACGTATTTAATTTTTTTTTATTTATAAAAAAGTAAGATTATAGCACTTCTTGCATAAAAGATTATAGCACTTCTTGCATAATATTAGAGTAAAATTATTTATAATATAAAATATAAAATATTAAACTGTTTAGAGTGAAAAATATAATAAAATAAAACAATATCGTTATTTTTTATTATTATTTTGAATATTTTTATTGTGTAATATGTGCCTTTTTATATCTTTGAATATTAACAATTAAATAAATAATTAAGCAAACTTAAAAACACCATAAAAAGATACAACAGTTTATCACCATAATTGCACAATTTTTACTTTAATTTGATGTGTTTTAGTCTTAACTGTAACCTATTTTTTCAAATTTTTTCGTATCGTATCGTACTGTGTCTATATCTCGTATTGATATTTATGTTTCGTAATTCAAAAATTAATCAAAATATGCGTAAGCAGATGCGAATAACCTGAGTTATAAAACCCTCTCATTACTGTCTAATCTTAGGGTCTGTTTGGGCGCCTCTTTTTCAATTTTTCCATTCCCATTTTCCTGTTTTGCATGTTTGGGAGCCAATTTGCAAAACAGGTTCTGCAGAATAGGTTCTGAGTTTTTACCGTTTGGAGCCAAAAATGCAAAAGTAGGATTGGAGGTCCTTTTCCCATTCTCATTTTCGACTTCCAGAAATTGAAAACGTTCCTACCCCTCCTGTATTTTTATTAGAATGTTGTTTTTTTTTATGTATTGGGTAATGTTTCATATGTTTATGTATGTTTTTAAAATTGTGCAATGTTAAATGTATTTTTTCGAACCAACTCTTTTATTTTTTTTTCCAATAAAACGTACGAGAGAATTTCAAGTTGTTTAAAAAACAGAGGAAGATCAACTATAAATATTTTCTAAAAACAATTTTTTTCAAAAAATAGACGGGCCATTTCACAAAATATTCTTCAATTATAATTTTAAATAAATTACAAGTCTTCATTTTCACTAAGGGCAAATTGGTCAAAAATAATCCATAACTCATTTTCAACATTCTTCTCCCAAACATTACTACTTCTGCAAAACACATTCTGCACATGTCTCCCAAACACTTCTCCAAATTCAAAACTCATTCTGGCCATAATCCAAAAAACTAAAAAGCCAAAAAATCAAAACTCAAAAACTAAAAAGTAAGCTCCCAAACACCCCCTTAACCCTGTATAAAAGAGGGGCGAATTTCAATTCCACGGTCTAACCTTAAGACATTCCAACACGTTTCTGTCTGGTCAACTCTCACTCATGAAGATGATATGACCAAAGGAAAAATTATTCTGCATCATCATTCTCCACTAATAGTAATAGTAAGATAAGAATCCTGCATAAATACGTGGTAAAAAAGTTTAGGATAAATTACACTGACCTCTCTTGAGATTTTCAAAATTACATTGACCTCTCTTGAGATTTTGAAAATTACATTGACCTGACCTTCCTTGCTTTTTAAGCTATTATTCAGTTACTCCTCTTACCGTAAAAATCAGTCAAATGTCGTTATATTAAGCTACTGAAACTTTTAAGTTTAGAATTTTTTTTTTTTGACAAAACGAACTACAATATAATTTATATCACATCCGAAATAACTAGTGTTAAATTTTTTAGACTTTTCTAACATCAAATCTCGAATCAACCTCGAAAATTTTGTCTGAATTTTGGTCTCAAAAAACCTAAAAATTCAATATATGCTATTTCAAACGTGATATAAATTATGTTGTAGTTCATTTTGTCAAAAAAAATCCCGAATTTGAAGTTTCAATACATTAACTTACGACATTTCACTGATTTTAACGGTAAGAAATGTAATTATACAATAGTCTAAAAAGCAAGAAAGATCAATGTAATTTTCAAAACCTCAAATGGGTGATTGTATTTGTCAATAACCTCAGGGGAGGTCAGTATAATTCACCCAAATTTATTGGTAGTGACAGTGCCGCAAGACCACTGAAGAATTACTATGTATTCACAGTGCTCCGTTACTACTAATTCATTATGAAAAATCGTGTCATGTTCAAATAAAAAGAACGCCGCTTTCTAATTAGATGTTCTAGTTTGTGGACTTTAATACCTGATAGTTACTCAAATATCACTTCTAATCGCCGAATTGAGGCTATCTCTTTCATAGGTTTGACTAAGGCAAATGACTGAACCTGTAAAATAAGAAATGAAATGTTATCCGTCAACTCTCAACTTTCTTCCTCCACTAGTGCTAAGTATGCTTTACAGTGCCAAATTAAAAATATCTATTAATTATTTACTTTAGTGTTTTTTTTGGTAAATTATTTTTACTTTAGTGTTAAAAATTTTAAAATATTATTCACACAAAATATATATTATTTTTATTAAAAAATAAGAAAACTTTTCGTAATGAACTATCAATTAGATTAAAAATAACGCTACTAAATGAGAAGGGTTTAATTTAATTTTTCTAGGGAGTTAGTAATTAGTCAGATAAATTACTATAAGGTGTGTGCTTCAAGATCAAACTCAAGCAATCTAAGTTTAAATAAAGATTTCATATTATCGAAGTCAAATCAATGTTTTTCCTTCACGCAATCAAAAAATAAATCATCAACATTCATTCTGAAATTGAATTCAAAAATTTCTCTTTATAAAATTTAGCTTGATTTCGGGGGTTATACTGCGAGAACAAGAAAATTAGGGCTACGTAATATTTAAGGGGCATATGCGTAAGTTTCTCCGTCAAAATCGCCTCTGTGCTTTCTTGTTTTTTTTTGTAATTTAGAATATCTGAATCAGTTTAGGTACACATCAACTTACTTTTTCTTAACCCTCAAGAATTGTTTTTCATGAGTTGTGAATGAGTTGAGACACGGTAAGTTTCACGACAACCAGAAAGTCTCAGCAGTTTTACAACTCACGAGTCTTCCGTTAATGCCTCCATTAATATTCGTAATCCAAAGGACTAAGCGGTTGTGGATTCGAAAAGTGCATTCACATGTATAAAAGTTCAATGTCGCCATGGTTTTCGAACACTAGATTTTCATAATCAAATTACTATTATTTTCTTGTTCGGCGTGTGAGAGAGACAAATAAATACACTCAGTTCGACAGGCAGTCAGTAAGTTGGTATTCCTCCATCTAAGTGAGTCATTTTATCCTAAGAATCAAACGTCGGTACACCCTCCAACACCCGTGTTGAAGCGGTGAAATTGTTTTAAAGGGGACTGTAATTCCAAGAGACTCGATTCGCTATTATTTACGTTCTGTATTTTATTTCTCGAATCCATTCTGTGTAATAAATTCTGTTCTATAATTCATATTATGTTGATAAATAGAAATATTTTCTAAAATCCAAACACATTCACATATTTTTTACCTACAATAAGTTGTGTATAAGTCATGATATCTTAGTCATGAAATCCAAGCACATAGATAAACTAATGTCAATATCTTGTAGAATAAGTAACACTTGAATAAACCCATGTCAAACCCTCCGAGAGGAACTACATGGAAATTGGGGGGTCCGAGTCACCTCCAAAAAAATTTAAAAAAAAATTGAGACTTAGGTATAAATTTTAAAAATTATATGGCCCCCTCAAATTATATTCAGCTCCTTTCCTCTCTTAAATAAAAAAATCTCAACGCCACCAAATCTCGAATCTTGGTTCCACTCCTGCAAACCCCTATGAATAGATAAACTTATTTGGTACATAATATTTGAAATTAATTATCGTGAATCACGTAGTTGTATAAAAAATAAATAGGTGGTTGAGAATGATTCCACATGCATGGTGGCATATCTACCAAAGGAGTAAGAGAAATAAAATAACACTTGGGGACCACAATTTTGTGAATAAACCCCCAAGTGATGATTTCATGCCCTACCATTTGCATCTCACATAAAGTTGATTGAGACTATATATTATCTCCACTTGCCTTTTTTATAATCAAAGTGTTTGGGTTAACTCATGAGCATCTCGACTAATTTTTAGGAGATCAATTTCACCGCCTATTTGCGATGATCCTAATTAAATTCAGAGTAAAGTCCTATATGGACCGGCACTAGAAAAGTTTATAGCGCCTGAGAGGTTTTGAACTTGAGATTTTAGAAGGAAACAAACCCTAAATCTCAAGCCTTAACTACTAGGCCAACCCTGACAGTATAAGTTTAGAGTTGTGCCAGAATCGACCGATGCACGTGAGATCCTTATTATGTTATAAGTCTCACGTGCATTAGACGATTTCAGACACATACATATATAGATCTATACACTTAAATCCCTATGCACAGACTTTCTCATAAGTTTATGATATGCATACGTTCTTAACTAGATCCACCCTAGTTGATGGTAAAAAGCGTCTCAACATCAGTCAGTTTATAAAACCAGATCTTGAGTTAGAAAAAGTCTAGAAACGCTCACATTATTCTGAAGAGCTTTACGTACATCAGACGATTTCGAACATATCTATATCTGAATCTATGTATGGAAGGTCATGTTCATTGAACCTAATCTCACAAACATCTCCCAACTAAATATTTCTACTTGTTTCCAAATGCACAGACAATCACCCCTTAATTCACATCTATTTTTACACTCAGTCAACACGTGTAGTGTTTTCCAAGCAGGAGACATTTAATTATCGAACAAGAGAAAGAGATGGTAACAACCTTTGAATAAGCAAGATAAATATTGTGAGGATGACATTATTTTACACTTTTGTTATTTTGAGCTATTTTGAATCTGGGATAATTCAATTCCATAGATAATCCAGTTTGAGCTATTTTTTCAGGTAACCAAACATGCCCTTAGTTTCAATGACATTCTAGTATTGAGGCCGAGAGTTCGAGAGGGAGTTTTGGTGAAGGTCTAGATGAATGATCAATGGTTTCACATCACTTGATAGATGTAAAGTTCAATACTGTATATGTATAATAGATCATGATTCTAACACTGTACGAGGTCTTAAAAGTCGTGAAATTTTTACAGTTAAACGTGTTCGTTCTGCAACAATGCATAAATAGGTGACCTACTTATTGGGAAGTCCAGAGGATCTTAATCCCTAAAGCGAACAGAATGAGTAACCTATTGAGAAGTCTATAACATTTGAACCGTCAAAACATACAATATTATATAGTGCGGGAACGGATCATTATACTTTAAAGTATAATTAAAGTATTTGCAATTGCTTACACTTCATCAAGCACAAAAATTCAACTTTAAAATGCATAATCTTGCTACCATGTCTATATCATATATATGGACACATTTAATACACTTTGTTGGTCTATTTACACCTTTTTTTTGTTTCTATCATACAAAATTATTGAAATGTCCCTCTATTTAAATACAATAAAAGAATAAAAGTTATTTAATAAAGAATATTTTAATAACTTTATATAATAAAAAAAAGAAATACAAATAGATAAAAGAAGTGTATGAAAATTAAATCCCATAATATATCACCAAAATTCTTTAGGACAAAAGCAAGGGATAACGTGTCTTTTCCAAGAAGACCCCACCTTTTCTGTTCTTTTCCAAACTTTGCCACTTTATTTGAATGTGTCCTTCTCTTCTTTTATTTTTTGGAACCATCTATTCCCTAAGAAATACAAATGGGTCCCCTCAATTTTGAAATTTTGGAGCTTTGTGTCCCTAAGGACCATAGGCCCTGATTTCAAAATTTTGAATCCAACCAAGAAAAATCTCAAATGTGTAGGTACGGTTATTGATAAAGCAATCGAAATGTTCTGTTTAGGTTGAGATTTGAAGAATTAAGTGCACGATTAAGGTAAAAAATTTGAGATAAGCTCACACAAGACTAAAATCAGTGCAAAGCAAGAAGTCTATCCGTAATCCAATAATTCACTTCGCTGATCTCAACTATTTGAACCTCTTCATGAAAAATCAAAACAATCAGACATCGTTAATCACATGGCAAATGAAATTGTTCTAAAAGTGCATTCCAAAAATTATACGTATTGTTCATGTTTTCGAGAATAATATAGTCCAATAACTAAAATTCAAAACTAAGTCATTTATACCCAATGAATTTAAGTTTTTGTACGGTTGATCAACTCGCCGAGATCTATAAGATGAACCGTGTGGAGAAGACATCCAAAGTTAAGTGTGGACGGGTATTTCTGTCCACAAAAAATATTAAACAACAAGCGTAATCAAATATGTTGAAATTAATTTTGTTGTCCGCTCTCTAATCTTGTTTTTAAATAATATGTTTCCATCAGTATTAAATTTTCACAAACAGTTTCACCAAATGAAAATATCTCAATTAATTCTTTTTAATATTAGTAAAGATAGCATATAATATTCATGCAAAGACGTTATTCTTTTATTCAAATTAAAGGCAGGATGGTCTAAATGAATAAAAAGGAAACAGTTACACACAAAAATTAAAGGTATTTTTTGGTCAACTTTTACCCAATAGATTAAGGATAAGTTTGGACTTTGGATTGGTAGAGAGAGAATATATTAGCTCGTTAACTTCAAGGTCTCGAGAACTAATTGGCATTAAGTTGGAGAGTGCTCTCAAAGCCGACCGAATACTTTGACTATCGAAAAAATATAATAAATTAACTATTTTCGTCAAAGATGCACCGCTACCAAGGGAAAATTCTAGGTCAAAACGTCAAAAAAGCGAAGGTTGAAGGCTTTTTACTCCACTCGCATATTCCTACTAATTGCTTTTAAATAAGCAAGCTATCGGTATGAAAGCATGAAGAAATGAAATTCAATCTCTTTAGTTTTTTTTATTATTTTCTTTTTGTAATAAGGATTTTTTTTGTAAATCATTGCCCATTAGGCAGTAGATAATATGTACATAATGTCAAATAAATACGAATATTAATACACATTTTACAGATATAAATGCATATTTACAGATATTATTATCCACTGTCAAATGAACGGTGATTAGCATTTTTCTTCTAATAGAAGAAAAAAAAGAAAGAGAGCATTGGAGTCGAAAGGATTAGGATCAATTGATAGTAAAATGGGTCATTGAGTGTAAGTTTAGGGATAGTCAAAGCACTAATTTTGACAGAATGACCCTTCAAAATAAGAAATTCTCAAAAAGCGAGCGTTTTGAATATCTTAGATCAAGTGATAGAAAAGAATGGAGAAATTGAGAATAACGTAACGCATAGAGTACAGGCTGGCTTGATCAAGTGGGAAAGTGCTTTGGGACCGTCGTGAAAATGCAGGATTCTTGCAAAATTCTACCGTACTTTTATAAATCAATCGTTCTTTACGTAGCTGAAACGAAAATGTTGAAATAGATGCGAGATAAGATTTTGCGTGATAGAATTGGAGATGAAAATCTTTGTGAAATTGTAAGGGTAGTACCAACTAGCAATTTATATTATATCTTGTGATGATTCATGGATAGAGATTGAGGCTCCACTATGGCAAAAAATATTAGATAAGGTACAATTAATTTGTTATTTATGATGTGTTATTGCCTTACAAGAATCTTTATTTTGTCATGCTTTCAACTTTGTTGAAAAATAGACTAATAGAAGATAAAATAAGAGAAATGATTAAGGTGGTTATAACATGTTTATCATAGATGGATCAACGCGGTAGTTAAAAACAGTGATGTGATTACGGTAGATGGTAACTAAAGCTGTAAAAGAGTCAAGCCGAGTTTTGGAGTGTTCGAGCTCGGCTCATTAACTAAACGAGCTTAAAATTTGAGCTTGAGCTCAACTTGTTTGTAAACGGGCTGAGCCGAGCCGTACTAAACTCATTTACTTAATAAGCCTCTTTAAACGAGCTAACCCTCTAAAACGAGCCAAATTTTTGTTAGCCGAGCCAAGCTTTCGAGACTCTAGCTTGGCTCGTTTAAGAAACGAGCCTAAAACTCGAGTTCGAGCTCGGCTTGTTAACTAAACAAACCGAGTCGAGCCGAACTCGCGAGCAGTTCGGTTCGTTTGCAGCGTTGATAAAATTGAGTCTAAAGGAAGAGTTAGAATAAAATTTATTTTAGAGGTGATAATTCGAGAGGATTTAGGTTTATTGAATACAACCGAGCACAATACTCTCGACAAAACTCTATAAAACAAATAGATTATATAGCCAGCCGATCTCAATTACTTGTGTCTTTAGGCTCGCTTTAATTTGGTTTTGATTTGCTTCGAGTAAAAACTCTCCATGACTTTGTTGAGTCTATCATAGACCGGTCAATGCGGTAGTTAAAGAAGAATAATGTGATTACAATAGATGATAGCACTAAAAAGAGAGATAGATTAAGATTGACTTTAGAAACAATCGTTCAACAGAATTTAAGTTTTTTGAATATCACCGAACACAATATTCTCGACAGCTCGCTTTAATTTGATTTGATTTGCTTTTGAGTAAAAACTCTCCACTGAATTGATCTCAGTCAAGCAATTAATATACATATTTTTCAAACGAAGACCACATGGCCCAGAGAGGAAGAAGTATCCGTAGGGGCAACGTCTTCTACAGTGGTAGATTTAGTGGATAACTTTGCGACTACAATGGCAGAAAATCATCTTTGTTTCGACCAAACAAGAACAACGTACGGCTTAAGTTACACAATTTAGAAACTAAATCGGGGAAAAGTCAGTTCGGTAATACTGTATTCTGTTGTCAATTAGAAGGATAAGTTTTAGATTCAAATAATTCGAGATCGGGTCTAAGCAGACGATGATAAAAAAAAAAATAAGACCAATTTGACTACAATGAGAAATTAACGGTTAAATTAAACTCTAAATAATATAGATAAATTCTGACTTTAGAGAGTTCGAATAAAACTTATCTACGTAAGGGGCTAATAGCAGCCATTGAACACAATAGTATCATTCACAAAAGTGGTTCGACCTATAGCACTAGTTTGACCACCTTGAATATTATGACTTCCTGGGGTCATACTAAATTCCCGTAAGATGACAGTGATCCAATGTTTGGGCGTGGCCAACATGTTCATTCTGATCATCATGTTTATCGTGTTCTATGTACTCATTCGAGGCATTATCCACTATGACTTACCTCCCTAGCTCCTTCAACCTCTAGAGGGAAGTGCAATGCCTTGCTTTTTAGTTTTCGCCATAATCAACACTTTAAATTTCACCGGGCATGCCAAAAAATATACTGGCTCAAAGATTCTCCAAAGCTAAATTTATGCGTGAGCGTACAAGAAAAAACTTATAATTATCATTTTCAAGAAAAAAAATTTAATGTGAGTTGAAATTAACAACTAACAGGCGTCTCTATTATATATTCTTTTGCCTTAATTAAGAGTAAGTTTGACACATGTAGTCTCAAAACTAAAAACAGGAGATGAACAGTCACAAAGAATGTAAAACAAACCGACTTTGAATGATAAAGTTGAGGATAAACTTACATTCGAGGATACAAAAAAAAGAATAATGTGATTACGGTGGATGGTAGCACTAAAATGAGAGAGAGAACAAAATCGACTTTAAAAGTAGTAGCTCGAGAGGATCTAAAATTTTTTAATACGACTGAACACAATACCCTTAACAAAACTCAATAGAACAGACAAATTCATACGTAACCGGCCTCAATTTATTGTCTTTACGGTGAATGGTAGCACTAAAATGAGAGAGAGAACAAACCGACTTCAAAAGCAGTAGTTCGAGAGAATCTAAATTTTTTGAATACGACCAAACACAATACCCTGAACAAAACTCAGTAGAATAAACAAATTCATACGTAACGGGCCTCAATTTATTGTCATCAAGACTTGCTTTGAGTAAAAACTATACACTGAATTGATCTCAGGAAAGCAATATACCATAAATCTCCAAAGCAGAAACAAGGACCACATGGTCCATAGAGAAGAATTAATTGAAGGGGCAACGTCTGCTACAGTGGTAGATACGGTGGACAACTTTTCCACTTCAGATGGAGATAAGAAGATGTTGAAAATCGTCTCTGTTTCGACCAAATCTTAAATTTTAATACACCATGACGAAGTACAACTTAATTAACCTAATTAGAGTTTTCGGCAATACGATGTTTTTGTGCACGAGTATATTGACCATCAAATATACGTATTTACTAACCTGAGAAAGACGATCAAAAAATTATGTACAAATTTAATAGTAAGAGAATAAAAGTTACAAACTTGAATAATTCGAGACCAGACCTAGACAAACAATGATGAGAAATTCTAGGCCAATGTAACTGTACCGAAAAGTTAACGCTTGGATTAAACTCTACCCGTATAGATAAGGTCTCGCTTAAAAGAATCCGGATACGATTTATCTAGTTAGGAGTCAATAATTAAAGGTCAAAGGAACTCAGATCCAATGAGAAAGAACCACCTCTACAAAAGAAAAAGAAAATAGAGTACTGACTTAATCATTAAGTGTTTTCCTACATCTATCAACGGGAGAGAAAGTATAAACCGTCTCTAATGAGTAATTAGCGGTCGGAAGGACTCACGTTCAGTGAGAAAGAATCTTTACAAAAGGAAATAAAATTGAATACTAACTTACTTTTTAGAATGTCTTTCAGTCAACTAAAAGAAGAAAGCCGAGACCCGTCTACCACCCAACAGAGGCTTCAAACAAGAAAGAAAGTCGTATACGGAGGTCTCAAATAAAGAAGCCTATTCAAAATCAAACCACATGATCTCATATTACTTGTCCCCAAAAAAATAAGGAATTTCACAATTTTTGTATGGGACCCTTGTAGATTTTTGTAATCTCATGGACCAGAAAAAGAAACCCCCACCACCCTGAATTTGACTAGACACCATGGGCATATCTCTGTCATTAAAGAACAAACAGGGACAATTCCATCATTGCACAAATTGAAGGAAAAAAGAATACACACATGTTGCATGAAGGCTTCTCTTTCTTGATTATTTGAAGCTTTCTCAGCCCTTCGTTTTCTAAATATCATGGGTTTCCCGGGAACATCTCTTTTCTCTACACTCAATTTCTCTGTCCTTTTTCTATGGGTAATTCTCTCTCTCTCTCCCACCGACGGTTTTTCATCTTCCTTTCTCTCTCTCATCACATCTCACTTCCCCTGTAGATTCTCCAAATCTTGTTAACAAATCTCTTATACAAAAAACCCATTTCCTTACTAAGCTTTTTCGTCACCATAACCCCCACCTTTCCAATTTTTAATTAATTGTTAGTTGAGGGCAGGTACACATGATCTGTGGCGGCAATTTTGATTTTTTAAAAAATCGCATGGGGTTCAATGACATATGGATCCCTTTAGTAGGTAGCTTTTTTCCTGTCACTATGCATTTAATATTTTTCCCATTCAACATCAATATATAGATATACCATATCTACATAATCTGTCGTCTTGCTGAATTTTATCAAATTTTAATTTATTGTGGAGGTCAAAATATTTCTCCTTTTGAATTGTATAAAAACTCCCTTGTTTTGGATTTCCCTGTTTGTAATCCGTTAATGGGTATTATCATTTAAGTTCCAACATTTATCACGTGATATGATAAGATGTACAAATAACTCAGGGTGGGAAGGAACTTTGGAGACGTTATGAAACTGCAAGAATAGTGGCAAAATGAGGGTTGAAGTGGAGGCAGAGGGTGGCCGGAGGAGGAGCGTGGTGGTCGGAATCAGATTCGATGGCATTAGCAGAGAGTTACTCAGCTGGGCAATCATCAAAGTAGCAGATCCCGGAGACCATGTAGTTGCAATTCACGTGTCAAGAGATTTAGGTAGTTCATATATTTGATTATGAACTTTGGTTTAAAATCCAAGAATCAAAGTAACTGAATTGGATTTTATCATTTCAGATTCAAAAGAGAAGCCTTTGTTGGAGGGGTATTTAGAAGCTTATGAAGGCATATGCAATGCAAAAAAGGTTTTTTTTTCCATTACTAGTATTCTTTTTGCCAGAAATTAAAGAGTAAATGTATTGATTTTGATTCCTTTGTATCCCATATTTGAGTTTCAGGTAGATTTAACAGGTCAGGTCTTGAAAGGAAGCTCAATCAGAAAGGTGCTAGTGAGAGAGGCCAAAAACCGCGGTGCCAGGGCAGTGATTGTGGGGATAAGCAGAGAAAACCCTCTCAAGTAAGTAGAAGTTGAAGCAAAAATTTGGACAGGAGTTTGAGTTGTTTTTTGTGTTCTATGAAATGTATTGAAAAACAGGAATGTTTTTCTCAGGACTTGGGCTTCGGTTGCCAAGTATTGCGCAAAACACCTCCCTCCAACAACCGATGTTTTGGCTATCCGCAATGGGAAAGTTGTATTCAGAAGATCTTCCATTAACCAACCACCAGGTTCTTTCTTCTTTTTTTATTCTTTATTTTCCTTTCAATCTGGGTTCTGTTTGTGCCAATCCAATCTTTTTCCCATCTACTAATGGCAGGTTGAAATGGGTTTGACCTTCTTTATTATTATCATTATTACTCATTAAGATTGAATCTTTCACTTGTTTTTCTTGTAAACAAATGAGGGTAGGTACATTAGATGTGTTCCCATGACCACTTAATTGAGAGGAATGTGTTTTTTTGTGTCTTTAGGTCTTGAAGGAGATCCCAGGCCAAGTTTTTCCTTCTGTCGGAATCCTACACTAACAGATAGTATGTCTGAATTTGGTGATTCCCAAACATCAGAGATTACTAGACATCACCTTGATAAATCCAACTCTCTTCAAAAACAAAGAACACTTTCTATGAGTTCGTTTTCGTTTCTATCGGAGGATTTTGCGGAGCAGGGCCCTGGTTGGCCACTGCTCCGCGTGGTGAGTCCTCCAGCAGAGGAAGGAAGAAAAATGTCAGTTGTGAAATGGGTAATGGGATTGCCAAATCGATCTCCACCACAGAGTCCTCTATCCCAGGAAGGTGGTTTTAGTCCAACCGAAACAGGAAGTCCTTTCTCAACAACGAGTAACAACACCACGGATACAAGTGAGCTACTAGAGGATTTGGAGAAGCTCTTCCAAAAAGACTCATCCGGCTGCAAATGGTTCACTTACGATGTCATGAAAACTTCTACTTCGCAATTCTCCTCAGGTTATATCACCTCCAACTGACTTAACATGGTTTTGTTTGAGTGAATTTTTTGTTTCTGAATTTTTGGTTCCATTGCAGATAACCTGATTGGTAAAGGGGGGTGTAATCGAGTATATAAGGGGGTTCTTCCTGATGGGAAGCCGGTGGCTGTCAAGGTCTTTTTGAAGTCAAGTAAAGAAGCATGGAAGGATTTTTCTCAGGAAGTCGGTATCATGACCTCATTGAAGCATACAAACATTACACCTCTAATTGGGATCTGCGTCGAAGATAATGCCCTGATCTCTGTTTATGATTTCTTGCCTAAAGGAAACCTAGAGGAAAACCTACATGGTAAACCTTCTCTGAAAACTCATCAGTTTGTATGTACTGATCAATAGATAGTAGGCTAATAGATGGAATCTATGACAGGTAATGACAAAGAAAAATATGGATTGTCATGGGAAGTGAGATGCAAAGTAGTAGTTGGGATTGCTGAAGCCCTGAATTACCTTCATAATGAGTGCTCTCCCCCTGTGATTCATAGAGATGTCAAGTCCTCAAATATTCTTCTTTTCAACGAGTTTGAACCACAGGTACTTCAAGCAGTTGAAAATTATTAGTGTTTCAATCTACAATGGTGATGATTTATTAATTTTCCTATCACAGCTGTCTGATTTTGGATTAGCAATATGGGCACCATCAGATTCGTTATTCCTGACAGATAACGATGTAGTAGGAACTTTTGGGTATCTTGCTCCTGAGTACTTTATGTATGGAAAGGTCAGTGACAAGATCGATGTCTACTCTTTCGGTGTGGTTCTCCTTGAATTGTTATCAGGGAGGAAACCGATCACCTCCGAGTCTACCAAAGGCCAACAAAGCTTGGTCATGTGGGTAAGGCTTGTTTCCTTGACAGAAGCTTCTACTTCCAGCAAGCTTCATTTACCTGTATAACTAAGTAGTTCACATTCAGGCAAAACCAAAGCTAGAGAGTGGAGATCTAAGAAGCATACTGGATCCTAATCTCGATGGCGATATTGATGAGGTACAATTTCAGAGAATGGCTCTTGCGGCTAGGCTCTGCCTCACAAGATCTGCTCGGCTTCGTCCTAAAATGAGCCAGGTAATAGATGTTATTTATTGGTTCTTAGTGGTAGGAAATTGGCTCGTTTTGTAATTTTGGTGAATCGAGCTCAATCTCATTTTTAGTGTGCTCGAACATAGCAATGTTGATGCCAATTTGAGCTTCTGACCATATGGGCTAGGCTCAACCCTGAATGTGTTTTCTGGACGTGTTTTGGCTTCTTTTGCTGACTCAGACGTGGTTTTTGGAGTTCCTAAAGCTTTGCTTTGGTTATTAGAGATTTTGGATATTTTCTAATAATTTGAGACTGGGAGTGCAAGAAAACCAACTTTGCCAAAAAGGTCTATTTAGCTATTGCACGGCTCTCTTCTCTTGGGTTGGTCATATCAATTCCTTGGTAGAACGTTTGGTGATCTTTTTAGTTCCTATGTGGTACCCCATGTGGACTTGAATTGATCTTCATTGTTCATTAGTTGCAGGCTTGATAGGCCTTCGGAAGATTTTCCCTTTGGAGTGGCCTCCAATTGCTTGATGGGTGTCTTCTTGTTTTGTGAGACTTGTAAACAAAGGACTTTGGTTGAGAGGTTTCAATTGTTGAGAATTAGAATTTGAGGGATTCTCCTACAAGACAAACTCTATAGTGCTCTAATAACAATTTGTGTCCTATCCATTAGTGGCATCTTTATCTTTTCTGTTTGACAGTGAATGTAGGCGACACGCTGAACCATGTAAAACATGGCCTCTCCTGTGTCACTATTTATTATATTGGATTGTTTCTTAGCCTACATTACCTTTGAACCGTATAAATTCCTATTTATTTTCCAGATACTGAAAATCTTAAAAGGGGAGAACGACACGGACGAATGGCTAAACTCGCAGTCAGGAGATCGAAGAGGAAGTACAGAAAACGAGGAAAATACTGACGATGAAGTTTATCCCCATGCAAGCAGGGAGTCCCATTTGACTCTCGCGTTGCTTGATATGGACAACACATCCACATCATTCAGCAGTTTGGAGCAAAGCAGCGGAACTTCCTCAGAGGAATACTTGAAAGAAAGATGGAGCCAATCATCAAGCTTAGATTAGCTTCTTTTCCCTATCTAAGACATATTTTGCTTGTTTACAAAAACAGTTCTGCTGCTAGCTGAGCTTGAAGTATAAGTGGTTCGCCACTGTACAGTTTAAGGTACAGTTTGCACCCAGTTATGAGGTGATTCATAGAAATATAGACATTGTGTTCCTGTGGTATTTTTATGCAAGGAACAAGTCCCTACGAATTAGTGATGAGATTTGGTAGTGGTAGCGCTTGGAATGTATAAGGTTGAACTTTTAAGGGTTTAACTGCTCTCTCTTTGAGGGGTAAAACTATTGTTCCCCATAAACTTTCATTCAGTGTTTCCTAGTAGTCAAACTCATATATAGCTTTAAAAACTTCCTAGAAACTCTCCGAAATCTTAAGGAAAATATTCAAGAAACCGATCCTCTTAATTCTACTATTACTTCCCTATAACTTATAGTTAGACAACAATGTGTACTTGCTCTTCTAATCTTCACTATGTACTGTTTATGTCACAGACAAATTGCAAGTAACTCTATTTGCACCTAAAACAAATCATATGTCAACAATATCTAGAAAAAAAAAAAATGGACTATGTATGCATACTCACAATGTCCAGGTGACTGTTCCGTTTTGCTGACTCTCCTTGCTAGGTATGAACCGATTCACGATTCAATCTCTTATGTGTGGCTTTTTCAGCAATGAGCTACATTCAAAGAATCTGGAATTGGATTACTGCTTCCTTTTTCATCTTGTGTTCACTTCTGTTGAGTGTCCTTTATGCCCAATGTATTGTAATGCACTATCTTCTCAATCTGTCCATTTTTTGTAGCTGTTTTCTCAAACCTTTCTTCTGCAGCCTCACATTTTCCTCCTTTTGTCTCTTGACTAAAATGATATGGCATAAAACTAACGTCAGAAACTAAGAAAGAGAAGAGTAATACCATTTGAGAGAAAATCAGTGGAAAAGTGCAATATGACCATAACTACTTGATGCCAGAAGCTTGGATGTTTTGTTCTTTAAGCAGATAAGCCAATTTGATCTAAACCATATTTCCTAATTGCTCAAAAATACCCGCCCCCACCCACACGTACATAAATACCAGTGACTCCTCGTCCATTGTAAAGTGTGAAGATGTTCTTGACAGAGAGTGACTTAAACGTATGAAATACAGCACATTGTCGTTTCACAATGAAGATTATCAAAATAACAAACCATTCATACTAGAGGATAGGGAAGATGACCTAGGCATCTATGGTCTATTATTATAGCAGGAAACAAACAGCAGAATATTTAGGGGACTTCAATGACCCCCGTATCTATCTGCTTATGGACCAAATCTTATATGATTTCATCACAGATATCTAATGGTGGATTTCGTTTCTATAAAATGTCTATCTATTGATAATTCCCAGGAAATTATCGTCTTCTACACCTCACGACCGTATTCTACAAATTCGAATAAAATGGACTGAAGGCTCAATGTTCCCCTTCACTAATCCTTCCATATATCGACGATCCAGACACAGGCTTCAGTTGTTTTTTTCTTCGTTTCTGTGATTTTATTATATTGTGCAGGAGGGTACAAGTATAACTTCCTTGGATTTTCTTCCTCATTTCTCGTGTAAACCTCACTCATTTACCCAGAAAAAAAAAATACTAACAATCTTTCAGCAATTAAAACAAACAACAGGAGTGCATCATCAAATCAACGAACAAACCTTGATCAGCTCAGCACCGGCCTCGCGTATCCAAGTTGAGGGAACATCGTACATCCATACATCTTGTTATCTGTAAAAGAACCATCAGTCCTACTTCAAATTCAAAACCATCAACAACAAAAAAAGCTTCAGTGAAAGACGAATATGGCATATAAATATGAACAGAATACACGAATTAGTAATGTCAACAACTTCAATCAATCGTCAACTACCTCTTCGAAGAAGACCCACAAAAAATGGCCGAAAATGGGGGGAATTTCAAGAGCTAGGGATGGAGGGTTAACGATCTAAATCTTTTACATTGGAGAATTCTGGCGGAAGAGGTAGTTGGTTTCCCGCGCAAATCTTTTTACAGAGTTTTGGCGCAAGCTAAAATCGGGCTTGGGCTTGGGTGAGAAGTTTGGGCTGACTTTGGGCCTGGGTTGGATTTTGAGAACTACAAGGGATATTCGAAATGGGCTTCCCAGGAGTCTCTTGGCCCAACCTTGCATCCAGGCTAATCGAAAAATCGAATCAAACCGGCAAGTCAAATTGAACCAACCGTTTCATCCAGTTTTTTAGCCAGATCACTTTGCCATTGGAAGTATGTTGTTTTGATCTTCCATGCGAACAAAATACATGAGGTCGAAATTGTTTTGATCTTCCCTGCGAACAAAATACATGAGGTCGAAACAACATAACTTCGAGGACAATATAAGTAAAATTACGTTATTTTGTCCATACTACATGAAATATGCTATAGCTCTCCGAATTCGAATTACATTTTCAACTAATATTGACATTTTCAATATACTAGCGTATAAGTTTGTACCATGCATGAAATATAAACAAAAACAAATAAACATGTGTGTTTATTCAGTTAGAAGATGGGATCAATGTATGTGTTTATTCGGCTAGAAGATGAGATCGATGCGTTTATTTGAGTATGAGACGAAGGAGAGAATAAGTAACTCAACGATTAATTATTGAAATGTAATCTAACAAATCAGAATAAGAAAGATTAATACTTAAGAAACTTACTACTTTTCAATTCATTCAAGGTAATTTTATACGACTTCTCGTTATGTCAGATACAAAATCTGACGTGATGAATTTCTAAGAATAATCATTGTTAATAGGATTTGAACAATCGTTTTGGTCTCGAAGGTCCTTTTACTTCTTTTAAATAATTAAAAATTATTTCATACGGCTTCATATTGTTTAGGTTGATACATAATCTTAAATAAATAATTTATGAAAAATTTATTTGTAAATTGGGTAAACGAGATTGTTTTCTTGAAGTATATTAAAAATAATAATTTGATCCAATCAAACAATGGTGTATTTAAGTACATCACGTGTCTACGTATAAAATTACGTAACAAATCCTGAAAGGATATGATCTTGTTTAAGAAAGGAAAAAAGTCAATATTTAATACGCAACATAAGCATAAGAGAGAGTCAATATTTAATGCGCAACGTAAGCATAAAAGAAAAGTCAACTAAATCTATTGAAAAAATTAGCTATATTACATAGAATATATTAGAACTCGAAGGAAATATATTGAAATTTATTGTAAATCTTTTGATGGCCGCATAGGGTCGTGTTGGATTAAAATTGAAAATTATATTTTCCTAGGAAAGTTTTGAAAAAATACAATTTAATCCAATAAAATGTGTAAAAATATTTAATATGCAAAATTAAAAATTTGAATATTTACAACTTATCCCCTTAACTCTGCAAAATTACAATGTAATAGTGGGTTCCACAAACTGTAGAGGGTCCAGATCACGTCCTCTCGTTCCTCTGTAAATTCTTTGGTGTTGCTATGACACCACAACTTGCACCAAGTATGGTCGTGAATCACAAGGTCTTCTCTGCTTGATCTATAATTTGCATAGGCTTCCCTTTATAGGTTGTGTTTTTATCTAACGTGACTTCTTCCCAGTTGAAAACGTGGGTTGGTTTTATTATGTACTTCTACAAGATGAATACATGGAATACATTATGCACCATTTTGATTAGCGACGAAAGCGGTAAATGATAAGCTACTTCACTGTTTTTATGCAGAATTTTGAATGAATTTATGTAGCATGATAATAGCATATCCATCTTTTAAAAACGGATAATTTCTCTGTTCGGCAGAATCTTAAAGAATATGCGATCCAGACGTTGGAAGTCAAAGGTTTAATCTACGTGTATATGGTTTATATGTATACGTATGTGCGTGTGTGTATAGATGGTTGCCTGTGCGTGTATTCTCGCACACGCACACACACTCGCAAATTATACGCGCTCAAAAATTATGAAAATTATAGTTTAATTAAATAATGTGTAAAAACAATTAATAGATAAATTAAAATCTACAATAGAATTGATCCGATAACTACGGTTGCATAATCTTATTCTATTTTTCTTTAAAAACTAAATACTTATTTTCAGACATTACTCAACAAGAACTAAATGGGATTTTGAACTGGCCTTTGAAAATACAAAATTATGCATGAGTAAATATATTTTTTATCTTAAAAATAACCCAATTAAAAACAAACAAAAAAAATGGAAGGGATGGAATAGTTTTAGATAACCATTGTGAAATCTAAATAGTTTTTTTTTTGGTCTTTTTCTGATATGATCGTTATGGATGGTATACAGAGTATTTACCTGAAATCTTTTAAGCAATCAATATATATATATATATAATATACACACACAACTAATTCAAGTTCTTGTTCACTCTAGGATGAACAACATTTGTTTATCTTCTGTCGTATAGAACCGATTCCTCTGCAATAATCAAAATCGTCTATTTTGTTTTAATTAATTCGTAGTTATTGCGAGAAAATTAAGTTCAATTGAATATCGATAAATATTTGACTTACAAATCTAGTTTTTTACTTTGAAATTTTTAATTTTTAAAGCTCAAAAATTAAATATTTAGGTTAAAATATTTACCGATATCTAATTGAGCTGAATTTGTTCGTAATAACTAAATAAATTAACCCCCCCCCCCCAAAAAAAAAAAAAAAAAGACAATTTGGATCATCAAAGTGAGATCTCGAGGCAGTCTCACACGATAGAGGGTGAACAAAATTGAATTCTAATTAATCTGAACAAGTCTAAGAATACAAATTATTCGCACAGGTCCGAATATAAATGTGTTCAGAACCGTCAGATGCACTCGAGATCCTCCATAAGCATATGAGTTCAACGTGCATATGACAATTTTAAACACATCTGTATACGAATGTGCCCGAACAATCAATTAGTGTTCATAGATTTTTTCAAACTAATCCTTAAAGAATAAAAATAAAAATAAAGTTACACAACCGATCCACAGAATACCTATAAATTGACGGGGTAGACTTTTCTCCAAAAGAGACATCTCTCCTGCTTGTGTGTATGCTTGGCATCTTTGTTTCTTTAACCCTTCGGCTCCTCTGGTTCGTCCACTTCCTTTTCCATTAAAATGTTGCCATCTTTCCGACCCTTGTAAGACTTTGTACCTCTGACGTTTCTGGTCTCCTTTATAATCTCTCCCAAGTCCCACCCCATTTACCCCCTCTCTCTAGACACTGTCTCTTGGTTTATAGGGTTTCACAATTCAAATTCATGGCGAGCTTGTGGGACTGAATGGATAATCCCAATTACGTTTAAGGGCTTCTGTGGTAAGTGGGTATTTGCTATTTTTCCGATTCATATTTCCGTCTTTTTTTCCTACCTGGGCTGCTCTGTGATTGCATGGATCAATGGGTTCTGACTTTATGATTGAATTGACAATGCTTATGTAGTTCAATTCTGGTAAGAATTTGGGTCCTTTATTTTAACTTGTTATTGAGTCACTCGATATATCACTTATAGGGTTTCTATGCTAAATAACTTGTTATTTGAGTCACTCGATATATCACTTATAGGGTTTCTATGCTAAATCTAGGGTTATGCTAAAGTCTTTTCAAGTTCCATTCTTTTTGGGCTGTATGACTGCCTAGAGAAATCTGGGTATGGGTTCTGAGTTTATACTTGAATTGACTGTGTTTACTTGTTAATTGCCTGACCTGCTTTATATGTCACTTCTAGTTCAAGTTTGCATAGTTTATTGCTTTGAAACTAAGTTTTTTTGTCTTGGTCATGCTTTTGAAGTCCTGTTTTTTAATTTCCATTATTGTCTCCAGGGTTTCAGTGTTTTCAAACAACCAGCTTGAATTTCTAAGAAATTATATACCTTGACGAAAAACAGCAGATTGGTTACAGGGAAAAATCCTATCCTATCACGCCTGTTAGAGTTGGATTTCTTTGTTCGGTCTGTTTGTGTTTTCCTTTTGTCAAGATGGACGACGGGGAGCTTGATTTCTCACACAATGAGATGTTTTCAAGTTCCAACCTAGGTGATCTCCCTGCTAGTTGCTCTATGGATAGCTTTTTTGACGAAATTTTCAAGGATACACATGCCTGCAGTCATACCCACACTTGCAACCCGCCAGGCCCCGATTCCTCTCACACGCACACTTGTTTTCATGTGCACACCAAAATTCTGCCCTCCACAAGCGAAGATAAGGCTTCCGCTGATGAAACTTCGGAGTCCTCAGAAAAGAAATCAAAGAAATGCTCCTCAGGTAATCGTGAAGCGGTTCGCAAGTACCGTGAGAAGAAGAAGGCGCGCGCTGCATCGCTAGAGGATGAAGTTGTAAGGTTGAGGACTCTGAACCAGCAGTTGCTCAGGAGATTGCAAGGTCAGGCTGCATTGGAGGCTGAGGTGGCAAGGCTCAAGTGTTTGCTTGTGGACATCAGAGGGAGGATTGAAGGAGAGATTGGGTCTTTTCCTTATCAGAAGCCTGCCAAAAGTGGTATTATGTATCAAAACATGGTTAATCCAAATTTTCCCAGTGCGTACATGACGAATCAATGTAACATGGAGTGTGATGATCAGGTCTACTGCCTTCAACCAGGGGTAGAGGGAAAAAGTGGGGAAGATATGTCGTTAAATGGTCAAGGCTTTAATGGTTGTGAATTTGAAAATCTTCCATGTTTGGGGAATCAAAATGATGGGTTGAAGGAGTTGTCTAATTCGGGAAATGGAAATGTAGCTTCTACAGTCAATCCTTCCCGTGCAAACAAGAGAAAAGGCAAGACTTCGATTTCCTTCCTAAGTTTTATCTTTGTTTATTTTCTGTGGTATGATTAGAATATGTGGTCAGGTTTACAGATATGTAGGATATGTTCCGAGATATTGTATTGTAACTTGCAATAGGAATGTTTGGTATTTGTTAAGATTTTCAGTTTAGTTACTGGAAGACATGTTGATTTTTGCAATTTTGTCAGATATGCTCTTGCTCATGTTCTTTCTGATCTCCATAACATGTTATGAGTTTTGGGCTCCTAAGTGGAAGCAGTTGGATTTTGCTTTTGTGGCAACTTTGGCTGTGGAGTGGTGTTAATTTCATCTTGAAAGTAAAAGTAACTTCACTCCACGTTCACTGTTTCCACTGAAGAATAGCAATCTTCTAAGAAATTTATATCAGAGTTTCATAAATCTGCAGTCCATCTTTTTAGAGATCCATTTTATCTGCACTTAGTTTATTTCAACTTAGTGTGTTTTTGCCATGACATTTTGGTCTCATTTTCTCTCTTCCTTGGCTAGCACAAATACTTGAAATACGAAGTTATAGTTACTTCTGTTGAGCAGTATTCTGTATTATCTATCGCAAAATGGTATAGTCACTTAATGGCGTCAATGCACGAACTTCGTCTATACAATTGACATATGCACATATAGGCTGTATAGCGTCTTTATAACTTTGTACTCGGTGATCTTTGTAATGCCATGATGTGTTCTTATTCATCTGTTAAAGCTTTAATAGTTCATGGAGTGTTGGCTGATGGTTCTGTTGGTGGAAAAAACTTGATGAATGACTTAAAATCAGAAACAAGCGGTCCTCTTTTTCTGTCTAAGTGTAGAAATTGGGTTGAATTGCATCACTGATAAGCGAACGAGCTCTTATACCGTACTCTCAGTTCCACCGAATGCTATATGGATTCCCTCCAATTCCAATTTGATTATACTTGTGGGGCTTGTTGGTTTAGTTAGTTTTCCATTTAAGCATTATTCTAGCAGTATGTATATTGTTTGAGGTTGCACCTTGAGCCCAAGGAAACAGATTGGTGCCGTAGTCAATTTTTGTTGTATCCAAAGTTGGATTTGATTTTTGGGTTAATTAGAGATTTAGAACCATTCCCCAATTGAATTTGGACACAAGGCTTGGTTTGGTAAAGATTTATTAGCCGAAGAGGCAACAAGATGAAGCAAAGCTCGGACTTTCCAGACCAACACAACCAGACATTAAACTGATACGATACCTTCTCGACAAGTTTCCCCACAAGTTTGAGAAAAGACTACACTCAAAGAGCAAGTTCTTATGAGATCCCTTAGCAGCATGCGTAAACAGTCACCACTACCCGATCTCTTAATCTGTCTCTTATTGCTAGCTCCCCCGAAAACAGAATGAGTGAATGGAAGGCCATCTGGGAACATTTTGGTTTATCCACACCAACTTACTCCGAGGAAGAACCTGAGATACACAAGATTAGCCATTCCCGGATGCATTGATTTTTCTATATGTATGTATCCATTTAACCCATAAAGTATCAAGTTATTACGAACTGCCCACAGGTGTCTGAGCATGGTTACTTTATTCCGACCTTTAATATTCATCTCCGCCCCCTTCCTCCTTCACTTTAGCCCATTATTGTTAGCGGTAACATCAGATGTCATTGGATCTGAATAAGTTTTCCATCTCCGGAATCACCTGTTGATGTAAAATAAATAAAGAGATCCAGTAAACTTGAATTTGGGTTGTCTTTGTAAGAGGAAAGGATGGAGTAAATGGAGTCAGCTTAAGTTTGGTGCAGATAGGATGAGCCATTTACGATACTTTTCTTGATAACTGCAGGATCTGCTGGCAATTTTGGATCTATGCATATGAAAGTTTTGAGTTACTAGCATATAATATCTTTTTCCTGAGGTAGCAGGATGAGGTGAGGACACCTTTCTTAGTAATGTGTGCAAGAAAGATTTCTACTGCACTATATGCTTATACGGAGTAAGAACTGCATGTATGTTGTAGTATGTTAACATACTGCTGCCGCTTGGATAAATCCTCATGGTAAGAAATCACTGCAAAATGCTGGGAATAATTTATTGCTGGAAAATAGGAACAAAATGAGGCAAGGGCACTTGCACTTATGAGACGTCCACGGGTTAGTCCAAAACAATATGAACCATATTTCTTTGTTGGCATTCTGAAATCGGTGTTTTTGTTCACTAAAAGCATGCAAGTTCAATGCAATTTGAGGTCTTTTGACTTTCTTTTGCTTTTCTTACAACTAATGACATCATATTCGTTTTATCAGCAGGTACTCGAGCAACGGGAAGTTCAAAAGCTAGTGGGATATAGTGTCTTACTTATGGAGGATACTCGATGTCTACCAATAACTAGTTTCACTGGACTTCAGTGACTGCTTCCCTTTCGCCATCCTGTGTTCTAGTTTTTTCAAGTTATCTGCCCTGCTGTTGAGGTTCCGTTGCTGTATCGATATTGGATACGTTTATTTCTTTTTGAGTTGGCGGGTTCTTCAGTTTATGAATCTAGTCTTTGAGTATCTATTTTTGTGATATGTATTGCTGTAAGACTAAAGCATGGAACCACCAACCTTTTGGTTTTCCATGAAGCTCCTTTAAGCTTTTCTGCTCTGCCCTCTTGTTTCTAATCAAATGTAGATTGGCTGTAATATTGTACTTGTCAATGTTCGACCCTTGAATGTTGAAAGTTCTCCTGTTTATTTGTTCTTTATTGTCCCCCTCCTGAGCTATGGAACCTTAACAGGTAAATTACAGAATATGTTGAATGGTGGGTGTCTTTCATGTTACAGTACGGCTGTTAGGTTTTCATCTTTTGGTTTGGTTATATATTGCTGAGTTCAGTATGAGTTGATGTTGGGAAAATGTTTCTGACTGGTACGATTATGACTCCACCACTTGTGCAGGCCTCCGTGATTTCCTTTTGAGTGTCATTCTTGCAAGCGTACTTTCCAGATAAGATACTGACCGAACTTAACGACTCAGCCACACGGATACCCTTGAAATGTGAATCATCCAAAGTACATTAGCATGGCATGAAATCTTGAAAATATATCCAGAATTGAGTCCTTAAATTTCCAAAAAAATTCGAGACAGTTTAAAAAAGTGCTTCAAATCATTGAGATTTGACTCGGACCTATTCTAAAAAATTCAAGAAATTTTAAATTCTTCGTTGACACAGTATGGCAATGACTATTAACTAACTTTTTTTTGCTAACGTGTAGCAGCGAGGAGCCAAGAAACGGCTAGCCACGGGGCCTAACACAGTTCATCGACTTTCTTTTTCTTGTTTTTTCCTTTCCGCTAACGGGACAAAAATAGCCATGTCAACAATAACTAACTTCGACCAAACAAAAATAGCCATGTCAACCGTAAATGACTTCGATGAAAGTAGATAATCATTTTGAAGAACTAACAGTTCAAGAAGCAAGAGAGTTTCAAGCCGAACATCGTAACAGGTGTGAACATATATCCCTTATGCTGAAAGCTTAACCTCTAAGATGAAGTTGCCTTCATGCTCAACTACAACCCTATTACAGATTAGTTCACAGTTTGGATATCGTCCTCGTCGCGATAAATGCTATCAGCCATTTGCCAGATTTGAAGGCTATTGTCTTCGGCTACACTTGAAATGACCCATGGTTCGTTCTTGTTCCACGAGAAATCCGATATCTTTGCTTTGTGACCCCCGTGAGAGAAGAGAAGCTCAGGTGGGCCGTCTTCAGCTTCTCCTTCCAACTGCTCATCTCCAATCCTGAAGCCAGCAATTCATCAGAATAAATTGGGAAATACTTCAATTTGCACCAGATGACACACACAAGTTTTGGTGGTTAATTAAACTCAATAAAGTACCTGTTAAGGTCCCAAACCATCAGTCTTCTGTCACCAGCTGACGATGCCAAAACAGTTTCATGGTTAGGATCCCATTCTACCTGGAATACTTCCTCCCTGTAAGAACAAATCCTGTGAGCAACTTTTGAAAGTCAACTTAAAAAAAGTCTCCTATAGCAATTCGGAACACAAACAGCTTTTTCTATGAAACTGTCAAGAAGATAATAGTTGACATTATCAAGGGAAATATAGCCCATATTGAGCAGAACATAAAAATGAGCAGCAAGCAACAAAACACCCTTATAAATCTTCAAAGCTCATCAACATATCAAGTTCTCATGGTAATGAAGTATAAGATCATTCTGAAAGCCAAAAGGCATACGTGTGACTACTCAAAACATGCAATGGAGATGCCAGCTTCCGTATATCGAACAAACCAACAGTAGTATCTGACGATGCTGTAGCCAGAACCCATTCATTGTATGGGTTAAAAGATATGTAGTTCACCTGGAACCATGAAAGGAAAAGGTTATCAGTAACGACAATGACGCCGCGAATAACCCTAAGCAGAGACCAACAAAATATGAGTCACACAGCCATCATGGAAGAAGAGGACAAACTAAAGGATCAGACCTTTTCAAAATGTATGTACAAACTGGTGCAAAGACTATACAGGGTGAATGCCAAAAGGACCATGTACAAACTCTTATTCTTTTTCGTTATACAAGGCAGGTCCTCCAACCCTTAACTGAATCAAGGACTAGACAGGGTGGCACCCAGAGTGAATGTCAAAAGGACCCTAAAGTTGGCTCCCATTTAACTGAGGGAGCTGTGTGGGTGGACTAGGTGCACTAATTGGTTACTCTAGAACATGAACAAAAGTCTCAAGTTTAGCAGCAAAGCTTTTCACACCAAGCAATGTAAAACAAATAGAAGAAGCTTCCAAGCTGCCAACAAACCTAGTTCCAAGTGGTGACTGGGGACAAATTTAGTATTGTTGTAGGTCCAGTAGAGAGACAACTAAGATCAATTACTTCTGAACCAATAACCTAAAAAAGCATATACACTGAACACAATTTTATCCATGCAAACGCGCCCTTTGGATTGTCCTCAAGCATGTAACAGAAATTTGCACTTTCACATGAATATCTGAAAATGATATAGCGGTGCAGCAGAATAATAATCTTTGGGTGAACTCAGGTTTACTAAATCAAAGTACATCATGGACTGAATCCTAGCTACAAGAGGATTAGTGGTACCCATGAACAATAAGAAGCCTGCATAACTTCACTTAGCAACTGACGGTATAAAACCAAAGATGTTTTGGACCTTGGCGATTTTGAGACTATGTTTTTGTTTTCCATGCCTATGAGCTTATGGTACAACGTAGAATAAAAGCCTGTAATCGACTAAGAGGCCACTCAGGCCAGCAATTTACACCTTATTGCTTATAACAGTTTGGTTGAAAGTAAAATACTAATCACAAGTGAGACCTTAGTACGACAAATAACTTCACTATGCATGATTCCAGCAGATCCCAACTCCCAAGTGGATTCAGCTCGAAACTCATCAATTGCGACCCTAAGCACTTCTTCATTATTTTTTCTTTATTTTCGACTGCTTGCATCAGTTCATCTTGTTCTCCTAATGCTCATTCATCCATCACCCTAGTGATACACTCGCAAGTAGTCTTGTAAAGTTGGTACATTTGAAATATACAGTTGGTATGCCAATAAAATCAGATTAAAGTGAAACACGTATTTCATTGAAATACGTAACCAAATACATCAACAGTGAATAACTAATGAACATAATATCGCACAACAAAAGAATGACAGTCTTATCTTCAAAAGGTTAAACTTCTTAGTATTTCAGGACACATGGAAGGAAAACAAGATGTGCTTATTTAACAGAATGACACAAGCATGTAAGTGAAGGTTGCAAAATTACCTCTTTCTCATGAGCTTGGACAGAATGTTGGGCTGTGTTAGTGCGCATATCCCAAATCATTAGATAGCAATCATCCCCCACAGACCCAAACAAATTTTCATTCTTCAAGTGCCACGCTACATCCTCAACCACACTTCCATGAGCCTAATTCACAATCCTAACGTTTATTTCAGCATTGAACACCATTCAAGAAAAAACGAAAAGGTGCTATAACAAACATAAACGAAGAGGGTGAGAGCCAAATTAACCTCATAAACATGCATTGCCTCGAACACTTTATCTTGAGGACTTGCGGAAACATCCCACAAACAGATTTTGCAATCATTTGAACCACTCAAAAGGTAACCCTCTTTTAAATGGCTCCAGGACAAACCATACCCTTCTTTATCGTGACCCCTCAATCTCAAATCAGGCTCGCAAGATCCTCCTTCCTCCATCATTGTGTGTTTGCTACAGTCAAATACGTACACTTCACGTCCACTAGTCTTAGCTGCAACAACAGATGGGTTCTGAAACATACATCGTGCCCTATTCACCTCTCCATCAACGTGTATCTTTTGTATTATCTCCACCTGTTAAAAAAGAAAAACTCCCATTTAGTTTGCAACCTTATTGCTCTCCCTCTCACACAACTACAGATGCCCACAAGTGCGCGCACACTCACATACGTGTGCAAGGAAAACACTTAACACATATCTTGATACCAATAGATGATACAAAATCAAGCATGTAAAGGTGGGTATATGAGTAAACAATCCTCCACAGATGCATATCATTTTTTTGGTCTTTGACATTGATGTCCTCATTCAAACAGTCAGGGATACCATCACAAGGGGCTCAACAAGCAACTGGTACATAACATCAACACTTCAGCAACAACTGGGCTATTGCTTCTCTGATAAGTGGTGTCTTGCAGTATCAACTGGGCTAGTGCTTCTCTGAGAATCATGTTACACACTATAGCGGATAGCCTAACCTCATTCTAACTGTTTGGGTTTTGGTCCATGATGGCGTTGCGAAAACAATAGTGTTCAATTGCTCACCGACCTGACAAGTGGGTAAATATCAGCATAACTTTTGATTGGTAAAAGAATGGGACCCACCTCATTGTTCAACCAATTAAATGTTCACACACACAAGGGTGACCTCCAAGCTGGGTGAACAAAATTAAAACCATTTCCAAACAGGTAGGAAGAAACATGCTCCCTTTGCAAAATTACGACATGAACTTACAAATGTCGAGCATTCAGAATTTATTTTCAATACCGGATAGCATATAGATGATACATTTAAAATCTCAAAACAATGTCCGCAGTGATATTCAAGCCTTCTCTTTTCTATCAGCTAACATGCTAGACAACCATTTCAGAATCCCAAACAAACAGATTCAGTTGGTAATCGAATCAAATGCTTGCCGTTCATACACAGACGAAGAGAAAGAGAGAACAATTGCAAAATCCTAAATCAAACAAGATCAGTTGGGAGTTTAATCAAACACTTGGAGTTCATGCACACAGAGACAAAGAGAGGACAAACACATCAACTACTCACTATAAAGCTTCAAAACCCACCTTGGGAATCACCGGATCAGTCGCCGTTGCTGTCGACATCGGCGTGGCAGGGTTGCAAGGGAGGTGAGCATCGGCAACCATGAGGAAGTTCGGGCAGTCATCCGCTGTGTGGGTCCCAAGAATTAGCTTGTGTACGGCGAAGGATCCTTCAGAAGGTTGCGGCGGAGAGGGAAGCCATTGGACGGTGAGAGAAGGCCATTCGAGTGGGTGAGATAGCACAAGATCGTAGAGGAATGGGGTGTTCTTCTTCCACACCGTGAACTCCTCCTCCACCACCTGCTCAACGCCCGACTCTTCCTCTTCTCCCATATCTCTCTCTCTCTCTCTCTCGGTTCCCGCCAAAATGTTTACAGTGGAGTGGAGGGAGAACAACGTGTCTGAAACCGCTTTTGCAGGCGACCCTGTGAACATATTTGCAGGGGGAGGGTTCGGCTCTGGGCCGGCGAGACTTTTTTTTTTTTTTTGGCAGTGACGGCCCAATATGACATCCTGGTGGGTTTGGTCCATACTATGTAGTCTGATGCTATACGAACACTTCGGGCCCAACCCAACTATGTCTCATTTGTTGTGATTTTTCTGCTGTTCCGGCAAACAGCCCTTTCGTTCGTTCCCTTGAGGGTGGGGGCCAACCTGTTCCATATGAGCAGCACGAGGATAAATACGTAAAAGTAAGAAAGCCTGCCCCCACGAGCATTGAGAAAGAAGGATGCTTTTAGAGACGAAAGGCCATGAGAAGATATAGTCTATGATCCATGGATCTCTGATTGGGAAATCAGATCCAAGCTTTGTGGCTAGTCTGGGTGATATAGCCGTAAGAAGAATGCTTGGTATAAATAACTCACTTCTTGGGCTTCGATCTTTTTAACTCGACTATTATATATACCGTTGTAGTTTCTGTTTATTCAAATTGCAAAATTCAACTGTTTTGTAGCTTTAAAACTCTTCCATCTTTGAATGTTAGAAAAAAAATTATCTTCGAATTCTTCAACTACGCTAAATGGTTTGTAATTGCGGTTTGATTGATCAATTGAGGTATTACTTTTGAGTATTTTGTTAGGGATGATATAGTAAAGGCAACCGCAGTGTACCAAGAGAAGGAGAAATCGAGGTGTGAATGGAAAGTTCATAACTTCATAGGTGAATAGTGCTAATGGATATTTTTATGCGAGGAATTAGTAAATATTCATAGTCAAAATATATGAAAATTTAGGTTTGTAGTACTCTTACTTAGGGGTGTAATCATAAAACGGATACCAGATCGATAAACTGAACAAGATCGATGGTTGGATCTAATTTTTGGCTCAAATAGGTCTGGTCCAATCTGATTCAGTTTGAGTTTTTTTTTTTTAAAAAAATTCGGTTTTTAATTTATAGGCACTGAATCTATTCTGTATAAGTTAACTGAAAAAAATAAAACCTTAAGGCCAGGAGGACCTCCCACTCTTTAGTTACTTCAAAAATCTTTACAGAAAAAAAATGTTATAATTGGGCCATTACAATTAGCTTTATTCATAGTACCTAAAAAATTCTTTAAAAAATTGTGAAATTCATTAAAATACTTGGCCCATTACAATTGGATTTCTTCTCTTTTTTTTTTTTAGAAATATGGGCTTGGGCCCAACCGAACCGACAATAGGATCTAAACCGGTCAAGCCGAATCGGATTAAACCGATAGACTTCAATCTGATTTCGGTTTATCATTTGTTCAAACCGAAACAATCGATTTGATTTAAGTTTTTTAGCCAAACCGGACTGATTACACCTCTATTGTTACTTATCGTTCACATTTCGCGCTACCTTGTTGACTTCTTTCAAAATAAAATATTGTAAGTGGTTTGCCATAAAGTTTAAAATTTGAAACATCTAGCTGTGGTTTTTGTGTCTCTTTTTCCACAAGCTCATATATGAAATTTAGTTTGGATGTCCTTCCTTCATTGCCTTGCTTTTTATCCTTTAATTAAGTTTGTGAATATCGTACAGTACTAATTGGTATGCATTGTTTTGACATAAAAATAGAACCAATTACATGTAATATGTACTATTCTCAATACGGACCTGTACCAGAATACCAGCCTGTACTAGATTATTATTATTTTTTTATAGTTGTGAAATCTTTTTTTTTTTTTGCCTCTCTCTATGGTTTATATATATATATATATATATATATATATATATATATATATATATATATATATTGATAGTTGCGATAAATTCAATACGGTACTCGGTATATGACCGATACCGGTACATACCGTACTAATAGACAAATCAGTACTCAAGTTGATTCAGTATTCAAAACTTTGCCTTTAATCATAGAAGGTGGAGTTTTTTTTTTTTTTTTCAATCGCGGCTTCCTTTGCTTAGCTTTTTGTGCAATGAGATGTACAACTTTCTCAACAAACTATCATAGTCCTTGATTATTTCATGAATTGTTTTTCTAATAGATTCGGAGAGATTATAGTGTACTTTCTTGTAGTGCGCGTGTAGTACAGACAAAACGACATAATTTTAAAATTTTAACTCACCGCGCGAATTGTTGTCAAAATGAATAAAACCAAAATGATATAATTTTGAGAACAAAACAGACAAAACTATATCAATTTACCCGTACTATACGCGCAATATAAGAAAATACACTACAGCTCCTCCAAATCTTTTTCCACAAGCCTCTTGAAGATATGGTGTGAGCTCACCAACATTCCTATCATTCCAAAGAATTAAAAGATTTTTCTCAAAGTTCTTGTATTCTTGTTTAAGTGTTGTGTTCTTTTCAGGTGCGTTTTTCACCATGATTATGCTGTTGGGAAAAAATCTCGAACAAACAACGTTCAAGCCCACAACGTCCCTTACAGATTTTGAGAACAATAGATCATCGAACAAAAACAAAACAATCACACGTGCGTAATAGAAAAATAGAAAGAAAAGAACGAGACACAAGATATACGCGGAAAACCTCAACGCGAGGAAAAACCACGGGAGCCACACCAGTCCATTATGAATTAAATCGACGAGTACAAGTCTTCTCACAATCTCTCTAAGATTTGTATTTTCTCTTGACTTTCTCTCTCTCTAAAAAACTTGATTATTCTTCTCATATCTTAGAGAACCTCCCTAAAGATATATATAACAATCCATATCTTTTAGGAAACCTCCTAAAAGAGATATATATTAACTCCCTAAACAATAGGAAAAGATTTGATCATAATTGGCTTAGGAAAGAACAAATCTTGAGAGTCTTGCAAAGCTTTCGTGCATTCCCACACTACCGATAGTACCAGTCGCTACTTGACACTTATTACCGGTAATCTCAAGCACTGCCCAAAAAAGTCAGTGGCAAATACTACCGGTAATTCCAGTCACTGCTTGACACTTATTACCGGTAATACGAGGCACTGTCCAAAAAAATTATTTTTGTCTTCAAGGCACTAAAAATCAACCCGGATGGACATTCCAGTGGGGGGGTCTTCACCTCCTAACATATGCGAGTTCTCTTTCAAAAAAAAAATTATCAATTAAAATTAAAAAAAAAAAAGTATCGTCAGTTACCAATACGTACTTGGTATAACTCGATATTGGTTGGACCAATAGGTATGTTAGCCGAAACGATACACAAGCCTAACAATATAATTTGTATCCAATACGACACAGTATTAATAACATTGATCTCTATAATTTTCGATTAAAAAACAAAAGTTTGGCATGATAATAATGATATTGGGCCACAAAAGATATACCAAATTTTCAATGACAATAACAAACCACCACCTCCCATCATCATGCCAGCAAAATGGATTGGTGGGTTTTTTGTGCTTTCCAACCACACTAGCCACTCATCCAACCTTGGTCAAAAACAAATCATACCATATCTTTACCAAAAGAAAAAATAGTATATATTCCATTTATTTCACAACAAGAACCATGTGGGTAGCAATGTGACATAAAGCAATCTCATGCAATGATTAGTATGCCTAATTTATGACCCCATTGTAAACCATTATTAATTAGTTTTAAAATACCGTTACGTAGTGATTTAACTCTTTCATCATGACACATTAATATATCGCCTAATACTAAGTGGGTTGCGTTAGCAACCATTGGTTATTGAAGGTTGTGTGAGCCAACCTAAAACAAAACACATGCAACATTTATGTGAGATCTATCCACTTAGTACTAGGTGACATATGAATGTGTTGTGATGGAAGATGCTAATCACCACGTAGTTGCGTAGTGATGCAAGGTGTTAGCCGCCACATAGTGGTGCTCATAGTTTTTAGGTATTGTCAAGTGGTGGCTAATACTTTCTATCACCACGTATTTATACAGTATTCAGTACTAAGTGTATAAATCTTATATAAATATATAATGATAAAAAAATATTAAATCATCACGTGATGTTACTTCAAAATCACATGAATTATTGGTCCCTCATTTCATAACCAAAGCAAACGTGGAAGAAGAATCTTATGTAATTGAGCACAACTCTTAATCTTTTTGACTTTCCAACTAGAGTATAGCCAAAATCATATGCCAAATCCAAATCATAAACTCCCAAAAGCTAAAAAGTTAAGAAAGTAAAAGCTAACAAAATAAAATTGCCAACGTCTTTCCAAGAAACAAGGTCAAAAGCTAATAAATAAAAAATGGCATTCAAATAAAAATGGATTTGAATTTTAATTATTCATTCGCGAAAGTTGAGAATTTGATTTTTATTGAATTATTATTATTATTTTTATTTAAATTTGTTTTATAATTTTTTATTTTGTATTAACTGTTGGTTCGTCTCCATAAAAAAATTATGTTCAAAAAACTAAAAAATTTTAGAAAAGACAAAAAAATAAATCAAACCAAAATCTATTTTGACTTATTTTCATTTTTTTTATTTTTAAATTTTTTGACATAATTTTATATTTTCTAGATTTTTTTCGTCATGACAAACTAACAATCAACCGAAAATTAATAAAAACATAACGAATACAAAATTTAAATAAAAATAAAAATTTACAAACTATAGGCCAAATAGACCCTTTATTTAGATACAATTAAAAAACTTTCGAGCAAAACTTAAAAAAAAAGAACACACACAACATTTAAAGGACATTTTATTGTACAATAATCAGATTTTTTTAAACACGAGATGGATGATCGTCCCAACACAGCGATAGCAAATAATTAATATTTAATCTAATCAATGACACAAAATATGTAAATTTCCATTTTATGGTACATAATTGACACACATAACAACACTTGAGACAAAAAAAAAACTCCGAAAATACACACTTACCTCCCAAATTAATACCAGAAGCATTTAGAAATTAATTGACAATAATCCACAAAAATTAAAAACAGACAACATTCGGAGGATATTTTGTGAGGTGTTAACCTGCGGTCGATCACATGACGACACATGCGGCGGGGTTTTCATCGCTGAATGCGGTGGTGTACCGCACTTCAGTAGAACTGGCACGTGCCAGCTGAGAAGTGTTTGGGTCCTGAGAGTATCGCACGTACCCAGCGGGGGCTTTCCTATCGTACACACCCGCTGCGTAGGGATGAGCGACCTCATCGTAAGGAACGTAGGGCCAGAGTTCAGCTTTCTTACCCGTCCGATGATGAACGCGGGCCACCACCTTTTCGGGCTCCACGTATCCGACGACCGTCAGTTTGTGCTGCTTGGGCTGTATATCGACGGATTGTACACCTTTCATCCCTTCCACGGATCTCCTCACCTTTCGCTCGCATCCTTCGCAGTCTATCTTCACCTTTATCTCCACCGTCTGATCAAACATACCAAGTTAGTAATTTAGTTGCTAATACAGTGATGTAAAAAAAAAGTCTAAAATGTGCACGAAACTCACACAATTTCAGAAATGTGCACGAATAATTTGTGTTCCTAAACTTATTCGGAAAAAAAGGGTCTCTAATCTATATAATTAGACAACTTCTAACTTGACAAATATCTGATTCATTTAAGGACTATTCATAGTTGTCATTGCAGTCTTTGTAGTGTACGTGTAGTGGAAATAAAATAGCATAATTTTGCTATTTTTGTCCATTTTATTTTCACAATCACGTCGTCTAGACTTACTTTGAAAATTATTACCAAAATACATAAGATTAAAACAATGTATTCGAAGACAAAACAAGAAAAAATACGTAAATTTATCTGGACTACACGTACTACAACCCTGCCTCGCTGGTATAAAGATCGAAAGGTGTACTCCAAAGAACCCAATTCCACATATTAAAAGGGTAAAAAGAAATCCCAACAACAAATCCAATCATTTTATCTAAAAATACAAAAGTAGTTTTAGCTATCGTTTTCAACTAAAAAGATTAATTATTTGAATCACTATTATTTACTAAATAAAGTCAAGGGTATGATGCCTGTGTCTCTGTGTATTAATTTAAGGGTGTTATTGTTCTGTTTGTTTAGTGTATTGTCTTTAGAAATTTGCAAAAAGAAAATTATTAAGACAAAAACTAGAAACAGTTTATCAGATGCAAACATTAGGTATGTGAATTGGGGGTCGGTAATGCACCTCAGTCTAAACGCTCTGTTAATTGATTTGGGTGTGAATCAGTGCGGATTGAAACGGAAGCCAAAGCTAAGCCACTTGTTCAGCACGTAGGGACACATAACTTTATGTCTAATGTGGAAGGATTATAACCGATCTGTTGATTTGGGTGTGAATCGGTGCAAATTGAAACGTTAGCCAAAGCTAAGCCTGTACGGACGCCTAACTTTAGGTCCTAACTAGTAATCGTTAAGCCTAAAGGGACGTCCGTCTTTATATGAATAATTATTCAATGCTTATGAGGTATCATGTAATACATCTACATAGTGCTATTAACAAATTACCTAACAATAAATTTTTAGTAGAACAAAAATAATTATTTTTTGTAGGTTCTTACTAGACAAGAAATGATATACATACTCCCTTCGTCCATTTTTTCGTAACAAAAAGTAGCATAAATTTTATATTTTGTTATATTAAATCAAAATTTTAATTAATTCTTTAAATTGATACCCAAAAAAATCTAAATTAAGCGCAGAACTAATTCATCTTTTAATCCAAAAATATACAATTTTTCATAAAAAGCAAATTACAAAGGACCCGCAAAAGCAAGATTTCACGAATCACGATACCTTATTAGTCGAAAATTATCAGATAAAGGATGCAAATATTTCGCAGAATATCCAATAATTTATTCTGCACACCTCACGAATAGCATGGCCTCAATGCCTATGGCCATGCCCAAAGCACTAGGATTTTGATGTCGATAACGTGTTTAAGCACGTGAGTTTCGCCACATGGCGTACGGTTATTCGATATAAGAGTTGTCAGACGTGGGCACAATCCGACAAAACCGGCGGATAAGTAGTTCATATCAGAGGAAATTAAAAGATCCCGATCGCCAGGTGGACGGTCCAGATACGAGTAAGAATAAAGGAAGTTTTTCAAAGGAGGTGGGAAAAGACATTGATGGTTCCATATATTGACAAACTTTGTTTGTGGAAATAATAAAAAAATAAAAAGTATATTAGAATCCAAGTGTGTGGCAATAGTAGATTAGAATCCAAGTGTGTGGATGAATAACACACTTTTGTTGGTAAAAATTATGAACTAAATTTGAGAAAAATTCAAACAAAAAAAATATAGATGTTTTAAACACATTCGAATATAAATATATTTAAAATCGTTAAATATAAGATAACATGCATCCAATAATTTTAAATACAAATGTGTTCGAATTCGAATGTATTCGAAATATTTATATTCTTACTCAAATTCAAATAAGACAACCCAAATAGACTTTTTAAACTTTTATCATAATTTATCACTTTTAATATTTTTTATCAAAACAAATAACTAACTGAAATAAATTGACGACAATATGATAAAATCAAAACAAATATAAAAAAATAAATTGCCGACAAACGTGACTTGGCTTTAATCTCACTTAATTATTTAATTTTTTTCACTCTTATGTAAATTTTTTTCTTTAGTCAATTTTTTATTATTATTGATTAATCTCGAAAAAATTCAAAAAAAATTTAAATAATGAATTAAATTTAAAAAACTAAAAAATGACTTTAGTATTTTTTTAATATTTTGAATATTATTTTATAATTTTTAAATTCATCTCATCATTACAGACTAATGATCCCAAAAAAAAAAAAAATTGATACCGAACGATGAATGTAAAAAAAAATGCTTAAAATCAAGTGAGGGCAATTTTGGAGTCGTAACCGCCTACACAATCGAGGTGGTGAGGTCAGTTTAGTCATTTATGCTGCAAAGAGCAAGCAGATGCCAACTCACGCAAGTCATCGGTGGTGATCTTTCGGCAGAAGAGCGGTGGGTATCCCCGCCGTGCACAATCTAGGTAGGTGCCGCGGTGGTTGCTATAACAACGGCCGTCGGCCGGAAAACGGAACCAAGATTAAGTATATGCATTTCACAGTGAAAGGTTCGAAGATCTGTAGTTGGCGTAACAGATCTGATTCGTTCGAGTAACTGTGTAATCAAATAGCAAAGTTTACATCGAACTTGTGCCAGAAACTACTGTTCGTAACCTATTTTTAAAACAACTTCTGTTCCGTTTTTCAAAAGAATTCACATCACGGAGAAATCTTCGTAAAACGAAGCTCTGACTTTCGCAAACTAAGGAAATGGAAAGAGAAGCAGACAAACGTATCCATATGTGAGTGTAGAGTGAGAAATCGAAGACAAATGGAGAAAGAGTACCTGCAATTGCCTGCGTTTCTTGTAGTGGGAGCTACCGCCGGAGCAATCGAAGATGTTGGAGAGATGATCCAGAGCACCCATTTTTCCACTAACTGCTGTTGTAGTATCAGAACTAGAACAAGATGAAGTCGAAAGAAAATATCCCAACAACTATGTTTTCTCTCTCTCTCTCTCTTCGAATTTACGTCTGAGATTTTAATTGATAATACTCTTTTTGTCGATATGAGGAGGTTACCATTTTTTTTGTTATATAAACCTCAGAATTAGATCTGAGTCGTTCATTGTCTGCTTAGCTCCGTAGACTTCTTTTGCCACGTGTCTCAAATCTACTGGACTATGAGCCTCTTGTATTTACTGTTATAGTATCACGTTTTCATTTACGCGTTATATTGAATGATGATGATATGTACACATCAACAATTAGCCCTTCAAACAAACTGTTCGGAGGGGCCCGTTTTATGTCGACGACCAGTGTGAAGTGGAGGCCCCTCATTGACGTTGGGAACTCTTGGTATGACAGTAAGAAATTTGATACTTAGCCTTTAAACCCTTTATTTAAGATAAGGTTTATTGTACATAATTTTATACTTTTCAAATTTTTTTATCAAGACGGACTAATAAACTACAAAATATTAAGGTTAAAACAACAAATGCAAAAAAAAAAAAGAGACAAAAAATAAATTGGAATAAATTAGTTAGGGCAAACCCACCCAATATCATAAATTCCCTTAAAATATATCTTCTCAACTACTGGAGAGTGAGCAAATGCTGAAAAAACATGAAGAGACGAATCCCTGTGCAGATAATGAGACAAACGCAAGAAGAAGAAGGACCAGTCGTGTCCTATGCCGAGAGGTTCTAAATTAAAAGATTCTGTGATCAGCCCGCTCTAACAACAAAAGGTCAAGGAAGGAGGATGTACCTAGAAAGGGAGATTATGACGGGGCGAGAGGGTTTTTTTTGGAGTTTGCAGGAGAATCACCGAAGGGTTCACTCGAAGAATAATAATAACCAGTGAGGAAAAATGAAGGGCCAAGACGTGTTTGAAAAAACTGTTTACCTAACCCAAAATGTGAGCGGTTCGTTGGAACGCACAACGGCTATATGGAAGCCAAGTGTAATAACAAGGGGAAAGCATGTAGCAACATTTAATGCCAAGCGCGAAACGAAGAAAAATCGTAACCGTCACTTCTCCTTTTATACTTTGATATTTCTTTACAATCACAAGTATTCACTCGGAAACAAGAGAATAATTGATGGGTATGAGAACTTAATTACGAGGCCTGAGCACATTCGGTCAGGATAGGCGAGCAGGTCTTTTCACCTCGGACTCCTCCTCAACTCAGTTGCCTACGATGTCTGAGAAGACCTAGCTTCCTAATGGTATTCCAGAAGACTACATAGTCTTGTCATAAAATTGCTCATACTTTGATGGATTAGAGTTAATCCCTAGGATCATGGGATAACGCAGATAAGTATTATATATCTGGCACCATTCCTATCCATGAGGAACAACTTTCTAATCACACTCCACGGTGCCAAAAAATATGTGACTCTGACCTTCTATAAAGACAAAAGCTAACTAGCTCTACCATATAAGGTATGGAAACTTAGGCGTTCTTGTTATTTGAGCTTTCCATTAAGTTTCCTCCATTGGAGGGATGTTGGCAAAGTACTACATCAGTGTCAAGTGTTTAATAGGTTCAGTCGGGCGGAGATGTGCAAATCGGCCATCAACTGTATTTTTGTCGGTTAGACATTAGTCATGAAATCTATCACATTATTGGTGGGTCAAGGACAAACACATCTCGATAAAACGAAACTGTGAGTGATTCACGAGAGAATCACCTTCCACAAGGTTATGACATTCAAGGTGTTAGCGGATGTAAGTGGGTTGATTTAGAAAATCGGGACGGAAAGCTAGAGACTCACTATCCAGCCGAAATGGTGCTTCTCTCAGTATGTGTACCTGTGATCTGCAAAAGAATAATCTGTCAAAGAGTCCTCTGCCGCTGTGGCAGGAGAACACTCCGATGATTAAGTCAGGCACAATCTCACAGGGAAAAGGTTAACTGTAAGCTGATATTCTCCATCAGCGAATGAAAACTCTGGAGTATTTAGGCATACCTCAAATCCGTCATCTGAGGGTGTATTTATAGATTTCCCTGGTGCCCTAACTCTTATCTGGACTATCTTGGGCCCCCATTCTCTTTGGGCCTTTAGTTATGCCCGGAGTGTCCTCTGACGGGACGTGGGAGTCACATCCGTAACTGAATCCTGACAAGATCTCACAGGGTCCCACCCCATCCATGATTCTATTTCCTTTTCGGATATACGGTTATCAGTCGCTTTCTCGGGCTGCCCGTAATCCTGACCGCCTTTCTCAGGTCGGCAATACTTGAGTCCGCCTTTCTCAGGTCGGCATCCTCCGTACTTGATTCTGTTACCCAAATATGAGCGTGATCGGCACTTCTCATGTCGGCCACTACCACACGTGATCGGCACGTGCCTCTGGAAATGTAATTCGGTCTCGGCCGAATTCTGGAATAAACCTGGGGAGTAAAAGGTATTTTCTCAATTACATTTTACCCCCGTCAATTGCCCCCTAGCTTCGGCTGCTTTGAACCGACTTGGCGAAGTAGTCGAGGCTACGTACTGCACTCGTGGCGTCCTCTGCTATTCTTGGTCGGACGGTTTCTGAACCGTCATGCGTAAGCCTCTGGCGTCGCATTCAAGTCTGATGAGTCGTGCAGCAGGCTTTGTGGCTTTCGAGGCCACGCGCCTCCTGCGCGCGCCCCGTACGTGGAGCGTCTTCATTGGGGGAGGCTTAGGGTCTTATCTGTTTGACTTCCCTCCCTATAAATGCTCGATTGTTCTCATTTTTTCACTTTTCTTCTGCAATCTTCCACTGTCTTCACACCAGAGAGAGAGTTCACCCGCCGTCGTAAGTTCCTTTCAACCAGAACCTTAGGTTTTCCTTCTTTTTCTTGACCTTTCATCCCTTTCTGCTTTCTGTAATGGGAATTTTTAGGAATTTAGTTGACACGCCGGAAAAAATGGCAATTTTCCGGCGACGGTACAACATCCCCAACGATGTTGCCGTCGAACTTAATAAGCCGGATACCGCCCGGGATGGGAACGATCTTGACATCCTTCACGTCCCATTGATGGCGGTTCTTGAGGGCGGAGTTCGGTTTCCACTCAATCGCCTTCTCCGTGAAGTGCTTTGTTGGTACCGGCTCCATCCGATGCAGATTTCCATCAATACATATAGGATCATCCATAGCATTGTAGAACTGAATAGATTGAACCAAACCGACATAGGGCTTCGGGAGATCCGATTTAGCTATGATATGGTCAGGAAAAGCCCCAATTCCTACTACTTGAAGAACAGACCCAATGAGGAGAGAATGGTTACTTATCTGACGGACTCCAGCCGAGGTAACGACGATGATTTCCTCATCGTTGCTGGTAACTGGGAGATTGGCCGAGATGAGCCTGAAAAACCCAAGTTCCATATCCCGACCCGGTTTGGAGTCATCCGTTAGTACCCCAACCTTGTCTTTCAATTCCATGTCTTTTTCCTTCTGATGCCGAACATATTTTGATACTGACTGTTTTTCCCGTCTTATCATGCAGCCACCAACGCCAATAAGTTCCGAAACAGGCAGGCGGTAAAGCTTGACGAGATAAGGAAGGTCGCCCGATACACAGGATCCTTCGGCAGCAGCTGGGCCCGATCACCCGAAGTGCTTCTCGGATACATTGGGAGCTATCGGGGATACAGCAAAAAGTCCATCCCGGACGCCGACGTCGCTGGTGCCGATCTTCAGAACTACATTCCGCCTTCCGAGGCTCGGCTATTGGAACCGGTGACAGTAGCTGACGTCGGGAACTTTCCGATCTCGTTTGACTCCGCCTACAGCTCTTTCGATTCGCCTTGTAACGGGGACTCAAGAGACGACCAGGAAGTCGACCAAATTCCCGACTCAATGGCACGAGATCCCAATATTCCGAATTTGCGTGAAATGATTCGGGAACAGAAGAAGAAAAACCCCCAGGTAGGCCCGAGCTCGCAGAGGATGCCGCCGACCTCAGCATCTGGCGAGGCTTCAGATGATGTTCCGCTCATTCTGAAGCGGAAACCGAGGGACCCTCCTCAGGAAGTTCCAGCTGCAACGAACTTGCCGAAAAAGAGCAAGACGGCCGAGAAGGCAAAAGCTGTTGAGGAGGCTGCCCCATGGCGCCCTTCCTTGCTGGTGAATGGGGTTGATCCCGTCACTGTCGCCGACTCGGCGCAAGACCTCGCCGTCACGCAAACCCTGGCGGGTGCGTTGATGTTGCCAAAAGATATCGAGCCTTACGTAGGCACCGATCTCCCGACTTTGATGCGTTCTGTGATGGCCCACGAAGTTTTCGTAAGTATTTTGTCTTGGTTGTTCTTCGGTTGCCTTTACTTGCGATTTCATATCTGCCTTCTGACTTCCCGATCTCGTTACAGGCTGCGCAAAAATCTATGCTGTGTCTGAGCCGCTTCCAGGATTTGGAGACTCGGTACGCCACTATGGAGTCGGAGCTGAAGAATACCAATGCTTTGTGCTTCAGACTTCAAGGGAGAGCGGCCTCTTCTCGGCAGAAGATTAAGGACGCCGATCTCAAGCTTAAAGATGTTCAGTCCCAGCTTGACACAGAGAAGATGAGGTCTTCCCAACTGGAGGATCGGATAGCCGATCTTCAAAATCGGCATGCAACCGAGCTGAAGACTTCTTATTCCAGGGGCATGATGGATGCTGCAGCCGACTTCTTGGCGAACCAGTTGCCCGAGCTCCAGGCCGATCTCGTCAAGAAATGCTGGAAAGCTGCCCTGGAAGCCGCCCTGGTTCCGGCTGATTCTTCTGTGTACTCCAGGGTTCCGTCTGTTACCCAACTGGAGGTTATGGTGCCCGAAACCGAAGAAGAGGGCCAGGCTGCAGCTGGTGAAGGAGAGGCGGGCCAGATTGCCCTTGCTGGTGTCCCTGCTGCTCAACCTCAGTCTGCCGATGAGGATGTAGTTATAGTTCAGGCTGCCGATGTTGCGCCTTAGGATTTTGTTTATTTCTTTCTTTTCTGTAACTCGAGTTTTTGCAACTCATATGTAACCCGACTTTATGAATTAAATGAAACTGTTGTGACTCCTTTTTTCTCTATCTGTTCCACATACTTTTCTCAAGTAGTAAATTATTTAAATCAATTTCATACTTTTCTCAAGTGATGACTCTTTTCTAACTTTTCTCAAGTGTGTTCGGGTGTTCTAACTTTTCTCAAGTGTCGAACCGGCTCTGACCTTTCTCAAGTCATGTTGGCTGTTTAACCTGTAGCTAGGCTTAAACACATACTTTTCTCAAGCATTTTCTGGAGTCCAAACTTTTCTCAAGTATTGAACCTTTCTCAAGTATGTTCGGCACGATTATAAACTTTTCTCAAGTATGTTCGGCACGATTGTAAACTTTTCTCAAGTGTTGAATCTTCTCAGACTTTTCTCAAATCTGTTCGGCACGATTGTAAACTTTTCTCAAGTGTTGAATCTTCTCAGACTTTTCTCAAATCTGTTCGGCATGATTGCGAACTTTTCTCAAGTCTGTTCGGCACGATTGTAAACTTTTCTCAAGTGTTGAATCTTCTCAGACTTTTCTCAAATCTGTTCGGCATGATTGCGAACTTTTCTCAAGTGTTGAATCTTCTCAGACTTTTCTCAAATCTGTTCGGCATGATTCAACACTTTCTCAAGTGTTGAATCTTCTCAGACTTTTCTCAAATCTGTTCGGCATGATTGTAAACTTTTCTCAAGTGTTGAATCTTCTCAGACTTTTCTCAAATCTGTTCGGCATGATTGTAAACTTTTCTCAAGTGTTGAATCTTCTCAGACTTTTCTCAAATATGTTCGGCTGGACTCCTCTTGCCCCCTAGCTTCGGTTACTTCGATCCGACGTGGCAGAGTAGCCGAAGCTATAAAGCATATTCATGATGAGCTTTGTTTCGATATAGGGGATTTCCATCCGTGTCTGGCACGCTTTGGGGGCGTGCTCTGTCCGCCATAAATGCGACGTGACCGTTGGTGCTTCAGTAACTCGGACGTGCCTTTTATAAGAACGACGCGCCTTTTCTGCGCGTGTTTTGACGTGGTGCTTCAGCATCTCAGACGCGCTTCAATGATTGGTCCAGGAGTAATGGATCCGACGGTTGGGGTTTAAAGCGTGCGACGCTTCGGATTTACCCACGCAGAACCCTATAAATCCCTAACTTCGTCTTCTTCATTTCTTTCCTTGCTCTACTGTTCTTCTTCCACCTTTTGTAAGTTGTCCCTTGTAGAACTCTTCTTTTTGTCTTTCTTGTTCATTTTTCTTCCCCGCTCATTCTCTGAGTATGGGGATCTTTCGTAAACACTTCGCCTCTCCGGCGAGGATAGCAGAGTTCCGTAGGCATTACCAAATTCCAGACGACGTTTATGTAGAGATTAACAAGCCTGAGACTCATCCTGAGATTCGGGATGAGGACTCCATCCACATCCCTCTCATGGCTGTTATTGAGGGTGGAGTTAGGTTCCCCCTCCACCCTTTACTGCGTAGGGTTCTGTCCTACTATAGGCTGAATCCTATGCAGATATCTATAAACTCATACCGCATAGTCATGGGCATAGTTCGTTTGAACGAGCTGTGCCAAACGAACTTAGATCTCTGGGACATAAACGATAATTATGATATGGTGTACAAAAAAGATGAGAGATGGTATCTGAAGTCGCGTAGAGGCCGAGAGAAGATAGTGACCAATCTCCCTGACTCGAACAGGGGGAACGACGATGACTTCCTCATCGTCTCGGGAAACTGGGAATTTTCTGCCGATGAACCCGAGCGCAAGAGGCTCCCTGTTCCCCGCAGATTCGGGAAACCCCGTTAGTCCCCCATTCTCTTTTGTTTTGATTTCTTCAGCTTTGCCGATCTCATGTTTCTAACTGTGTCGGTTTATTCGTGTGCAGCTTCAAACGCAAATCGCTGTCGGACTTCGCAGGCTACACATCCAGAGGATCTGAAAAAAGTTCTTCGGTACAAAGGCGTTGAAGGCCAAGCCGAACCGAGAGCTGCCGAAGTACTGCTGCGATATAACCCGTCTTACAAGGGTTATATCAAAGAGAAGAAGTTCGTTGCCGAGGTGGTAGCTGAGACGTCTTCGGTTGCGGTCCCTGAAGGTGTTCCCTTGCCGTATCTCCGGGAGCCCAGCCGAGTCACGGTTGCTGCTGTGGCCGAATCATCCTCATCCTCATCCTCATCCTCATCCTTATCCTCATCTTCTTCTGAAAGGACGCAGTCTCCGCTTCGGATTACTCTGATTCCCGAAGAAGAGAGAAACACAGACGCCGAAGCCATGTCTTCAAACCCCGACATGCCGAATCTGAAGGATATGATAAGGCTGAGGAAGACTGCTGCCGCGTCGGAAAAGAAGGTTTCTGGGGTCGTGCCGACTCCCACCGACGCAAAGAAGGTGCCGATTCCCCTGCAGATGAAGAAACCTTCTGGGATCATCCTGGCTAAGAGGAAGCCAGACGAGGGTGAGAAGCTGCCGAGTCTCCCTCCCTCCGATGCCGAAACCGCCAACGCCGACCGGAAGAGGCGGAAACTGGTGAAGGCACACCAGGCCGGTCCCTCCGAGGAGAAGGGCAAATCAACGGTTCCCGAGAAAGCCGGGACCTGGCCTCCTCCTTTGCTGATAAATGGTACGACCCCTATCACGGCCGCTGACACGGTCCGAGATCTGGGAACTACTATGGCTCTGGCCGAAGCCCTGATGCTGCCGAAGGACATAGAGCCTTACGCCGATGAAGAAGACCATGCCGTGCTTCGGCTGACGATCGCGCACAATATTTTTGTAAGTTTCTTATCTCGGTAATAAATTCTGCAAATTCCTTTGTGCTTGTTATAACTCTGATGTTAATGCTGCAGGCGATCCAGAAATCCATGCTTGGCATGAAGAAAGCTCAGGATCGGGCAGAAAAACTTGACAAGGCTGAGGCCGAAGTGAGGGAGTTCAAACTGAAGTTCTCCACTGCTCAGGATCAGGCCGACAATTTCAAGAAGGAGGCCCGAGAGATGGCCAAGCAGGCTAAATCCTCGGAGTATTTCCTATCTGAAGAGAGGAAGAAGACTGCCGATCTTGTAGCCGAACTCACTGCTTTCAAGGCTAAGCATGCCGACGAGATGGCAGAAGAAAAGAAGAGGGCCACCGATCTCGCGGCAAAGCATGCCGAAGAAGCAAAAGAGGCTCGTAAGCTCGGGATGAAAGAAGCTGCTGAGGACATCCTCAACAATCAGATCCCCGAGCTGCAAGAGGAGTTCCTGGCGTTGGGTTGGAAAGCAGCGCTCAGGGCTTGCAATGTGGCCGTTGACTCGGCCCTGTTCAAGGAGATTCCCCACTCCTCTGATCTTCCTGATGAAGAAGAGCCCCTCCCCGATACCAAGACCAATGAAGCCGACCTCACCGTCGAGGACTATGAAGTCGACGTTGTCGGGGGGGACCCTGCTGCTGAAGAGGGCCGAGCTCAAGATGACCAAGTGGAGATCGTCTGAAGGATTTCCACATTTTCTTTTTGTTTTCTTTAAGTCTTTTTTATGTCCACTTTTGTATTCTCCTCTTGTAATCCACGAGTGAATGAAATTCGAACTTCTTTTCAGCATCTCTAGTCTTGATACAAACCTGAGCTCTTCTCTTAAAACACGAACTTTTCTCAAGTATGTTTGGTAATTCAGAACTTTTCTTAAGTATTGAATTTTTCTCAGGTATTGAGCCGAACAAATTTTTCTCAAGTATGTTCGGCTACGTATCCTGTACTTAGGCCCAAACATGTTTTTCTCAAACACGCTGGATGCTCGTACTTTTCTTAAGCGCGGGGCCGATCAAACTTTTCTCAAGTCTGTTCGGCTGAACACATACTTTTCTCAAGTATGTCCGAAAGTTCAAACTTTTCTCAAGTGTTGAACGTCAGTATCTAGGGTAACACAAAACTAAATTCGATGAATATCTGATTCGAACATTGAAACTAGAACTTTCATTTACTGGGAAAATGAATACAAGTGTTGAAATAAAGAAATTACTGATAAAATTTCTTAAGGTTGGAGACATTCCAAGTCCTCGGTATTTCTTTATCCCCCAGATCCTGCAATTTGTAGGCACCCTTCCCGAGTCGGCCAATAACCCTGTATGGACCCTCCCAATTGGCCCCGAGCTTGCCATCAGTTGGATCTTTTGTATTTCCCATGACCTTACGAAGGACTAGGTCACCGAGATTGAATTCCCTCTGATGGACTTTCTTGTTGTATGTTCTTGACAGAGTTGATTGATACGCGGCGAGTCTGATCATGGCCCTATCTCGTTTTTCTTCGGCAAAATCGAGCTCTATTGCCAATGCTTGATCATTGCCACCTTGCTCCATTACTTCTGTTCGGAGAGTCGGGATGCCGACCTCAAGAGGAATGACAGCCTCAGTGCCATAAGCAAGCGAATATGGAGTAACACCTGTAGATCGGCGAGGAGTGGTCCTGTATGCCCATAAAACGAGTGGCAATTCTTCTACCCACTTTCCCTTGGCTTTCTCTAGTCGTTTTTTCATTCCTCCCAATATCGTCTTGTTTGAAGCTTCAGCCTGCCCATTGCATTGCGGATACGCCACTGAGGCGTAATAGTTTTTGATCTGATACTGTGAGCAGAAAGCTTTGAACTTGTCCTGGAACTGGGTTCCGTTGTCCGAGACGATGGCGTAGGGGATGCCGAACCTGGTGATTATGTTCTGCCAGACGAATCGCTCGACATTCTTCTCGGTGATTTTAGCCAGTGGTTCGGCCTCTATCCATTTGGTAAAGTAATCTGTGGCAACCAACAGATACTTCCTCTCCCCAGTTGCTTTGGGTAGCGGGCCGACGATATCCATTCCCCATTGAGCAAAGGGCCATGGACTGGTGAGTGGTGCCAGATCGGCTGCAGGTTGATGTGAGATCGGGGCGAATTTCTGGCATTTTTCGCACACTTGGACATATTTCTTCGCGTCCTCTTGCATATATGGCCACCAATATCCCTGTGATATAGCACGATGGGCTATGGACCTTCCCCCAGCGTGACTCCCACATACCCCCTCATGAATCTCATACAGGAATTTCTGAACCAGAGTTGGGTGTACGCATTTTAAATAGGGACCGGTGTAAGACTTACGATACAGTTCCTGCTTCGGTGATAGCCAGAAACGTGTTGCTTTGATACGCAGCTTGTGGGCTTCTTTTTTGTCTTCGGGGACGGTTCCCCCAGTGAGGTAGGAGACGATGGGATCCATCCAACTTGGGCCGAGATCGATTTCCAAAGCCTTCTCGGCAATGGGGACGTCGATGCTCGGGTACTCGATGGAATCCACGTATATGGTCCTGAATTTGTCTCTGGGTATCGCCGAAGCCAAACATGCCAAGGCGTCTGCGTGGTCGTTCTGTCTTGAGCTGATGTGCGTCATCACCGTTTTCTTGAACTTTGATAACTCCGCTTTAGCCCTCTCTGCATAGGCGGCCATCCTCTCATCTCGGGTGGCATATTCACCACTGAGCTGGTTGAGAACCAGTTGTGAATCACAGAAGACCTCCACATGCTCTGCCCCCAGATTGTGTGCGCACTTAAGTCCGAGTATCAGTGCCTCATACTCGGCGACATTGTTGGAGGCGCTAAAATTCAATCGGAAGGACTGCTCAAAATAACACCCATCTGGTTCTTCTATCACGATGCCGACCCCAGATCCCCTTGAACACGATGACCCATCGACATACAACCTCCAGTATGGCGTTTGATCGGGAACTATTTCCCCCTGTTCGGGCATTTCCTCCTCTGAGATTGAGGCGACGATTTCCTCTGGTTCGTGGGAGAATTCCGCAACAAAATCTGCCAGGACCTGTCCTTTTATTGCTGTCCTCGGGAGGAAATTGATGTCATATTCCCCGAGCTCCACGGACCAAGTTGCCACCCTTCCCGACAGTTCCGCTCTTCTCAAGACAGTGCTGATGGGATGTTTGGTCGGCACTTCTATCGTATGGGCCAGGAAATAGTGCTGCAACTTTCTAGACGCCACCACAAGGGATAGGATCAATTTCTCCAAGGGGAGATATCTCGTCTCCGAGTCCAGGAGCGTCTTGCTCACATAATAGACCGGCGTCTGCTCACCATCTTTGTTTTTTAATAGAACCGCACTGACCGCATGCTCGGATACGGCCAGATAGAGTGTCAACACATCTCCCTTCTCGGGAGTTATGATTAGCGGGGGGTTCGCCAAGTAGTTCTTCATTTCTTGGAAAGCCTTTTCGCATTCTTCCCCCCATGCATACTTGGACTGTTTTCTCAACAGCTGGAAGAATGGCCGACATCGATCGGAAGATCGGCTGATAAACCTGTTGAGGGCTGCCACCATCCCGGTTAGTCTTTGAACTTCTTTCACAGTCCGGGGACTCTGTAAATTCTGCAAGGCGACAATCTGATCGGGATTAGCTTCTATCCCCCTCCGTGTAACCAGATGTCCCAAAAACTTCCCCGAGCTGACTCCGAAGGCGCACTTCGATGCGTTGAGCTTGAGCTGGTATTTTCTCAATACCTGGAATGTTTTGCCGAGGTCGCTTATGTGGGATTCTGCCTCCTCGGTTTTGATCACCATGTCATCGATGTAGACCTCCATGCTCTTCCCGAGCAACTCTTTGAACATGAGGGTTGCCAAACGCTGATAAGTTGCCCCTGCATTTCTTAAGCCGAATGGCATCACTTTATAGCAGAAGAGTCCGCGGGGAGTGATGAAGGACGTTTTTTCTTGGTCCGGCGCGTGCATAGCTATCTGGTGATATCCCCGATATGCATCCAGGAAACTCATTCGCCGATACCCCGCTGTGGCATCCACCAGCTGATCTATCTTGGGCAGTGGAAAACTGTCTTTGGGGCAGGCTTTGTTGAGGCTGGTGAAATCCACGCAAACCCTCCACTTGCCATTCTTTTTCTTGACCACCACGGTGTTGGATAACCACTCGGGGTAGTGCACCTCTCTGATGGCGTCGGCCTCCAGCAGCCGATCTACTTCCTCTGTTACGGCATCCACATGTTGGATTGCCGGTCTCCTCCTTTTTTGCATCACCGGTTTGTGGGCTGGATCCACGTTCAGATGATGGCATATGATGTCCGGGCTCACCCCAGGCATCTCCTGTGGCGTCCAAGCGAACACATCTATATGCTCCTTGAGAAATGCGACCAGGGCCCCCTCGTCCCGCTCTGATAGTTCTGCCCCGATCAAAAAATACCGCTCTTGATCTGTCTCGTGAGCCGGTACCTGCTTCAGTTCTTCCACAACGCGATCGGCCGGATTGCGCCCGATATCCTCTATTGTTGGCCGATCTGGGACTTCGATGGACTTCACATGTTCGGCCTTAGGTTTGTGCTTGATGGACGTGACATAGCAGCTTCTCGCCGTTGTCTGATTTCCCCGAACACATTCAATCCCCTTCTTCCCTGGGAACTTTAGCATCTGATGGTAGGTGGAAGGAATTGCCCCCAACCTGTGGAGCCAAGTTCTCCCCATGATGGCGTTGTAAGCAGACGGTACGTCCACCACCAAGAAATCCATATCCAATGTTACTTTTCCTGCTCGGACAGGGATAGTAATGGATCCCAAGGGCCAGACGGCATCGGCACTGAAACCGATGAGCGGTATGTCGGCCTTCTTCAAATCCGCCTTGTCCAGCTGGAGTTTCTTGAAGGCATCGTAGTACAGGATCTCCGTTGAGCTGCCTTGGTCAACCAGGATTCTCTCCGTGTTGAAGGTGCCAAGGAGCAGCGTAATTACCAACGCATCGTTGTGGGGATGTGTTACCCCTTCTAAATCCTTTTCCGAAAAGGAAATGACTGTTTCTTTTTGTGTCTCGGGCTCTTTCCTCTTCTGCCCGAGATGTTGTATATGATGTTCGTGCCCGTCTCGGCGGCGTTGGAGCCGAACTTCCCTCTCATCCAGTACTGGGGTTGCAGCGTGTATGACGTGCACAGTCCCAGTTACCATCACCTCTTCCTCAGAGGATTCGGCATCCATCGGCTCCGGTTGAACCACTTGTTGCCTTTGTTCGGCCACAAAACGTCGGAGATGCCCGGCTTCAACTAGTTCCTCTAGGAACTGTTTAAGCGCCTTGCATCTTTCTGTCATATGGCCGTTTCTCCGGTGATAGCTGCACCAATCTATGCTCGGGTCACGCTTCACCATCTCTCCCGACCCAGCTGGCCACTTCCAAAAAGGCTCATTCTTCAAAGGGTAAATCATCCGGTAGATCGGGGTGTTGAAAACCGTGCGTATGGCTTTATACGCCTGAGCTCCCGGCGGCTTTCGCTCCTTTGGTGCTCGTGACACTTCGGCCACCTCAACTCTAGGCCTCTTGGCCTCGGGCACCATCACCGCATTCCGATGCGCCTTTGCTGCTGGCCGCTCTTTGTCCCGGCGGATTTCATCTTCAAACTTGGCGTATTTCTCGACTCTGCTCATCAAGTCGGCAATGGTGCTCGGGGGATCAATGGTGAGAGACTCCCTGAGCCGATCTCGGTAAGATAGTCCCAATCGGAAGGATTCCACGGCATAGGCCTCTGTGCAATCCCCGATCTCATTGTAGGTGGCCCAATACTTGCTGGCGTACTGCCTGAGGTCCTCTTCTGGTCCTTTTCTCAAGGCCAGAAGCGTGTTCACGTATTTTTTCTGTGCTCGGTTAGCCACAAATCTTTTGAGGAACTGATCCGCCAGTTGCCTCCAGCTTGTGATTGATCTCGGCGGCAGAGCCTGAAACCAATTTAGGGCTATTTCTCCCAAACTCAGTGAAAACACCTTGCAGTAGAGGCTGTCTTGGCCCACATAGATCATCATGGAATTCACGAATCCTTTGATGTGAGTCATCGGATCCGTTCGTCCATTGTAAATTGTGAATTTCGGAGGGACAAACTTTCTGGGTAAGTCCTCCGTTTCTATCTGAACTGACAGTGGCGATACTGCCAGCTGCTGTAGTTCTTTGTGGTTTGCGTCGTCCTCTGGACGGTTGAGTCCCAGCTGCTGATTCAGCCAAGCTCTCATGTCGGTCGGTGGAACTAATGGCGGCAGAGGCTGGTTTGGAAGCTTCTGCTGGGCGTCTGGGGCTGATTCTGCCCTCTGATTCAGCCATTCCCTCATGTCGGGAAGCGGCCGCTCCTGAGGCGGTCCGCCTCTGTGCGATGAAGCCCCCACCTGCCTTTCTCCTCCTCGAGGCCTTTTGCTGGCTTCATGTCGACTGCCCTGCCGAGATGGCCCAGTCTCAGAGCGCTCGTCGTATCTAGATACCGACTGGCGGACTGAATCTCTGTGTTTACGGAGAGTTTGGTTTTCTCTCTCCATGCGTCGTATGTAGCGGCGCATGTCTTCTACTTCTTGATCCCTCCTTCGGATCCGATCGGCATTATCACGTTCTTCGTCTCGGCGGGACCGTTCATGAGTTCGGGATTCTCTCCCTCCCTCATTCCGGGATTGAGTCTGGGATCTGTCCCTGTTTTTTGACCGTTCCGCTTCTCGCGGACGATCTGGGCGTTGCTCCAGATGCAACGGCGTGGGTAGCGCAGGAGCTCCCGACGTATTGGCGGATAGCGGAATGGTGGGAAGCAACACCTGTTCTCCAGGTTGCTCCCCTACTATTTTTGGTGGAGGGACCCTCGGAATCTCCCTTCTAGGGCCCTTTGTTTTGTGTGGAACTGGAGGGGGGGACCTTGATCTCCCCTTCACGTCACGTTCCTTCCCCTGGTCTTTTCTCGACATCTCAGCCATGAATCTTTAACTTTCCCACAGACGGCGCCAATTGTAAGTGGGTTGATTTAGAAAATCGGGACGGAAAGCTAGAGACTCACTATCCAGCCGAAATGGTGCTTCTCTCAGTATGTGTACCTGTGATCTGCAAAAGAATAATCTGTCAAAGAGTCCTCTGCCGCTGTGGCAGGAGAACACTCCGATGATTAAGTCAGGCACAATCTCACAGGGAAAAGGTTAACTGTAAGCTGATATTCTCCATCAGCGAATGAAAACTCTGGAGTATTTAGGCATACCTCAAATCCGTCATCTGAGGGTGTATTTATAGATTTCCCTGGTGCCCTAACTCTTATCTGGACTATCTTGGGCCCCCATTCTCTTTGGGCCTTTAGTTATGCCCGGAGTGTCCTCTGACGGGACGTGGGAGTCACATCCGTAACTGAATCCTGACAAGATCTCACAGGGTCCCACCCCATCCATGATTCTATTTCCTTTTCGGATATACGGTTATCAGTCGCTTTCTCGGGCTGCCCGTAATCCTGACCGCCTTTCTCAGGTCGGCAATACTTGAGTCCGCCTTTCTCAGGTCGGCATCCTCCGTACTTGATTCTGTTACCCAAATATGAGCGTGATCGGCACTTCTCATGTCGGCCACTACCACACGTGATCGGCACGTGCCTCTGGAAATGTAATTCGGTCTCGGCCGAATTCTGGAATAAACCTGGGGAGTAAAAGGTATTTTCTCAATTACATTTTACCCCCGTCAGCGGACATTTTTCATTCTTTCTTGTTCCTCAGTAGCCTTTCAAAAGTCAATATAATCAGTTAGCTTTGGAAAGGTGCTAAAGCTTGCACATAGATTCGACATTTTTAAAGTTTGTTGTGCATTAAAATGCTATTACTTTAATGACAAAAAAGCCGTTCAGACTACTGGATAGTATTCGATAATATTTAGGCAATATTTTTCTTTTCAAAACGACAGTATTTTCACACACAATATAACATGTTATATCTTGTGCATATCAATATATCTGTATCTGTTTAAGACGTCTATCATTTTTTAAGTCAAGTTTATAATTATCAGGATGGATAGAGAAAGAATGTCAGTAAAAATCTCTCCAAAAATTTTAAAATTAATTAATTTTATCTTGACTTTTTTCAACTAGTATTTTTTATATTTTTTTGATTTTTTTTATTGAGGCGAATGAGCGAATGCAACAATTTAACAAAAATCATGAAATATTAAATAGTACAGGTTGTATGAAAGAAAAATTAATTTAGTCTTAATTAAAAGATCAACGAAAGGGTATAACTGCACTTAAATAAGGGGGTTGCGGGGTCCCACCGTAATTTGGATAGGGGTGATTTTCCACAACGATGGCTAGTGTGGGACCACACCATGACATTGCTTCATAAATATCTGCTAATCAAATCTATAAAATATCCATGTGCATGATATAGGGTTTTCCTTTTTTAGAAAAAAAAAATTGAAATTATACAAAAATTCAAATGAACCGATATATTTATATCCCATTTCTATTTGTTTTTTCACTAGTCAGAAAACCAACTTCAAACGATTTTGATTGTAATGACCCACTCTCGCCTTGTATAATATTGTCCGTTTTTGTCGCCCAAATCCCATGGACTTCCTAGTAGGTCACCTATCCCTGAATTGCTCCAGAACAAGCACGCTTAACTGTGAGGTTCTATTTGGTGTTGGCGTCATCACGGCTTTAAAAGACCTTGTACAAGAAAGATTCATAATCTTATAAATACCACCAAACTTACATCCACCAAGCGATGTGAGAACCTCGACCACCATCCGGACGTCCCACTGAGACACCATCTCTCGGACGTCGGCCTCACAGCTGGCACCATGGCCTGGCTGGGGTGTCACAATCTCCCCCACTTAAGAACACACGTCCTCATGTGGGGCTGAGATTTCTCGCATTTCCGGTTGATGCAGGCTCTGATACCATTTCTAATGATCCGCTCCCGCCTTGTACAATATTGTCTGCTTTTGTCGCCCAAACCCCATGGATTTTCCAGTAGGTCACCCATCCCTGGATTGCTCGAGGACAAGCGCTTAACTGTGAAGTTCCATTTGGTGTTGGTGCCATCACGGTTTTAAAAGACCTTGTACAAGAAAGGTTCATAATCTTATAAATACCACCGAACTTACATCCACCAAGCGATGTGAGAACTTTGACCATCCATCCGGACGTCCCACTAAGACACCATCTCTCGGACGTCGGCATCATAACTGGCACCACGGTCTAGCTGAGGTGTCACATTGATGGTGTAAAAAATTAGACAGTAACTTCTCGAGTTTCTTCTAAGGTTTTTGCACATAAGTATTAAGATGTTAGTGTTTTCAGGCTAACGACTCTTCGACGATCAAGTTTGATATGAAGAGAATCTATTAAGGTATGTAGAAGACGAGTCGTGACGTTCTTGGTCTTGACCTAATAATCCTTTTTATAAGATGAATGGTGAAATTTTTTAGGGGATTTGATAGGCATTGATCATGCTCCTTACGCCCCTGTTTGTTAGTGGTAAACTAAGGGTTATAAAATTTAAACCCCAAATACGACAATTCGGATTGTCATGTCCAGAATTTATAACAAGAGGGCGAGTTGATCTGCTTTGCTCAAGAAAAAAGCTCCGTCAGCCACTAACTCAGTACAGGTCACGTGACTTATAGCGGCTTTAGACATTGGATATAATACTCAGAATGTAAATTTTATCCGTCTCGAGGGGGATAAAATTGTGATTTATTAGCGGCTTTAGATATTGGATATAACATTCAGAATCTAAATTTTATTTGCCTCGGATTTATTAGCGGCTTTAGATACTAGATATAATATTTAGAATCTAAATTTTATTTGCCTCGAGAGGGATAAAATTGAGACACCCTTCTCCTATCAATATCTTCTCCCTTCTATTAAAGTAAATGCTATTATTTATTATAAGAATATCATCATACATTAGGAGAATGTCATCAACATACTCATATCTATCATATTCTATTTTCTCAAAAAATATTCAAATGATTTCTTCTATAGTAAATACCTTTTCCTATTATATCCCCTCTTATTATATCCAACATATCTCATCCATAATTTTAACCGTTGACAAACAGGCCTGAGGTCATTTACTGGGGGTTCTATTTTCAAGATCCGGAGTGCTCTCGGGGTTTATATGTGGGATTTTGCTGAGCGAATTCCTTGTCTGGTTTCTTTTAACCAAGCGGCTTGACTCGCATGACCTGAGCGCCAACTAGCAATCTAATATTGAGGGCATAAATCCGAATGCCCATGTTCTGAGCAACTGAAAGCTAAACGACTAAGCACTGAACAGCTAAGCACTAAAAGATTGAACGCTAAATCATCCACCGAGAGACTGAGTAATTAGCCAATCCAAACTCATCAAACTCTCTCTTAATTAAATTTTCACATTTAATATTATACTAAATTAAATACGATATACTCGCATTGGAATGCACGTGGTAGATAAATAATTGGCAGGACTACACCATAGGGATAACCTTCCAAGTCTAACCAAATCTAACCACTTTGGGACAAAATGCTCTTTTTGAATCACATTTTTTTTCAAGGAATAACATTTTAATAATTGATTATGTTGTACAATTAGGTCGTATGTATAACGAAACACATCAGTTTTTTCAAATTATACACTCATAAACTTTTTTTTTTTTTTACACATTTAAATAGTTAAGATTGACTAGGGTATTTATTCTAAGCGTCAAAATTGATTTGCATTTATCAAAATTCCATCAAAATGTGTTATATCTGGGTTGTGTTTTCGTATCAACCGTTAAATTTCTGGTAATCCAGGGTTTTGCGCTTCCATCTGGAACCCCCCATTTTCACCTTTGTCTTCCCTTTTGTATTTCCTCTTCCTCCTCCTTTTAGTCCTTCTGTCACTCGGCGATAGGGTTGGCCCCTTCGCCTTCTCTGAGGTTACATGACTGGGCAACTAAATCGAAAAAAATAGAACAAAGAAGGCCGAGGATGGCCTAAGGTGCATGTGATTTGAAGTGAGTATGCTTTTTTCAATTGCGGTGGTATGATTTTCAAGTCCTCCCTTGTTCTAAAATTGAAAACATAAACTTAACACCCATTGACCTATTTGAATACGCAGATGATGTAGCTCGTATGCTGTTGTTGCAGGTGCAGAAGTACATAGAGACCGAAAGGAGCCTAGTTCTCCTAAAAAAATTCAAAAAATAAAAAATAAAAAAATTATGTATCTAGCCTCCTAAATTACATATTGGCCCTCTCCTTTTCTCAAAAAAATAAATAAAATCCAGGCCCCCAAACGTCAAATCTTAATTCTGCACATGTGTTGTTGTATGTTTAAAAGTATCACATATGATCACCTTTCGGTCTCAATGTATTGTGTGGGCTTTGCCTCCAGATGGGATGATGATGGACATGTGAAATTGGACCAGATCCTATAATTGGTAACTTCACTCTTGGGCCCATGATTTGGTGGGCAGGCCTCATGAGCAATGAAATGGTATCTTGTAAATTACTCAGGAATTATTTGGACCCTGCAATGTGAGTGGAACTTAGGGCCTGTTGTGTGTAAAAACGATGCCAAAATAATATCGACATAGAGCTTTATTGTACAAAATAATGTTTCGGCAAAATTTTGACTGTTAAGAATCTTATTTTTATGTCAAAACGATATCGTTTTTGCACATGGACCATCTGCTGTGCAGTAGGCCCTCTCTCTTTCATGTGTGAGTGAGCGTGTGGTCAAGTAATTGATGAAAATGGGTGTCAAATTAAGTTCTGTAACATTTTAAATTTCCAAAACAACCATTAAAAACTTTATTCTATTCTAATAGCACAGGGATATTTACGTAAAAAAATTGTAAAAAAAATTGTCCTAAAAAAACTGCTAACAAAAAAGTTGTTTGAGAAAATAAATATCATGTATGACAACTAAAAAAAATATCAACCGTGTTTATACGTACATCGTATTTCCACACGCATCGCGTAATGCCACGAATGCTATTTTTGTATGAAAGTGGGTGTCTATGTAAAATTATTGTAATTTCACGGGGAAAGACAATAGTAGCACTTTCACCCCCTTAGACAGAACACATTATTTTTTTATTAGTGGTCGAGAAATTACCTGTATAATAATTTAAAAAATAAAAAGGTCAGAGTAAGTTTTTAAACTAAAGAGGAGGTCAATGTATTTGTAGGAAACCGCACGAGAGATCAGTGTAATTTGTCCTTTTTTTAAATGAATTGTATCTAATATACTGTATTTTAGGAGATACATGCAAAGTTGAACATTATATGAAATTATTTGTCTTATATTGCATTATGGTCTGAAATATGTTATCAAATATTAAGTTATAAACTTAATATTATAAATTCCGTACGTAGCACGGATTATTGATAGTAATAAATACTAGTATTGGAAAAGGATTGTTGGTTTACTTGTGTTTTTTTGGTTATTTATAAGTTTTATCCTCATTTATTAAAATGATATGACAAATGATAAAATTCATTTTTTGAACTTAATTTATTCTATAATAATTATTAAGAAAGCAGTGAAAACAAATCAATGCCCTCACAGTCAATATTGACAGCGAAACTTAAATTATTATCTTCAAAATATCGTAGAATTAAAAATAACACAGACACACACTCTCTCTCTCTCTCATAATTATGGAGAAACCAAGGTTCTTGGGTCTAACATTGGAGGAAGAAAATCCAAGCTTTGGTTTGATAGTCGGGGCTTAGAAGGTAGGAGTTTATTAACTCAGATTTTTTTTATTCGAAACTTTTTAGGTATTATTTATCTTTATAGAGTGAATTTATACAAAAAAAAATTTTTGACTTTAATTGTGTCCCGCACTATTTTACGATGAAATTAATTTTTCATAGATTAATCGAGATGTGTGTATATTAACCCGCACATCCCAAGTTATTAAAAAAACATTGAATAAAGAAAAGGGTATTAGATCTGATAAGTATGAAAATGGTAACTGAGGGCCAGCCAGGTGGTAAGCCCGCAATCTCGGGCAACATTTTTTTTTTGTAAATATAGAAAGAAATAGAAATCCATAGAAAAATATATTATTAACACTAAGTGGTAACTAGAGGTCAAACTTGGACAATTTAAATGTCGGGACCAGCATTTAATAAAGGAAAAGAGTCCTAATATGATTTCACACCCGATCTTATATAAAGGGACCCATTTCATTCTCCAATGACGAGAACTCTTTAAAATTTTATAAATTTTCATTATATGTTTCTCTATAATGTCGACTGACATAGATATCGAAAGAGTATTAGTGGACACCACACCTGTTATTCTTAATATTTTTTATAGGTATTCAATCTAAGGTTTAAATCATTCAGAGAATTAAATGAAAAATTGAAAGCGCGGCCTCGAAAGGATTGAAAATCGATGATTATATCAAGACTTACATGTAAAGAAACAAAAAGGGTGTTCCTGCCGACGTTCAATGTGCTCGTGTCTGTCTTTGTGGAAACGGTGCGTCATCGAGTAATGGGGATAAGTATTAATAGTACTATTAGCAGGGACACCCAATTTATACTAGTCAAACCTACAACGGATGGGACTCATCAAAAAACAAATTTATTTTCGAATAATGCTTAAAACACAGATATTCTGAATATATTTGGATATAAATGTATCTGAAATTATTAGATGCACGTGAAATTCTCAATAATTTGTGAAGGCCATGTGTATTCAATTATTCGGAACATATTTGTGTCCGAATGTGTCTGAACACAACATCTGTATTTTTAGACATTTTATTTGTTTTCTTACCCTTTATTATAATCAACGAATGAGAGAGAAAAGGACGCAGACCCAATGTAAATCTGCTCCTTCGAAGAGGCTTCACATCACCTTCCTGCGTGTCGGCCTCCGAAACGATGTCAAAAGCAGATTTCATGGGTTTTAATTATGTATGTAAACTAGTGAATTTCATAAAATTGTATAACATTCTATATATGCATGATGTATAATTAAATGTAAAACGTGTTGAATTTTAGTAATTGATTTATGTAAAAATATTTCTTATCAAGCTACGGTTTCATGTTAAATGAAAATTATCTTTAAGATGGAAATTTTGAATGTGAAAAAGAATCTAGAATTAAGTTTTTGAAAATCGGAAAATGAAGAGAGAGTAAAAGAAAAGTATTAGAGTTTGATAAAGCCTCCGCCGCCTCCTCCTCGGTTAATGCTATGTAAGAAGACTATGGGTGCTAGTGTGATATCGACCAATACTCCTCTGATGCTTTTAAGTTACTAATAAGGCAATTTCTTGGAAGAAAATGAGCAAGAAAAACTACTAGAAAAATCTTACATCCAATCAGATCACTTAGCAAAGTCATCCTAGTTCATTCCGGCTATTTCAGGATCTTTATCCCCAGAGAATAGGGCTTTATCCTTCGTGAGTGTGACGGATGACTTAAACCTACCTGGAGTCCCATTCACCAACCTCCGTCTTTTACCTCTCCGGACTCCTTATCCCCCGCAGAGGAGGGACCCACTTTTTAGTATGGGCCCCATTCTGGCCGAGAAGGGCTTTTCCAAGGAGCCAAAAAGAACACATGGCCAAGAAGAGCTCCTTGTCGTCGGTTTCCCATCTATCAGTGTTGATATAAATTTGTGTATGGTTCTTATTTTTTTATATCGACCTTTGTACCCGAAAAATGTTTTCTCTAGCTTGGTCTTAAATTCGGTCAGAACACATGAACAAATAATTTCATCCAAATAAATTAAACTAAATTCAATTATACTCCATTCAATATAATATAATTATATAATAATAACCACATGCCAAGTTCTGTTAAATATATTGGACTCTCTTTTCTAACTTCGTGCTATAAATATACTATTTCTACACTTATTTAGTGGGTGTTTGGAAATAATTTTGAGGTAGTTTTGAGATTTTGAAATTCTCATTCTGGAATTTTTGAGGTGTTTGGGATACTGATTTTCTGAGATTCTTAAAGTAGGCATTTAGAGTCACAATCTCAAAAGTAAAAGTAGGTCCGAAGTTACTTTTGAGATTCTAATTTTGAATTCTAAAATTTTGTTACCATTGTAACCTTGAGCTTTTTAATAATCTACAAATTCGAGACTCATTTTGTGGGCTAACCTTTAAGCTTCACTAATGAATTATTTTTTGGTAATGTGTTTTGGATTGTATTTTTTGTCATATAATGGAGGTAATACATGAAACTAGTATATTTTGGATTGTATTTTTTGACATGTAATAGGAGTAACAAATGGAGGTAATATATTTTGTATGCGGTGATAACAACAATTTAGTAGAAGACGATAATTATATTTTACACTCTTTTATAATTATTATATTTTAAGATTAATTTAATTTGTAAATATAAAAATTATTTGAATTTAATTCAATGCAATCGTGATTATTGTATTTTAAGATTAATACAAATAAGGAGACACAATATAAGAGCATTATGGTCATTGTTCACCCACAATAAAATAATCTAATTATACTACCAAATACTTCATAGATTCATAATCTATTTTACATAGTTTTACTAAACACTTCATAGATTCTGATTATGAGTTTTTCAGAATTAGAATGCCAGAATCCAAAAATATACCTCAAAAAATTCCTCACAAACACCCCCTTAATATGCTGTTAATTGTTCTTTAGTTTATTTTTTTCCCAAAGCAAAACTACAGGGAGTTGACGGAGAGAGAAAAATATAATAAAATAAAAATAGCAAATAATTTCTCCTCATTTTTTAAAGATTTACAATATATGTAGGACTGCAAACGAACCAAACTGTTTGCGGTCTCGACTCTGTAAGGGCTCGATTCGATAAGAGCTCGGTTCTGTACTGAATAAATGATATGAGTGGAGATCTTACTCCCCTTGGTAGTTATCAAGAACTTCTTTGCCATGGTGGAGAAAGATACAAACAAATTTGGAAATATTTAAGTGGGGTCAACATTTATAAGCAGTTCACATTACTTTGGCCAAAAGGTAAAAAACAAAGCATGGAGAAGGAGTTGGGAAGTAACAAAAGTCTTGGGAGTTGGGTCCATTGGTAAAAAAGACAAAACTTCCATAAATGTTTGTTGAAATTTCGAAGAATTTGTGAATGAAATAGAATACCAGAAGGTATCACAATAATTAGAAGGTCTCTTTCACTTATCAACTCAAAAATCTTCCATTATTTGGTTCATGGAATTTATTTATGACTAAAAGCTCAAAAGAGTAAGAGGTTTTGTATTTTAAAGGTCCATTTGGTTCTATAAGTTCGACAAACAATCATAAGATCGGTTTTCTTCGACTGAAAAGCTGTTTTATCCTAAGCGACAGACGCTAAAGCGATCCTCCAACCTCTATGGTAAAGCGGCAATTCCGTTTCAAGGTGATTGTGTATACACGCGATTCGGTTCGGTTTGTGTATATTTCTACTTTGTTACAGTTTGTAACTTTTTGTTTCTGATTCATTACGTTTATGTTCTGTAATTACAATAGTTTCAATGATTAATGGAAAAATGGATGCATATATTTTTTAAATTTCGAGTATTGTCCACATCTGCCGTATAAATTGTTCCCTATTATCTTCACTTCCATTTTTCATCAAAAGTCCCTAAACTGTGTTAGGTCATGAGAGTTTTTTTTTTAACAAGTTTTTAATTGAATGTGGATGAAGTGCTTTTAGCTTGATTGGAAGGAAAATTAATTGAAGTGAGCGTAAATTTGTTTTGATAACAGATCCTTTAAACTAAAAAAGAAGTGGAGAAAAAGGAGGATAGGAGAATTGTTGAGAACTTTAGAGGTTCAATTTGGATGACCGACTATAAGAAGGGTTGATAATCTAACATGTTTTGATTAAATTATTCCTTTCAATGGTCAGCCCCATCATCCTCGACTCATTCTATGAGTTTATGTGTCGTAATCATTTGAGAATGCAAAATGAAGGTAATGCCCTGGTATTGATCAAATACTTTAGGGTTAGCTGTGGCATCGCATTCCAGCAATCAGGGCAGAATTGTCTTTTCAAGTTTATTTTCTTCCTAATTCAAACAGAGACGAGCATTTGTTCCGGTCAAAATTCTCCTCAAATAATTTAGTCAACACGAATTAAACAAAATTAAATTCTACAGAGGACTTCACAATTCAATAAATCTGATAATACGGTCAGACTAAACATGCCCGTAGTGCATGGGACTTCTCATAGAATACGAGAAATATGGAGGGGAGTTATGGAATTATGTACCACAACCTCATCAGTAATGGAACGTATCATATTAGCGTGTTACTCGTGCCTACGACACTATCAACAAAATTAGGATTCAAATTCCGTTGTTATTCAAATTACTAACATGTAACATTGATTGGATCAGAATTCAACTATCTCTTAAACAAATATCAGTGGTACTTTGACGGAGTTGTAAGTGATATAGTGTATTTATGAAAGTGACGTAACCTATTTCCAAGTTTTCATATTTTTCAATTGTTTGACTTTTTCAAGGTTTTTGTTAAAATTAATTAATAAATCTTAGCCATTAAATCAAATTAATTTTAACCGTTGTTGTAAAAAAATATAGAGAGAGGGTTTCACAGTGTTGTATAATGTAATATAGACTAGCGTATTACCCGTGTCTGCAATACTACCAACAACATTAAATTCATGCTAAGATTCTAATTCAACTATTATTCAAGTTATTAACACATTATATTGTGTAACTCTTTTTTGTAGGGAACGTTATTTATTGTAATATAAACATTGCAATATAGATTGATCCGAATCACGCAATACTTTTTGAAAAAATAATTATTCATATAAATCAGTTAATTTAGTAAAACAGTGTGTTCAACTTTTAAATCAAATAAATCATAATTATTATTGTGAAAATATGTTTAATAGGTTTCACTCTAATTGTTTGCAATAGCAAAGTGGGTCATGGTCAAGGAGGGGTGCAGAGATTTTTGTCACAAGGCCTGTTGGAATTTTTGGAGGGGTCAATTTGTAATTAATTTGGTAGATTCAGAAAATCACATGGATTGCACAATTGGTAGCAGATTAGTCGGCCAAACACGAAAAGGGATCATGGGGACTGGGGGTGATCACCACATGGTCATGGTCCCCCATATGCGTCGTACTGTACCTTTCCCCCTTCGCTATTTTCCAGAGACTACAGTGTCCGTACATTAAATTCTAGATCTACATGCAATGCAATGCAATGGAAAAAGGACTTTGGGAAGTGTAAATAAGGTTTCCCCCATTTTAGACTTTTGTGGACCTTGTTTTGTTTTTACACGGTAACCGGTTCGCAATTTCATACGGCAACCGGTGTTTATTGTGCATAGTAAGATACTTGACGCGTTAAAACGACGTCGTTATGACACTTTAAAAAAAACATATCCAAATTGTTGGGCAAGGTTCGAAAAACATTTGGGCAATTTTTTAGGTTTCAAAACGATATTGTTTTGACACAGCACACCCTGATGTGCATAGCAAGCTCTCCATTCCCATTTCGGATATCGTCATGTTTTGTTATATTGGTTGGTTTGTTCATGTAGTAAGCCCGACCTAAGAGGTGTTGCGTTACATGTCTTACATCCAGTTTGCTCTAGTAATGGGTTAATTATTGAATACTCGGTCTTTGCCTATAGATATCATGGATCCTCGGTCTAGTCATTTCAAAGGTGGGTTGGGCTGAAGGCTTGACATAGTCTACACGACATGCATTTAGCCCAAATTCGGGAGCACAACCAACATGTGGGTTTTGCTGAATGCATGGCGCGTTAGTATGACCATAGTACAGTAGCTTGCTGAACTTATTTACAAAGGACAAACGCTCAATATAGCTGTGTGGTTTGTAGCATAAGGTATTTGTCGAGCGGAGCATGATGATTGGGGCGTGGAAAGGTATCCATGACCACCATGATTCCCATAAAGGGTGCACGTGGCAGTTGCACCAGACGAGACGGCCCAAGGCCAGACATTCTCGAGTATCGTGATACGTGCATCTTGATAATCCTCTTATATAAAATAGAAGGACGCTCAGTATCAAGTGCGCGCAACTTTCACTCTACAAGCTCTCAATTAGAGTTATTCTTTCCCAAAACTAACTTAAGCATCCAAGTGTTCTTGGCTAACTTAGGTCGGGCGGTGCCAATTAGTTTCTCACTTCGCAACTCGAGCAAAGAGGAACCCAACTTGGGTAATCCAGAGCCAAATTCATAGTGTTCTACGCTTCACAATTCATTCAAGCATTTTTTCTGTATTAGAGACAGTTTTCAATCAATTTATGCACACTTCATAAAAGCCTTTGTTCCTTTTTGGCTACAATTCATTCAAGTCTTTGTCTTGTATTGCAGATTGTTTGTAATTAATTTACGCACACTTTGAACTAATAATTTCTATAAGCCCTTTGGATGATTGTTCCACACGCTCATGCACGGGGAAGAGTTAACCTAAAAATTGCTAGTAAGAAAAATTGCACTTGTGATCTTACAAGAGAGATCAAATTTACATGTCTCGGTCCAAATCACCAAGCGAATTCATTTGAGATTATTCTGAATCTAATGCCGACTACTGTTTAGAATTCTCAAGTTAACGACCTAACAAACATCAAATGGTCATTTTGATGAAATTCGACCTTATAATCTCGAAAGAACAAGTCTTTAAGTCACCCTATCTTTTTCTATTGAACCAATCCTTTACTTTTTGCTCGTTAAAGTCTTACGTAGGGTTATTAAACGATGTAACATCAAGTCAATTGTGGTAAAGTTGATTCAATGTTCAAAATATAAAAAGTATCTTCCTTCCTCTCTCTTCTCTTTCTCTCTCTTTCTTTGAAGTTTGTTACCGTCCAAAATGGGGCATGACTCCACCATCCATCCATGCTCACCCACCCACTCACCCACCCATACACACTGTTGCCATGTTTTCGAAAACAAGGAAGAAAAAGACAGACAATGCATTTGATGCGACTACAGAAAGAGCTATTAATTTCCCCTGTTTTTTTTTGCATATTGTGGGGCTCCCCTGCTTTTTAACAACACCCCCCTCCCCCATTATATACCTTTCAAGGAAATTTCGTTTTCGTGAAGTTTACTTTGTTTTCCCTCTTTAATTATATGCCACTTTTTACGTGATGTATAGCTCCCTAGCTATAGGCTATTCCTTGTATCTTGATTACGCAAATTGAAGGGCCAAGGCAAGGCGTCACGAGTCCAATTTTGTTCATTTACGGATGAATAGAGTTTTTTTTTTAAGTTTAGGACTGTATGAGACTACTTTGAGATCTTATTTTAATAATCGAAATCTTTATTAAAAAACTCCAACTCAATAGGATATATATATGTGATTGACTTGGTTTCATTCGGCCTATAGCTATTGTTGGATTATTGGATTATATTGGCCAAAGTATAACTTAATATAGTTTAATCCGTTGAGACTAAATTATTTGTGATGTATTTTGAACACATTTTAATACAGGTATTTTATTTACTCCGAATATGTAATGACTGAATTACCCTTATACCTAACCACCTTTTGATTAAAGGGTTTCTCTGGTAGGGTAATTTGTCTATTCTTATAGGACACTCGTAGTGCCACGCCTCCAACTAAGCTACAAACTCAACAAAAAATCTGCAATAATTCAACCCAAATTAATATTCATTTGTGCACATTAAACATTCGATAATTCAACAATGTAGTTTGGTGAAATATTTTTCATGTTCTTTTACTTCACTTTACTAAAGTTTTCTTGGAAATAATTTTTCTACATCAATTTTTTGGCAAATGAACGAAGCCTAAGTTAGTATATAGTAAGTATAAATTAGGAACAAAATTAGGTTTGTAAAAATGCGAATTTAAGTTCATAAATTCTACATCCCTGCTTATTTCATGGATTTGAGGTAACATAAGGAATGTTTCAGCGTGCCCTTACTCTAATTCTGAATAAAGCGATTTGCGCATTGACTCAAGCAGGGGATTTGAACTGAACCCACCTTTGGAAAAGAAGAAATGTGGCTGATCCAATTTCCATAGGAAAGACATGAGGATAGTCAACATGATTCTTGGTATTTAAAAGACGGAGGTATGGGTACGAGATCATTTGCACTCGATCCAAAACCATTGATATTGGTTGTCAATCAGTTGGAAGACGTTGACTCGAGCCCCACTAAGCCTACCACCCCCTTTTCTTCACCTGATACAAGGTAGTCGAAGTCCTCGCCACCTTGCAGATCTCAATCTAGCGACGTCACCTGGAACACACTGCTGCTGCTGCCCTTCGGGCACACCTCCTACGCTTATCACTCACCTATGCTCTTGCAGCATGCTCCATTCGGGCAATACGGCTTTCGTAATATGCGAAGCAGCTGAGCGTCTTCGATCGCTATATTCTTGCGATAGCGAAACCCTGAAGTCTTATTCTTTTATTCCCGAACAATGATCATTCATTAGGCCGGCCCGACCAAACACGGAAAGCCCAGTCCGGGCAAGCTATATTATGGAACTAATCTGACCGAACTGGGTCTAATGGAACAAGATCGAGATCTCAATAAGGAATTGGAATCTGGAAGGACCGGAAAGAATCAATGCGATAGAGAGGTTGAGCAGTAGCGAGGGGCGATAGCGAATGCGTGGTTCATCCTCTAAGAGAAAGTAGATGCGAAGGTTCGGATCGAAGATCTTTGCAAGACGGCCCATGAATCTCGAGAATTGAGCGTGGGGCTTGAAGACCCTATCGCATTCTGGCCCCAGGGCAGCATGTCGGGAATAAGAGCAATTAAATTCGAATTCAAACTTAGGGCTTAACAGCGCCTGATAAATGAAATTTTTAAATAGTCAAAGTTGCCATTTATAGGGCGGAAAATAAGAGGTTTGAAAGGGTATTTTCAACCAAGTTTATGGTTAAGAATGTGAAAAATTCATTTTAATTAAGTAGAAAAAGTGGTTCAAAATCTATATTATATAAAGAAAGTAATTTTTCGTGAGAATAACTTTGAATGCGACACAATGAAAACGATTAGTTAAGTAATTTCAATTTCAAACGACTTTGATAATTTAAGGAGTTATTGAAAAATTATAGAGAAAATAATAAATCAGCTAATCTTAATATATAAATAGATTTTTATTAATACACTGTGGAATCACTCAAGATTTGTAGGTTTTAAATTGAAATATATCGGCTGTAGTTCGGTTCAGTTCACCACCATCCTATTAGTCCTATTCGTCTCTCCAAGGTCGGCGACTCATAGACAGTGGGTTGGTTAAGGGAACCAGTCCTTTGGTCACCTATACGAGATTGCTTTCTATCCGCGTACGGATTGACATAGATATATCGTAACTCGTTTGGTTCATCCTATATAACATAAATCAGCTCATCTGAACTTATTTTGACTTTTTTACCCCATATTGTAGGGTGTAAAGATTAGTTTCTTATGTATCATTCAATGAGCATCTTGTATTTAATAAAAATTGGGGCGATATAATCTTTTAAATTGAGAAGAATCCAGAATTTGGGACTTGTCACGTCAAATCAAGTACTAGTAAGAGCAAAAGGGCATCTAAGGTATGAAAACCTGTCTTCTCTCTACAATATAGAATGGGAGAGTCTGATGCACAATAACGACACTATTTTAACGCACAAAATACTGTTCAAAAATTATCCGAACACAGTTTAACTACTTGAACAATATCTTTTACGTCAAAACGACGTCGTTTTGATGCATAATACGTCAAAACCTTCAATTTTATCAATCAAGTGCGTGGAACAAGATATGAAGGTCTTGTGATATTGACTTAGAAATTTGAATAAATGAATGTAATTGTAGTCTATTGTTATTATACGAATGTGCTGAATACTTATTACTCTTTTACCAATTCAAATCAAGGAGTGACATATTCCTTTCTCATTCTTAGCAAGGAAAATAAATAATTAGTTATCTAGAATGAATATTAACATAATTATCATTTCTATTTTTTACTTTAATTGCGAGATGATTACAAAATCTTTGTTATCCATTTTGATTGTGTAATTTATTGATTTATTGTTTTATTATATTTTCATCTTAAATTGTAAATTTTTTTATTTTGTATCAATATTTGATTTAATTGTTGATTCGTCTCGACGAAAGAAATTTATAAAGTACATATGTTCAAAAATTAAAAAAGACAAAAAATAAGTCTAAACATGATTTGTTTGAATTTATTTTTCGTCTTTAGTGTTTTTAATTTTTAGACATAATTTTATTATTTTTTAGATTCAATTCATCGCGACGAACTAACAAATCTTTAAAAATTAATAAAAACATAACAAATAAAAAAATAATTTAAATAGTTTATACCAAATAGACTCAAATTTATAACGTGTGTCATAACCGTGCTATTCACGAATTATATGCTAAGTTAGAAAAGAAACAGGAAATTGAATCCTATTGTTCAGTATTCCCACATGACAAAACTGACATTTCTTTGATTTTCTCTCCCTCTCTCTCTCTCTCTCTCACACACACGCGCGCACACACACACACACACTCTCTCTCTCTCTCTCTCTCTCTCTAAATTTGTATAATTGAACTGGCTCCTTCACCACCTCATCTGCAATTGAATTCTCATTCAACAACGCCTCAGAAATCTCTGACCCGTTAGTTTAGTCATAAAATCTGCATGTTTACGTCCTTTGCTTACCTCTGGCCCACCTCACTCTGTTTCCCCTTCTCTGTTTTCAGTTACTTTAATTCAATCAAAACAAAACCAATTCCCAATTTATTAATTCACATCACTTCCCACGTATATATACACGCTCCCCCACCACCACCTTTGTCTTTTATTATCAAATCATACCATTCCCGAAGCCAAACGTCTCCCCAACGCACAAGATATACAGATTTCTCTCTTTCTCTATATATAGAGAGAGAGAAGAGAGAGAGAGAGAGAGAGAGAGGGAGGGAAAGTGGAAGCGGTTGTGATGTTGTTCTTATTCAGCGAAAGTCAAGCCCGTGTTTCAACCAAAACCCATTTCGATTCGGTTCTCTTTTTGTCGATTCTTGTGAAGAAACGGTGAGAAAATCTTGTTATAAATGGCCATTCAAGCGCAGTTGTGTGCAGATAATTTTGGGTTTTCTTTGGTTGGGTCACCGGATTGGATGGATGGTGCTTATGGATTGAATGCATCCTGCTTCAATCTTCCTCAGAACCAGAATCTGCAGCAGAAACCACAAAATCCTTCGTTTCAAAACAGTGGGTTGGTTTCAAATCAGAAGAATGATCAAGATTTGGCTTTTTCTCTGCAAATAATGGCTCAGTTAGAGAAACAGGGACAAGAGGTTGATCGGTTCATCTGTTTACAGGTTAGAAAACAGTAGAATTCACGAAAACCATAGGGTGTAGAGATATTTTTCTTGGAAAAATGATTTGTTTTCTTTGAAGTTTATTGATTAGACTTTTTGATTTTGGAACAGAGCGTAAACTGTTTCTAAAATGTGATTTGGGTAGTTTTATGATTTGGGATTTTATGATTTTGAAACAGAATGAGAAATTGAGATTGGCTTTGCAAGAGCAGAGAAAGCGGCAAATGTTGTTACTACTGAGAAATTGCGAAGCAAAAGCAGAGTTCTTACTGAAACAAAAAGACGAAGAAATATCAAAAGCTATGAACAGAACAGGGGAGCTTGAAGATTACTCGAGAAGATTAGAGATTGAGAATCAAAATTGGCAGAGACTGGTGAATGAAAATGAAGCCATGGTTTCATATCTCAACAACAAAATAGAACAACTCAAAGAAAATGCGTGTTGTACCAACTGGGCTGAAGATGCAGAGTCCTGTTGTGATGAGGTTGACAGAGGAGGAGAGAGAAGGGACGAAACGGGTGGAAACGAAGAAAATGAAGAACAGATAACGAGGAAGATGTTGTGTAAAGGCTGCAATTCTCGGAAATCGTGTGTTGTTTTCCTACCTTGTAGGCACCTATGTTCGTGCGAATCTTGCCAAGTTTTCTTGAATTCCTGCCCAGTTTGTTGGGTGGTGAAAAAAGCTACCGTAGAGGCTCTGATTTGATTTTCCTTGGAAATGTTGTAATTTTCCGAGAAAAGTAAAGAAAATTTGTGGAAATTGATGGAAGTGAGGGTAAATGAACCGAACCAATATCATCATTTTCTTTTCTTTTTCTGTTTGCTTCTCGGGAAAATTGGCTCGTTGAAACGATAAGATTATCTTAATTTGATTCATTAATCACAGATTTGACTGGGCAAAACGATAAACTCTTTTCAATTAATTTTGCTAATCACAGATTTAAGGAGGAGTGAAATCGGTTCAGGTCGATTGGTTCGGTCCAATATTTTCATGGACCACTTTGATTCAGTCTTTTTTTTTTTCAAATCGACCCCGACCGATTTGTTTTCAGTTCAATTCAATTCGGTTGGGGTCAAATTTTGTCGGGGATTTTGGTCTGACTCAAATGGGCCATATCGGGCCATGTTAAAATTTGAGTTTGGATCCATTCAGCCCAAATCCGCTACTAATATAAAAAATATATTACCAAATGAGTCTCAATTTGAATTTTTCATCAAATATCAAATGCGCATACCTTAAGAAAATTCTCATCTATTTTTCCGTAAAATATTAAAAATCATATAATAACAAATCACAAAAGCTGAACTCATTACTAACTTTCATTTCAGTCTATGTCGGTTCGGTCTACTATCAGTTTGGTTCGGTTCGGTCCGATTTAAATTTTCAAAAACCAAGACCGAACTGAATATATTTCGAAAAATCTTTCGTGAACTGAGACTAACCGAATCCTATTATAGACTGACCAAAGGTACCAAACAATCAATTTTTTTGATTAGTTTGATTTTTTCGATTTTTCTCACTCCCAGATTTAAGTGGCAAGACTAGCATGTTCACTTGTTGTGAGATAAGGGTGGGCATGTTGAACCATTTTTAAAGTTTTGCAATAGTAAAAGAAATAGTATATAAAGATCTAGAAATAAATGTGTCTCCAATTATACAATGCACATGAAATTCCTCAAATTTATGTGCATAAATTTGAAAATAAATGCGTCTTAAATTGTGCAATGCACGTGAGACCTATAAATAATAAGGGCAGATCCATGTGCATGAAACACATGTGATATATAAATAATAAATGTGTCTGAAATCGTTTAATGCACGTAAAATTCATAAATAATAAGAGCGGCTCTACGTGCATCAAATACATATGTATTCGGCTATTTACACACAAATCTATGTATAAACTTGCTCATAATAAAACTCTATTTTTATTGTATTCGACTCTATGTGCATCAAACTTTTAAATCAGCTGAACAAATTTTACTGGAGAAAAGCATCTTTTCCTCTATTGGATCCATTTTATTTTATTTTACTTTTAGTGTGTTTGACCATACGGATTTTACGGTGGAAAAGCATATTTTCTATTTTAGATATTTGACCGCAGATTATAAAATATATTTTGTAAGATAAATAATAGAATTTATAATTTTGAAATCACTTTCGAACACATCTTTAGAGATTCATTGGAGCAAGTCTAGGAGCAAAATCTCTATGCACAGATTTGAATATAGATATGTTTGGAATCGTTAGATGCACGTGAAGTCTTCCAAAACGATATGGGTTTTACACGTATTAAATGATTCTAGATATATCTGTATCTGAATCTGTGTACGAAATGACATTTCTTAGGCGTTTTGTTTTACTTGAAAATAGAGACGAGAAATATAGCATGTTGCAAGAGTAGAGGGAGGCATGAAACCTTGATGCGAGAAAGACACCTCGCAAACCGGGCATCTAAAGATAAAGTCTTTTAACGAAACCAAGTTAATTTCAAGTCACCAAACCCTACAACCGACGAGAAGAACCGAAGAGAAGGCCCTATGTAGTAAAGGGAAGTATTACGTTGTCACAGTCTTTGCCTTCAAAAAGTGTCAATAGAACATAGCAAACACATTAGAGCGCCGTAAATTTTAATATAGAATAGGGCCAATATGCAATTATGCTGAATTTAGAGTGATTAGGATTAAAAAATGTGAAAAAGATAAGTAGAAATGTTAATTTTCTAAAATAATCAATTCTATTATAATATAAAATTTCATAAAAATGCACATCAATATTAATATTTTCCTTTCATTTCTGTTTGTTTTCCTATTTGAATAAAAAAAATCTTCAAAATCCTCCTTAATTTTGACTTATTTTTAACATAATTTATACCTTTAATATTTATTCAAGTTTCGATAGATTTTTTTTGTACTCATATATATAGTACGAGTATCGCTCTTGCAAGTACTAAAAGAACAAGATACCAGAAGATCCATCGGATCCTTTTCGACCACCAGTGATTAGTTGATTCACAATAAAATGTTGAATTCTCTAGTCATTCGTAATGTGGGAATTTCATATTTTACTTTTATTAATCTACACTTTATTTTTGTTTAACTTATGTGAAATTAAAACAATATCCTGTCATGCATCATCTTTAATCCCCAAACGCCATTGTTTTCAACAAATTCTAAAAAAATTTCAGACTCGTCCACCAATCACCACCACATTCCCATTCCCACCTCGTTCCAAATTTATCATATCTACGAGGCATTCTGTTCAAGATGAACATGGAATTGATTACTTCAAATAACTCATCGTGTAAATTCTAAGGTACGAATTCCAAGATACGACTGAGATGATAACGTAATCGATTTTCAGGTAAGTTGTTCAATAAATCTAATTACTCTTCAATTGAATCACTAGTCCGAACAAAATTTGCCAAAAATTTATATCTCAAAATTGTTTTTTCCTTCCTGCCTCGTACTATTGGTGGACTCCTTCACTATTCTAATTCAAGAAATATGAAAAGGAATACTATAGAAAGGCCCCATGGCTTGTGATTCTAATAATATTATGTTCTAGTTGAATAGACAATAATCCTTAGCGTTTGGACTAAATTAATGGGATATAAAGTTAGTTTGGTCGAGCTTTGATCCGGTTTACGACTGGATAAATTATGATTGGGCCATGATGCAGAATAACATAAATGTCTCTTTTTATGATCAGATGAGTATATGATATTTCCGCTTTCGGTACCAATTGTCTATTGGATTGTGTTTTCTTCAAGTCATAAGAGACGATCATTAATTACTAGTCATTTCCCTCCTCAAATAATTTGGTCTAAGTGGACTGTACTGACTAATTTTCTCCAAATGACTTTATAATTCAATAATTCAGTCAGGCCAAATAGGGTCCATTTGGCGTAACTAGATTATGGGATTATTGGATTATTGGATTATGTTGGGTTCCGTAGGGAATAATCTAGCTCAAAGTGTTTGGACTAAATTATTTGTGGATATGTTGGATATGTTGTGTTTGGACTAGATTAATCCAGATTGTTTGGGTGAATAATTTAGGCCAAATGGGGCTAAATTATTTCCCTAATAATCTAGACAATCTCCATAATCTAGTTTAGCCAATAGAAGAAAAAATCTAATTAAACTTTCTGACGAGTCATATATTAATTGTATGTCTGCTAAAAAAGTTGAGCGATATTATGCGAAAATAACAATATGGGAGAGGGAGTACTTTTTATTTAAGTATCTGAAGTGATTACTTAGAATCCAAATATGTTATAAGTATGAAATATATTTTCAATATAGTTTTTCGATATCGGTAACAACAATTAAAGAATTCAAACCATCCAAATGGAAATTTACTCAACGGTCTTGAGATATTGTCACGAGCGTGGATTATTTTATGTAATGGTTTTCTCATGGTGACCCTCGTGTGATGCAAAATGAGACGCACTATAATTCCACTTCAATATCCGAGCCATTCATCTCATATGTCTTAACTTCTACATTACTCATGCAAAAAATCAAGTTGATTAGACACTTGTATTCACTCAAATGAAGCATAATAGACACAAGATAAGTGAATGATTAGTGTCTAGCCATCTATTTATTTATGAACAATACCATCCAATCAAGTTTTTATTGATGTTCGATCAACTTAATTTTTTGCACGGGTGGTGAACACAATTAAAATTGTAAAATGAACTCCTTCTTGTTGTGATGTCACAAAAACCTTCATCATCACAAATTCATGCCTGACCTATAGACATGGTGATACCCTAACTCCTTTTTTCATCACATATTCATATGAAATTCAAAACTAAGAAGGGGGTTTTCAAAGGGAAAAGTGTCGGCACACAGTTTCCGTGTACAAATTCGGATACAACCTATAGCCATGTGAAGCACACGAACTAATGAAAATCTCACACACGTTTAACGATTTCGAGCACAATTATACCTGAATTTATTATCTGCCTAACATTACTTTTTCCAAAGACCACTGAATAATATTGCAAACAGTTCTGAATCTCTTTAATGGGCATCTGATCTCCTGAATTCCATTAATAGTAATAGGCATCTTATCTCCTCCATGAAAAAGGACCACAATATCTGACCGTTCTTTAATTAATTTTTAATTAATTAAAGGAGATCCTAAACCTCCTCCCGAGCAAGAAAGGTATTATTCTGGAAGTGGCGTTTTCTTTAAATACAGCAAATTTACTGGGTTAATACTGCAAAACCAAAAATAAATTCGAAGAAACCAAGAAGCAAGTGACGAAGGATTCAAGATGTGCATCTGAGGCTTCCGGTTTCCAGCCCCATCTCTCTCCTTGTATGTAAATTGATTTGGGTTTCAGTAGAATAACAAAAATCATCCGGAATTTTGACAGTATCAATGGTGGGTTGTATGCAGTTTTGAATTGGTAGAGCGAGAAAGATAGAGAGAGATTTGTTCAAATGGCGAAGCAGTCGAGACCCAGAAAATTATCTGTATACCTATATATTCCCAACATCATAGGTGGGTTTTTTATTGACTCTCTTGTTCCTTTCCAGTTAGGGCTACAAAGAAAATACACAGGCAATTCGAATTGGGTATCACAGCAAATTGTGGCGATCATTTCTTGGTTATTTTGTGTCAGGGTTATGATAGTCAATACATTGAGATATAAGCTTATATGGGTTTTCCAAAAAAGTAAATGCAATTCTACGACTATTTCTATTCTGCAAATATGTTGCTTACATATATGTATGTATCTTGTGGGGATACGATAGGAGTTCATTATTCCTTACACGGGTAAGCTGCCATTTTCTTGTTATTAAAGTGTATGCAAGATTCGTGTCGATTTGTCCCATTTGTGTATCGAATTAAGAGTTATATATCATGAACTGCTTTGCCCTTTACAACTATTCTGTCAATATATTGCATACATATGTAGATTTTGTGGGGCTACTATATGTGTTCATTAGGTTTACATGGGTGTGCTGCCAATTTGTAGCTACTATGTTAAGGCCAAAGGGTGTGCAAGATTCATGAGAATTCTATTTTATGGTTGCTCACTTGTTGATATCCTTCCATTTGTAGTTTTTAATACACTAATGCCTCCATGGATATCCAGGATACATAAGAGTTCTTATGAACTGCTTTGCCTTTTACATTTGCTATTCAAACAAAAAGCTTTTCTCAGTTCTGTATTTCATAAGGTGAGGTTCTAAGTCTTTCAACTTACTTTTTTTGCTTATATATTACGTTGGTTTACAATGAAAGCCCCTAGTTTTCGGAAGATGTTTAATTGTTAATTGTTTGATGTGTGATTTCAGCTTTGTCTGTGATGCCTTGGATGGTTGGTTTGCTCGCAAATTTAATCAAGGTACGAATTCACGTAGTTCTTGTGGGATCAAGTTTCAACAAGACCATTCTTGTCTGATCAACTAACTTATATTGCAAGTTTTTCTTTATCTACGTAGCTGTGTGTTGAAGTAAAGTTGTAGGCCATTAATGACTACATCCTGCTTCAGTGGAGCATCATAACTATTTACTGCTTGTATGACTAAACTTATTTACTGCAACTGATTTTCTTTCTGCAAGTCCAAACACCCCCTCCCCCCTCTTCGTTCATCATCTTATTGCTTTAATTTTTTGCCTTATCATGTCCCATGCGATCTCTCTCCCTGTGTGCGCACACGCACGGGGGGGGCACACATGAAACCTATATTTGATTTACTCAATACACAGTTTAGGTATTGAGGCATAGTAAAAGACGACTTCTACATATCAAAAAAGAAAGGAAAAAAATACTACAAGACTCCTTCTCCAGGCACGTGGGTAATTTGACACAAATCTTCATCTTCTAGAGAATTTGAATTTGTTGCAGAAAATGTCTCTTGATTTGTATTCTATGTCAGTAAGGTTGTCTAGCATGGACAGACTGTTACAACTTCGGGTCTTGTGTACTCTCATAAACGTTGAAGTGTACTTTTGATTTATCTCTTTGCCCTTTCTTTCTCTTGTTTCCAGTTTCAACCTTTGGAGCTGTTTTGGACATGGTGACAGATAGGTGATCTTCCATCCCAATTCCCCCCACCCCCGTCCTTTATTTCAAAAACAGAATGGTAATTATAAATTATGATAGTACTCCTTCCATCCAATGATGTTATTCCTTTTAGGAGTTCCAACTTTTTCCGGGGGAATCGAAATATACGGATGCCCCTTTGTCCCTACTTTTGAAAGGATTCAAAACCATTTTTACGATATGTTATTTGAAAACTAAAATGTTTCATTCTTTGACCTTCAAAGTGGACGTACCTTTTGGGACATCCCAAAGTGGAAGATGGAGAAAGAAAATGGAATGGAGGGAGTAATAATAGCAACAAACAATCTTCATCTGTCATCTTCTGTAGTGTTTTGGTTATGACCAACCAGAATTATCCCATTTTCTCAATCCCAATGTTTGTGTGATTGTGTCTCAGGATTAGCACTGCTTGTCTACTGGTAATTCTCTCACAAGTATATAGGTAGAAATCACTTTACCCTGCAGCTTTTGTAGTGATCACACATCTGTTTATTTCTTGTTTATTTGAGGTTTTTGTTGTTTATTGCCCAGGCCTGGCTTAGTTTTCTTGTCTTTACTGGCTTTGGATATCGGCAGCCATTGGTTCCAGATGTATAGGTATTCCAACATATTGATCTGTATTTTTCATGTTGCATTTTATATCCAAAGAAGGTCGAACAGATGTGATATTTGATGTTCACCAATGTTTTCTTCGCTTAGAATACGTGCTTACTTTCAGGGACTTTTTGATGGCCATTAATAATTTTCATTTTTTGGGCCTACCACTTTTTCATTGCAGTACATTCTTGGCAGGCAAAGTTAGTCATAAAGATGTAAAAGACAGCACTAATTGGCTATTCAAGGCATATTATGGAAATCGGATGTTTATGGGTTACTGTTGTGTTGCATGTGAGGTGAATCTCTCAGTGGCTTACCTCCCTTATTAAGACATATCTTTCATCTCGGATTAGTGCTATTCGTTAAACTAAGTACTTTTGGTCTGCAGCTGCTTTACATAACTCTGTTTCTTCTGGCAAAGAACCAAAATGAGAATCTGACCAAGGTAAGACTTCGTTTGGTTGATGGTGCTATATTTTCTGCATAAACGTACTCGTGACGATTTTCTTACTCGGGTCATTCTTTATATGCTTCCGATTAGGTTGTAGTGGAGAACGCCAAACAGAACTCGGCTCTTGCTGTTATACTTGTTTTACTTTTGGTTGGATGGGCAATCAAGCAAGCAGTAAATGTTATACAGGTAAGAAGTATGGCTTTTATTTATGAAAGAAGAAAAACGTTTCCTTTCCTAAACCTTTGAGGGGACAAAGGGGTTTGCGTTGGGCCGTAGGCCTGGCTCCCTCACCAGGTGTGATGCCTGCATTCGAGTCTTCTGCTAGCTAGACTCATTCCCTTCCCATTTGCCCTCCTACCAAATATTAAAAAAAGCAGCTTATTTCTCAGTGGTTCTAAAGTTTAGCTAAGCTTACTGTTCCATGGATAAAACATTACGTAAGTTTGGACAGATGGTTGCATGTAAATTTTGCCAATTGTAGGTTTGTCTCGAAATGTAATGTGCATAAGCTTCTGATTTGAGCTCTTTATGGTATGTACTGATGCCAAATTATCAAAAGTTACTCTTTAGATAAATTTGTTAGTGACTGTTAGGCCTCTTTGTCTAAAGTTAAAATTTTGGTTTACTTGGGATTTTTAGCCTGGTTTTGTCTATTCGGTGTTTACGTGCCATTCTTTCCAGTTTCTTTATTTCTCCGTGTCATGTTCCTGGAACTGCAATGATCTAGACCAAGTTAAATTGAAACTCGTTTTTATGATCGCAGATGAAGACAGCGGCAGATCTATGTGTGGATTATGATATCAACAAAAAGCAAAAGCCATAACACGTTGCTTCAGAAACCATGCAGTCTCTCTTTTCTTCCAGACCTTATCGAATTATCATTTGCTTAAAAAGAAACATCCTCGTAGCGGTGTACCCATTTTCTGTGGACGATGACTATATGTTTGGACTTACTACAGAAAGGAAAATATTAACTCTGTTAGGTTTTTGTATACTCGGTAGCATGATTTTGTGTTTCTTTTCGTACGGCTAGGTGGTTGATCCTTGGGACGGCCAATGTACATTGTCCTCTTAAACAGAATGAAGATGGTTTCTCTTATTTTGGTTTGTGTTGTTTTTTTCCTTCTTCTTAAAGCCTATTTCATCTACAGCAGGATTGTTCCTTTGTAAATACTGCAGTTTTTTCCAAGTTCCCTTTTCAATGTATTGGATCCTTCTATCACTTGAATCATTCTATATTGTTAAAAGGAATTCAGTGCCACTTTGAAAAATAATATCACAAAGTGTAGATCCGTGATCCTTGGATGCCGAAGCCCGAAGGCATCCTTGGCCAGGTTCTCTCGTCTGTCTATAGATTTAGCAGTAGATCTAGCAGTAGATCGAAAGGTTAGACTTATTAAGTAATGTTCGGATCTATGTTTATTTTCAATTCTCGAAGTATTTCGTCGTTTATTACTTCCTTTCTCGTCTCTGAATGCCTAGGTGTCTTTCGTAAGTTTTTTCTCGTTTGAACTTGGCACTTCTTTGTAAGACTATGCCGTCATATGGTGTTGCTAAATAGAATGATTTTATTGGTGTTCTTACAAGGCTAAATATAGCTTGGTAACCGATACATCAAATAAAGAGTGAAAAGAACTCTCATCCGGCAGTGAAATAGAACACGAACCATAGGAGGAGCCTCGGTCTTTGACTGTGTGCTTGTTGAAGAATGAACCAACAACTCATAGGTAGTGGTTTGGCTAAGAAAATCCACCGGAACTGTAGCAAAAACGAATTTTCATAAAAGACTGTCTTAACTATGACAGAATATTTCCGAGATTTTAATAAACAAACGTACTTCTATTTATTGACAATATCTTCTATTTTGTTCTAGCAGAATCTAGAATATCTACCCAAGCGACGGGTTATGCTTTTCTCTTAATCAGAGTTTTAAGTGTCGGTTTATATAACTCTAATGAACCTAACATTCAATTTTATAACATTAGCCAATCAATCTATGGCATTAGAATTAGTGATATAGCCCATTTACTATCTTCGCATTTGAGAATTAACAAATTCAATTCCACAATGTTCACAAAATTTCAGTTCTTCTTTTATACTTGAGGGAAACTACTATACAACTCGAAGGTATAAGGGGTAGTGAGCCATCTGCTTCTTCATCTGCTGTTCCCGCCTTGGCGAATGCCTTTGTTCAAATTTTGGAAGAGAACAAGGGGATCTCTGAAAAAGGGAAGGCAAAGAAGTAGTCGAAATGTTGAAGAGGATACAACCCGCTCTTGGACTTAAGACTATGCGCGTCGCGTGCTCGATCTAGGAATTCCATCATTATTAACCTCTGGAGCATTCCATCACTATTAATCCCGTCAAACAAATGCTTTTTGCTAATGCAATTAGTGAAAAAAAAACAGCCGAACAAACCAATGGTCCCAGAACCATCTGCCAGACTGCCACCCAATAGTATAACCAGGGTTCAAACCAACCAATGGAGGGACAAAAGGCAGACCCAAAGAGATTCAACTGGGAAATGCATATGATAGTTTAGTACCCTTTCAGAGACAGTATATGACCTTCAGTTCAGTTTCTTCAAGTTTCACCTGGTCTCAAGTTTTTCTCCTTGCAGATTACAAAGGCGAAATGCGAGCACAAACCAGATTAAAAAGAAAATTTCTAAACTAAATCTGGACTCTTATGTTAAAACTGAAGCTTTACTCAGATACAGAAAGGTCTATTGTGCATAAAATTACAAGCCATAAGCAGATGAATAAGTAATAAAAATAAGCTAAAATTTCTAAACAGTGATTCACTGCTGCACTAAAATACCTCATCCCTTTCAAAATCTTTCCTAACTTTGCTCTCCACCTTTTCGGCTACATTTAGAACCTTACCATGTTGTTTTACTAAGAGCTTATAAAAGGGCTTGAATCAATATAGGCTGAACCCGAAAAACTGGCTTACGATGATGGCAATTCCAAGAGCAATGGCTATTAGGGAGGAAGCCCATGTGAGCTTCTCAGTAATTCTAGGTACCCTATCTTTCAACGCCTGACTACATGAGCCTATAAACACGGTATAACTTCCCATCGCGATTACAGTCCCAACCAAGAACATACCTAGAAATGCAGCCCCCGCCAAGCGAGAAGGCAAAGCGAGTGCAGGCAAGACCATCATCAGTGCATCTGGTTGCAAACCATGTACAATTCCTGTTGCAAAAGTTGCAAACCCTATTTTCTTCTTCTTCTTTTCGATTGGAGGGTTTTGAAGAGTTTCATAGACGCTGACATCACACTCACCGTTTTCTAAGGCGACGCAAGGGGTAGGGACCTCTGAAGCCTCCTTGATTCCCATAGCACCAATAACAAGTAGAGTAAATCCCACAACTCTTGTGCCCCAAGTTCTGATGATTTCGATATGGAGTCGGTCTTTTAGCAGTAGAAAGAGCAAGCCAAAAATGACTTGCCCAGCATCATGACCACAACCCCATAGTGCTCCAACTGCAGCACTTTCAAGTCGAGTACGTCCGATAGAGAGTGGGGCCAACGCGGCGAGGTGGTCGGGGCCCGATAGCGTGTGTAAGCAACCAGCAAAAAAACCAGTCCAAGCACTACTGAGTAGTTCAGTACGAATAAGTCTTTCCCCTGCTGCAACTGCAGTAGGAGCCCCAGCGTTGGTAGCGGTGTGAAAGGTAGCAAAGGCTGGTGACACAATGACCGGATGGATCAATATCATGATGATAGCTGCAAGTAATGCAACCGTTCCAGGAGTAAGTGCCTGACACAGTTTAGGAAACAGATGAGAACATATCCTAACGATCGTCACTTAAACAATTTCTGAGAATATATACAACGGTATGGATGTGCATGTGTATATCTATCACCCTTCACATTAAAATGCAACAATGACGATTAGATGAAGTGCCATGTAGACTTCAGCATAAGAGTTTCTCATCATAACAAAAAAAAGGAAGAAGATGAAGACGACAGAAAGAAAAGGTGCAAGAAAAGAAGGAAAAATAGTTAATACAGTCCCTGTATCACTGTTTGTCCACAGCATTGACTGCACCTCTTTATCTGGCACTCTCTTCCCAGTAGCTTATGGATTTTGCATAATATGCATAATTTCAAGTTCCTGGTTATAGTCAAAGCCATCTGAAGTAGTAATTAGCTACAATCATCAAGAAAATAAAACCACTATATCATTCCCAGCAATGACACCCCTCCGTCTCCCTCTAAACGTGCTGCACCCATAGAGCAAACTAGTGCAAAACTTGGCAGGAGTCTGTTGGAAATGATATCATTCTATATATATATAGAGAGAGAGAGATTATTTTATATCTACAGAGGGAAACAATATATTACTATATCTATATAGGGATATATATTGATATAGAATAATATTATTTCCCTTCTTATTTGTTTCTTTACATGTTTTGTTTCCTTTCTTTTATTGTTTACTTAGTTGAGTAAAAACTAACTAGGAGTAGCACACTTCTATCTATCTTCATTTTGTGGAAGAACCCACAATTGTTCTTCCATAAAAGATACACACTACAATATGTGCTATAATTGTGAACCAACTCAGTGGTAGGTAAAAAAAGTATGGCTCTTTAGTGAGCTGCAGACGAGGGTTAATCAAGAATTTACATGAGTTAACGGATATTATAACGGATCAATATAATAAAGAGAGGACCCCTCTCTTGATTCAAATAATTCAACTTTTCAACGTTATCTCAAGAACAAGACAATAGAAAACTTAGAATCCAATCTTATCTATGCGAATCAAAAGGATCTAAATCAGCATGAAACAGATCGGCACCTTTCATACTGAGATCGTAAAAGATAACTCGGACACACAAAAAAACATATCAATTTATTTATTTTTCTTCAAAAGAACAAAGGGTATGAACTAAGGCTGTGGGAAGGATATGACTATTGTTATGACTTGGAAAACAAAATCACTAACGCCTAAGCCTAAGTAACTGGTTTTTTTGTAGTCAATTTTATAACTATAGTTATGCCAAGGACAAACCAGCTCCAGTGATACACATTTAGGTGACAATCTACTTTGCCTACCAAGAATATCTAGGTTACTCCTGCCTGATATTGGTTCATGAATGAAGATTTTGTTTTCCTTCTTTTCATTCCCACACCATGGGTGGTAGCAATCCCGATACCAAGACCTGTGAAATAGCAGAGACTTTGCAAAGCTTACTTGGATTTAGTCTTTCCATTGTGTACCTCAACCATCTTTCAGTCATATTCCCCTCCATCGTTTATAACTGATGGCAAAAGATGTATGTGCCTATCTCACGTGGTTTTGAAGATATATTATGCTGTTAAGATGGACAGGTTACAACTAATAGTAATATTTGGCATCACACCAGCTAAGGAAGACGCAAGGTGGGCAGCTTTATTATAACATTAGAGAAGCGGAACCTCCAAGCTTAGACATCTCGAACTCTGAAACTACCCTTATATCCCACCCTGCTCTTCCGGCACCGGAAGCAGAACTACCTGACCAAAGGAGATAGACAGGAATCTAGCTACATAAGAAATTCCCCATCTTAGGGTTCAGACTTGAAAGATTTGTGTCGAAGGGCGTTCCAAATAGGCAGACGATTAGTGAACATCGAAAAAAACTCAAAAATTGTCTGATTAGAATTGTGTACTCAAAAAATCGCACATAAACCGAGCTATTCACGGGGGAAAATGTTTGGCAGCATCCACTAAATTTGGAACTTAATTTGAAAGACATTTTGACCCGGACATTTTGGGATGCACAAATAACCAACAAATGGCAAGTCATTTCATATAGTACCTAATCAGATGGTACCTAAGCTAAGTAATTCTATGAGACCCACTGGAATTTGAGTCTCCCTCAAACAAGCCAAATATGAAGGATTTGTGGCACAATTACCAAAAACGTCTATCCCCTCCTTGGATTGAAAACTGATGCATACCGTGTGTCTACTTATAATTATCTTTTGTGTCTCAAATTATGGTGCAAACCCTATGTTCCAGAATCCAAGAGTAAACTTTCCAGAACATATGGGACAGAAAACCCCCATTGTGTCTCCGTTTGCCCAATGATGAAAAATAAAAACAAACAAACAGTATATATGAATTAGCTACCCGCAGACTAATGCACACCCAAAAAAGACGATACAAATCCTCATAATTCCAAGTAGCCCACTAATCAGAGTACCCACAAAACAAATGCTGAGAAAATATACTACACCCACGTCCAATTACATCCAATTCCATACCTTTCGCGGCTCAAAAGACCTTTCCAAGATTTGTTTGACCAAATGGCGCGTAGGGTTCGAGACTTTTTGTGAATCCACGAGTGAAGAAGATGATGTGGACGAAGATTTAATAGAACAGATATCAGGGAGTTCATTAGGGATTCCTGAAGGGGACGAGCAAGGAGACGGGTCTCCGTGCCCGCGGAAAAGGGAGGTGACCCGCAGTGATTCGGCGTGTGAAGACGGCCGCACACCGAGTTTGGTGGCGTCAATTCGGCCGAGTTGAGTTAGATGACGAGTAGTTGGGCTTAGATGAAATTTGGAGGGGATAGCCTTGTTCAAACAGATGAGCTTCTCCATTGTCTCTCCCTGCCTCCCTCCCTCCCTCCCTGAGATTTTTCGGCACTGACGAGGTAAAAGATAATTCACAGGAGAAGACCGGAGAGAGAGAGAGAGAGAGAGAGAGCGGAGACGGGTGGAAAGGATAAAGCTACACCAACATTTTGGATCGGATCCGGTAATTTAAGTAAACTGATTTTTTTGGGACTATAAATAAAAAAATTAAATACATTTAAATATTATTTAATATTTTGTAAATTTTGTTTCAAAATTTCAGTTTTCCTTATTTATCGAGAAATATTAGAATCTATAAAAATATGAACTAAAAATAAAAAATAAATATGATGATGCTAAATACGTTAAAACTAGTAAAAATCTCTTTTTAATTTGTTTTTTTTATCTTTAATAAATTTCTGGAGACTTTTATTATGATTTTTTTAAAAAAATCATCAAGACATATGATTAACCTAAAAAATTTAACGCGACTTCAATAAAATAAAATGATAATCAAAGAATTAGTCCGATAATTTAAGCGAATAATTTAAGTTTATTTTCGACCCTTCACAGTCTTATTCCGATAATTGGAAGTTGTTTATTTTCTATTAGAGTTTATACTAAAATTCATTACTAATTCAAATCAAAGTTTCAAAAAAAATAAAAAAATGCCTTCCCTAAAATATTATTTTTCATTTTTCTTGAAATATTTTCAATTATTCCAAATACAAAAGGTTGCAATCACCTACGACTATTCAAATTAAACGAAATGAAAATGAAATGAAATGAAACTCGTGGCTTCATTGTGCCCACCACATTACACCTCGAAGTGAACGCACGTTTGTGTAGAAGTGGCTTTCACACGTCCTTCACAAAACCAGGAAATTAGGCTACCATGTCCGTTTACGGTACTCCTTGAAATTTAAGTGTGAGACAAAATGAAGTATTTTGGCCCTATTTGGCTTAGGGTTTTTATGGTTTATGTTGTCTTCTTCGGGCTAATAAATCGTTTTATTCGGACTAATTTATTTAGTAAAAAGTCAGTTCACGTTATTCGTTTCTACCTAAGTGGCTTACAATGTAAATATGTTGAAATGACAATTGTGCCCCTCACTTTAGTCCAAATTGAGTCACCACCGTCCTTTGAAACTTCTAAGAACCAAAAAACTACAATCATATTTAGAGCAAAGGCTCATGAAGCCTTGTTGTTGTGGAGTCTTGACATTTTTATTGACTTACACCTGATTTAGATGCTTAGAGTCCCGTTGGAACACTCCTATTAGAGCATCCACACCAGCCTTTCTTATTTTGAGGAGCAATTTGCCTTATTCTACATCAGACTCCCTTGATGTATTTTCTATTTTGTGAATGTTACAATGATTCCTTATACCTGAGAAGTTACTGTAGTCTCCCATCACTATTCATCTTATTTATAGAGTCTGATGAAGAAGAAATTAGAAAATGTGATTCTCTAAAGTAGAAAAATGAAAATTCCTCTTTAATTTGGTAAAAAAAAGAGTAGAGAAACTGATGTAGATGCTCTTAGAATCATATATTTTCTGATTCACCATAAATTTCGTTGATTAAATAGGACTCACGTTAAGGTTCTTGAGGCTAATTGGTCGGCTCCTTAGCTATTCATCCTCTGAGGGCTTTGTTCAGTCGAATAGCCGAACCAAGTAAAAAAGACAACACATAGCCGAGCAGATCACAGCGGTCGGATCTACTCTATACTTAAAAAATTAGGAAAGAGAACAAATATCAAATATGTATATCAAAAGTCAAATAATGGTGTTTTATGTAATGGGTTGGGTGAGAAAGTGGCCAAAAGTAGATTGATGAGTTTGGAATAAAAAGTAGGTATAGTTGTTATCCCTTTTCATATTTGGCCATTTCCCCATAGGCTGGCAATCATTTCTATTTGAGCATATAATATATGCTAATTATTAGGATATAAGTGATTAATTGTTCGTCTATTACTAGTTAAAATTTTGAAAGGAATATGATGGATATAATAAAAAAAAATATAGTATAAAGGGAGATTTATTATAGAGAGGTTAATAGTTACAAAGTGTTTGTTTGAATATTTTTTGAGGATAAATGATATAACAAATATAAGTAGATAGATGACATTTTTATTATTAATAATAGTATTTGCGTAAATAGAATGTAAATGTAGAAGGGCATAAAATATGGATAAGTGAAGGCGTGAGATAATTTTATACCCCTTTAAATGGATAAAATAGTACCCTGAATATTATATATAGGATTAAAAAAATAAAACAAATCTCGAATATAACAAGCTGTATAGTCATATCCAGGATGATAGACAATTGACCTTCTTTGACCGCTAACAAACACGTCCTTAGATTTCACTTATTAAGAAGACAGAAAAACTAAATGTTAAGGCTGAGTTTAGACTAAATTATTTTTGTTAAAGAATCTTGGTATTATTTTTTGTTTAATTTTTTGTGTTTTCTCATTCGTCTCGACAGGAGGAATCAAAAAAATACCAATATGCGTCCAAATTGAAAAGTTCAGATAGAACGATGTTGAACACATCAAAAAAAAAATAACAAAAATAATATTTTTGAACTTTTTTCATCTATAGTAATTTTTTTGGAGTTTATCTCATATTTTTTACTTTTAAATTTTTTTCGTCAAGACAAATAATTAATCTCAACAATTTTACGCAAACTTGCTAAAAATTGAGAAAAGCGAACAGGAGGTAGCCCTTTCATCAAAAGAGTATCTCTTGAAAATCTGTATTAAAACCAGGCAAGGAAATAGTCAATAATTATCATTAAATTGACAATAAATACGGTAATGTTAGTACCGAATAATTTTGGACAAGAAGGGCTTAACCGTAAACATGAAAAGATTAGGGTAGCTAGATAATAAGAAAATTGATAATTTACATTTTAAATTTTTCGCAATTAAATACTTATACAAACTTGCTGCCTTTTGTTTTTTCTTCACTATTCCTTGATCCTATGCTTGGAGTTTCAAAACTTCACTCATGAGCAGCAACAGGGCCGGCCCAAAACCTTTTGAGGCCTTTCTCCTGTTCAATTTTGATTTTTTTCGTTTTCTTAATTAAACTGACTGAACTGATTTTTTTTTAATCAATCTATGCCGTTCATTTTTAGCCAATCCAATGGTTGAAATATATATTCAAATCCTAAATAAATTACCGAGTATTCTGGTATTTTCTGCAATTGGTACTTTTATTTCTCATGCACAAAGTTTATAGCCCAAAGCTAAATGTTTTCATGGACCAAAAATAAAGGTTCATTCGGAGAACCTGAAATATCGACCAGACCAATTTAGCCCAAACCAACTTCGGTTCTAATTAAATTTGGGTCGGAATCGATTTGTGGAAATTCTATTATGAATCGATTGGTTTCAATTTTCATGATAGATATAAATTATATTTTCTTGAAATAAAATGGAGAAATATTACTTTGTTTCATAATTAAAAAAACTACCGATAAAATTAAGATGGCGGAGATTGAGGCACAAACTAAGTCGTTTTCTTGAGACAATACACGACATATGCAGAAAATTTCTAGTGTGATAGACCATGATGAAGCTTTTAGCACTTTATTTTTTCCAAAAATAAAACAAGACATACAAAATATAAATAAGATGAAATGTGCAGTCCCTTTTTCTTATATCTGTCGAAAACAAGTGTGCACATGTAGGTGCATGTGAATTTTTTAAATGTGCAATCAAAATAAAATTGCATGGACATAAAACTACCTCATAAAAGGCATTTATGTATAATCATATAGGATTCATTTTTTTAATCATATATATAAGATCCCCGTAGTACGAGAAGGAATTACCCATACATTTAATGGTCGGTGTGAGTTTAGCGAAAGTAGACTCATTTATGATCCGATTTTTTTAAACCATTTTTCACAGCCTTCTGTAGGGAAAGATTAATTCAAAGCATACTAAGTTGTTCTAGAAAATATACATCTATACACCATCGAGATAAATTACATAACATAATGAAATTACAAAATCACAGATCGAAACAAAATAACATAATACATAAAATGTAAAATAGAATATAAATCAATATAATACCGAACTGAGTCATGTATATTCACAGTCCCCTTAAGACTGATTCGCCGCTTCACCATAAGTGTTGGAGGATCACTATTGGCATCTGTCTGCTAGGGTAAAATAACTCAATCGAACATAAGAATATCAACCTTCGTTCACCTGTCAAACTTCACTTTGTCTGCCTCTCTTTCCCACGAAGAACTACGAAATGTGAAGAAAATTTGTAGATGAATTATTGCTGAGAATTTCTAGTACTTGAACCTTGGAACAAGACTTCTATTTATAGAGCCAAAGAGATCTTTGGAATGCAAGACCTTTGACTTGCATGAAAACCTTTGAGTTTCATTCATAAATGGAGATGGAGACATTAGGGTGGTGGACATAATAGCATGCACGAATGAGACTTTTTAGGTTGTCGTGAGACGTTGTTCACTTCGGATGTGGTGGATGAACCCTCTAGTATGTCAAATTCATTTACCCAAAAATATTCAAAACCCTTAGAATTTTCAATAAGCCCCCACAATAATGAAATTGAGAATAATTTGACGCATAGTATAAAACAGATCCGGAGAAAGAGCACAAAGGATGATCCCAGCATAGGATAGGCTTTTGGCTAACCAATGAACATGATATCTTGAACTATTTTTTCGTTTGTGTATATCAAGACAATAGACTCTACACAGAAGCTTCTCTTGACACAATTCAGTTCTCATTGGTGTGTTCGTATTGGCAATGACATATGTCCTGGTTTTGCAAATGTTTTAAGAATTTCACCTTTTCAATTTTTTATTGAAGCGACCCTTCTTCATACTCACATAGGTGACTTCTGATTATGAGTATGTTACAATACTCTATTAGAATTTCAATTTTCACCGCATAAAAGGTCATTAAAAGCAAACAGGAAATACTTAATCTTAACAACATCACTATTATACCATAGCAAATGGTAGGAGAACAAATCTCCTCAGTGATCCCTGTACCACACACAATTAGGTTGTTGTAACGCCCCGGATTTCCGGAGACGTTAATTTAAAACAATTTATCAAAAGTCAACCATATTTCCATTACTTAGTCAAAATAAAGTTTGATTACAACATTCGAATTTAAAGAAATTACATTAAAATTTGAAATTAAGAGCTCAAAATATATCTAGGTGAACCACGGGGCTACGACATCCTCCTCGAAAGTACCGCCGTTGGTATCTAGATAAGCGGGCTCAGCAACGTCATCTTCGACACCTGGCATGAAAGGCCAGGGGCAGAGAAGTTGCACCAGATGAGCGATTAACGCTCAGTAAATAAAACTACCCTAAATCTCAAATCTATGCAATGGATCAAATGATGCATGATCATGAAGATAGTATGAGCACTCAATCAAATATTATGAACAGAATAAAATAATCAGAGTTGACATAATCAGATTAAACAAATAAGCGGAAGCATTAAACACGTAAGTTAAGTAAATGAATGAAACGGCGACAAAGTATCCTTAAGTCAAACCCTATGACTTGTTTCTGAGTTTCTGACACACGCGAACGACTTATATCCATAAGTGTCCATCATTGTTGACAAGTGTCCAAAATTTCTTTCAAATACAAAGTTCGGGTTGACACAAGCATTGCCCGTCATTAAAATTTCATTTTCCAAAGTGGTGTTGTGATGTTCCCGACCAATATGGTCCCGACCCCTACGCTGACCTCGTATCCGGCGCTAGTGTACCCAAACATCGGCTCCCGTATCCCATGCTCCCAACCGTTATGCTCCCAGCATTATGTCTCCCATATGTCGTGCCTTGACTCGGAAAATATCTAACTCCTCCCCTTCAACTATATTTTATTTTTGAAAAGACACGACACGGCTTACGAACATAACCGGCTCACGACATAACTTGGCTAAATACATGAGACGTGACCGACTCGGCTCCAAGACACAGCCCGGTGGTAACAGACGTAGTTCGGCTAAAATCCATATCCCGGCTAAAGACATCCTAACACGTCTCCCCCAAGGAGTAAGTCAAATCTCGAGTCACCAAACATGAGAGTTTATCAAATTCTCGATTTTCGTTACAAAGCTCGTGACTTTTTATGACTCGTGTCAAACCTCGAGTGTCGTTTCCACTAACCTCAAACGTTTCTCATTGACTCCATATAAGTTTCATTTAAACGACTAGACTCCCGATAACATGATGATGTGTTGGAGATGCAAGATTAATCAAGCGAACAAGATAATACAATAAGCAAGCTATGGCACATAAACGATAATCGCATACTTTCATTTCGCAAGAAATCTTCTAACACGCTAATTTTTGAATAAAATGCCATCTCCTAATGATATAGGGTACCTAAAGTTTCAAAACGATAATCTAAACTTGATTATAGGTGTAGTGGTCGTAATGTAAGAATTTGGGCGATGTTCTAATTTTCTGAAAATTTTCACTGTCTGAAAATTTTTCTAAGTATAGAAAAAGTTGAATTTTTCAAGTTTCGAATTAGGGGATAAAAAGTCCCGGAAATGATTCCTTGATTTTTTCTAAGCACAATGGTATATTCATACGTCTCAAACGCATAAGTTTAGGGTGAGTTTCGGGCCAAAATATAGGAAGAAAACGGGTGATTTTTCTATTTTGTACTAAAATAGGGAGGGCGACATTTTGATTCGAATCGAATTTCAATTTTCTGTAAATGCCATTGTTTCCAAATGGGGGGTATTTCCTTATTTTCATTAAATAAAATTAAAGTAAAGAAATCTAGAATAATGTATTTACTTAAATTTATTTATAGAAAATAAGTATATTTTCATAACACATGCCATGCCTTAACAAAGCCTAAGTCAGAAACTAAGTGTCAAAATTCCATAACAGAGGCACCGGTGTAAGGTTTCAGAGGCACCGGTGTAAGGTCAGTTCTGTAGTGTAATACTAAGATACAAAGAGTTGAGGCACCGGTGTAACCAAAACAGAGACACCGGTGTAAGGCCTATTCTGCAGTGTGTTAAGATACAGAGAGGTCGAGGCACCGGTGTATCAAAACTATGACACCGGTGTAACTATGAAAGTCCAGAACAATGTAAACTACAGAGAGCAAAGGCACCGGTGTCACCAAAACTAAGGCACCGGTGTAACCATGAAAACACAGAATACTAACACATACAGAAAGCAAAGACACCGGTGTAACAAAACTATGACACCGGTGTAACCATGCAAATACAGAACATTAAAACATACAGAGAGCAAAGGCACCGGTGTCACCAAAACTAAGGCACCGGTGTCAACATCATCTTCTACGAAAAACAGAACTGGGTTTTCATTTTCTCCGAGCTCCGTGGAGCTCAATATCGATCAAAGGCATAAATTAAAAGTTAGGATAGATTCATTTACCTTAGTATTGAAGAAACTAAGCTTGAATTTGAAGGTTTTAGCTTGGATTTGGATGATTGAAGTTCAAAACAAGTTCTCTCTCTTCTCTCTCCCTCTACTGTTATTTTCTTTCTTTCTTTCTTCTCACTTCTACACCACAGCCATGGCAACTCTCCCCACTCTCTGAACTCTCAAATTCGTAGCTAGCATTGTGAGGAGGATAGAGTACAAAAAGAGAGAGGTTGAGTGTAAAGGAGGGCTTTGCATGGAGCTCCATTGGAGGGGGAAAATTGCTGGCAGATTTTTGGTGGAGTGAAGAAATGGTATTGCTCAGTCATTATGAGATTTGGGAGGGAGATTTGTGATAAAACAAGGATACAAGGTGGTTTGGTTGGGAAAAAAAATGGAAGTATACGTATGATTTTTGGGGAAGGGGGTGATGATTAAGGAAAATTATCAAGTGTAGATGGTTCTACAATTCAAAGAAGGAGATGGATCTTGGGTCAAGTCAAAAGAGTTTGGATCGTGGGCCGGGTTAAACCAAGTTGGGCTTGGGTTAGGATTTAGTCCAATGGGTTGGGTCCAAACACACACACACACAAATCCATGAGTATAACTAAAGATAAAAACGCGCAAACTTAATAAATAATTTCATACATCAAAATTTATTTATTTTATTATTATTATTATTTTTTTTAATTTTCCCTTTTTTTTTCATTTAAAATTTTAGGGTCTTTACAACCTATCCCCCTTAATAAATTTCGTCCTCGAAATTACATAGTAGAAGTTTCAAAAAGGTAGGGGTGGTTGGCGCGCATAGTATCCTCTCGCTCCCAAGTGGATTCCTCCACATTCCGGTGACGCCACAAAACTCTGACTAGGCGAATAGTCTTCCCTCGCAGAATCTTCTCGCCATGATCAAGGATTCGAACTGGTTGCTCTTCATACGTCGTGTCTGCATCGATGGTGACTTCTTTCCAATCAATGATGTGAGTCGGGTGAGTTAGGTACTTTCGAAGCATAGATACATGGAAGACATTGTGGACTCGGTCAAGCTGAGGTGGCAGAGCTAAGCGGTAGGCGGTCTCCCCAATGCGTTGTAGAATCTCGAAAGCTTCCCTCTCTTGCCGAATCAGATAATTCCACGTCGAGGGGAAATCTTCAAAAATACATGATCGCCAACGTTGAAAATTAGAGGTCTGGTCCGCTTGTCAGCATAGCTCTTCTGTCGGCTCTGTGCTGTCAGTAGTCGTTGTCGGATGATCTTGACTTTCTCTGTCGTCTCTTGCACAATCTCGGGTCCCAACAAACTTGTCTCTCCTACTTCGGTCCAACAAACTGGTGATCGACACGGTCGTCCATAAAGTGCTTCATATGGTGCCATCTCGATGCTAGCTTGGTAACTGTTGTTGTAGGCAAACTCGACAAGTGGCAGATGTCTCTCCCATCCTCCTTGAAAATCTAGTACACAAGCTCGAAGCATATCCTCTAATGTCTGAATCGTTCTCTCAGATTGTCCGTCAGTCTGTGGATGAAAAGCGGTGCTCAAACAAAGCTCGGTTCCTAAGGCCTTCTGTAAGCTCTTCCAAAAAGATGACGTGAAACGCGTGTCTCGGTCAGATATGATAGTTACAGGCACACCATGTAATCTGATAATCTCCTTGATGTAAAAGCGGCTGTAAGAATCCATCGTGTCAGATACTCGAATCGGTAGAAAGTGTGACGACTTGGTCAGGCGATCCACTATCACCCAAATAGCGTCGTGTCCCTGATGCGATCTTGGTAGACCTGTCACGAAGTCCATTGCAATGTGTTCCCATTTCCATCCCGGCACAGGTAAAGGTTGAAGAGTTCCTCCCGGTCTCTGGTGCTCGGCTTTGACTTGCTGACAGGTGAGGCAAGTAGCAACATAGTTAGCCACATCATTCTTCATTCCGCTCCACCAATAAGATCGTCTCAAATCCTTATACATCTTGTTTCCTCCAGGGTGGACTACAAAACTTGATCGGTGAAATTCCTTCAGAACTGATTCTCGTAGTGTCCCAAAATCAGGCACAAAGATCCGTCCTAAATATCTTAGACCCTTATCAGTGCCAACTGTCCAACCTGCTGCTGCTTCTCCCTTGGCTAATCGACATTTAATGAGTTCTGATTCTTGATCAAGCATCTGAACCTTCAGAATCTCAGCGTGCAATCCTGGTGTTGCAGTCAATGCATACAAACATGCTCCTCCTTCTATCTCATGGTGCTGGAGACCAAATTCTTGAATCTGCCCTAGCATCTTCCATTCCCGTACTGCTAGGCTGGCAACATGTCCTCGAGACTTGCGACTGAGAGCATCAGCCACAACGTTAGCTCTACCCGGATGATAAGAAAGCGTGAAGTTGAAATCTTCGAGATACTCCATCCAACGTCTCTGCCTCATATTCAAGTCCTTCTGTGTGAATATGTACTTGAGGCTCTTATGATCTGTGAATACCTCAAACTTCTCCCCATACAAGTAATGACGCCATGACTTTAGCGCGTGAACCACGGCTGCGAGTTCCAAGTCATGCGTTGGATAGTTCTTCTCATGCGGCTTCAGTTGTCGTGAACCATAAGCAATGACCTTATCATTCTGCATCAACACACATCCCAATCCATCCTTGGATGCATCACAATACACGACATAACCCACATCTCGCTCTGGAATAGTGAGTATCGGTGCATTAGTGAGCCTATCCTTTAGCTCCTGAAATGACTTCTCACAAGTTTCATCCCAATTAAACTTGATTCCTTTCTGAGTCAATCGAGTCATTGGTTTGGCCAATGTCGAGAAATTCAGAATGAATCGTCTATAGTATCCTGCGAGTCCCAAGAAACTCCGAATCTCAAATACTGTAGTAGGCCTCTTCCAATCTCGAATCGCCTCAATCTTACTGTTGTCCACAGAGATTCCTTTCTCTGACACTACGTGTCCCAAAAATTTCACTTCTCTTAGCCAAAACTCACACTTGCTGGCTTTGGCATACAGCTGGTTGTCTCGTAAAGTTTGAAGCACGATCTTCAAGTGCTGCTCGTGGGCTTCTTCTGATGCCGAATATATCAAAATATCATCAATGAATACTACAACAAACTGATCCAAATATGGCGCGAAAATCTTGTTCATCAAACACATGAAGACTGCCGGCGCATTGGTCAAACCAAAAGGCATCACTACAAACTCGTAGTGGCCATAGCGAGTTCGGAATGCCGTCTTAGGTATATCCGATTCTCTGACTCGCAACTGGTGATACCCGGATCTCAAATCAATCTTAGAGAACCAGGTGGCTCCTCTGAGTTGGTCGAACAAATCATCAATTCTCGGAAGTGGATAGCGGTTCTTGACTGTCACACGGTTGAGCTGACGATAGTCGATACACAATCTAAGTGTTCCCTCCTTCTTCTTCACGAACAAGGCTGGTGCTCCCCATGGTGACGTGCTCGGTCGAATAAATCCCTTATCCATAAGTTCCTGCAACTGCGTCTTCAGTTCTCGGAGTTCCGCGGGTGCCATCCTAAAAGGGGCCATGGAGATCGGTGCAGTCCCGGGTACAAGTTCTATGGTGAAGTCCAACTCTCTCGATGGTGGTAGTCCTGGAAGCTCTTCGAGAAAAACGTCAGCATACTCGCACACGACACGTGGTAATCCCAACTCCGTACGATCTTCATCATTCAGCGTCAGGCTCGCCAGCCATCCAGTCAAACTATCGTGCCACCTAGATCGTGCCTTCAGCAACGATGAAGGTTCCTGCCTATCCCCCTTAAATTTGAAACACGTTCCATCTAAGGAGTAGGCGGTCGGCGTTTGCAAAATTCGTTGAGCAGTACACTCCGGTTTGGTTGAGCATGATGTTGAGGTTGCGGTCCAAACTGTTGGGGGTTTCGTGCAGCATTGAAGAAAGCTCGCATGAACTGGTTAAAGTCGTTCAAACCAGGTGCAACGTGAGGTGGGGGTGGAGGTGGCGGATTAGCATGCGCATTGCTGGATCCGGCTTGGTTACCAGTGTTAGCCCCGTTTCGTGTCTCAACCATCTACAGTTAAGTAAATATGCTAAGTTTAGGAACAAAATAGATGGCAAAAGTTCTTTTTCATTAATACTAGGAATATCATAACATCATAGCATCATGTCACTACATCATAAGTCAAAACATCCAAATACATCTGAAATATGCATGTATACAGCAAAATGGCACATGACCTACATGCAAACAAAAAGCCTATCCGACTAAGGTGCATCCTACGTCATCTGACGTCCCACAAAATGATCACCCTACTACTACCCAACTAACGCTGCTCAGAGAAAGAGGCTCGGATAATCGCGTCGGAGCAAGTACTCCCGCTCCAAGGTAGCCTCGACAATCCCATAGCATCTCCAGTAAACCTTGTAACACCATGAGTCTGGATCCCATGGGTCGACCTGTCGTCGATCCTCAATCTTGAATGGGGTGTCAGTGTAGATGTCAACATCGAAGAAGTTTAGGTTGCCACGTGGGTTGATGATTCGCTGGCGGTCCAGTGGTGGATGTCTCTGCAGCATGTGTCTCGGCACCGAGTTTCCTACATTCTTCAAAAATCCGGCTGGTACGTTGAGTAGGTACCTCTGATCTCGAAGCTGCTCAATGATGGCCAATGGTCCTAAGTAGTAAGGCTCTCCTCTAGCTTTCCAATAGCAACGGATTGCTGGGGCAATCCTCACATAAATCATTGTGCCCGGCGCATACCAAACTGGGCCATCCCAAGTACTCCAGCCTGTCACATCCAAGTGCACTCCGGTCGGCTCTGGGGTTGGGGGGTGCTCTAAGTCACTCTCCGGGTCTTCCTCTAAAGGCTCTTCTTCTTCAATGTCAAGCTCATCAAAGTCATCGCCATCCATATCCGAATCTGCCTCGTCATCAGCATGGTTTTCCTCTTCAGGGTCATCATCATCCTCATTCCATTCTAGCAGCATGTCACCCTCAAAAGGTGGTAAGGGTGCAATAATCTCAGGTGCTGGTAAAGCCAATGGTGCGGGTAATATTGCATCAACTCCGTCTAGTTCTTCATCGGAAAGGTCAACAAGGTAGTGCTCCACAGGGTCGAAGTCAGAGTCAGAAGACATCTACAAGAAAAAATATAAGTATATGCGTTAAACTTATGTTATATGATATCGGTCAAGATAATTAATCGCATAATAGTAACTATCCCGGTATACGACGCTCAAAATGTGTGCTACCCATTCTACCCTAGGTCTCAAGTAAAGGGGAACCTAGAGCTCTGATACCACTCTGTAACGCCCCGGATTTCCGGAGACGTTAATTTAAAACAATTTATCAAAAGTCAACCATATTTCCATTACTTAGTCAAAATAAAGTTTGATTACAACATTCGAATTTAAAGAAATTACATTAAAATTTGAAATTAAGAGCTCAAAATATATCTAGGTGAACCATGGGGCTACGACATCCTCCTCGAAAGTACCGCCGTTGGTATCTGGATAAGCGGGCTCAGCAACGTCATCTTCGACACCTGGCATGAAAGGCCAGGGGCAGAGAAGTTGCACCAGATGAGCGATTAACGCTCAGTAAATAAAACTACCCTAAATCTCAAATCTATGCAATGGATCAAATGATGCATGATCATGAAGATAGTATGAGCACTCAATCAAATATTATGAACAGAATAAAATAATCAGAGTTGACATAATCAGATTAAACAAATAAGCGGAAGCATTAAACACGTAAGTTAAGTAAATGAATGAAACGGCGACAAAGTATCCTTAAGTCAAACCCTATGACTTGTTTCTGAGTTTCTGACACACGCGAACGACTTATATCCATAAGTGTCCATCATTGTTGACAAGTGTCCAAAATTTCTTTCAAATACAAAGTTCGGGTTGACACAAGCATTGCCCGTCATTAAAATTTCATTTTCCAAAGTGGTGTTGTGATGTTCCCGACCAATATGGTCCCGACCCCTACGCTGACCTCGTATCCGGCGCTAGTGTACCCAAACATCGGCTCCCGTATCCCATGCTCCCAACCGTTATGCTCCCAGCATTATGTCTCCCATATGTCGTGCCTTGACTCGGAAAATATCTAACTCCTCCCCTTCAACTATATTTTATTTTTGAAAAGACACGACACGGCTTACGAACATAACCGGCTCACGACATAACTTGGCTAAATACATGAGACGTGACCGACTCGGCTCCAAGACACAGCCCGGTGGTAACAGACGTAGTTCGGCTAAAATCCATATCCCGGCTAAAGACATCCTAACACGTCTCCCCCAAGGAGTAAGTCAAATCTCGAGTCACCAAACATGAGAGTTTATCAAATTCTCGATTTTCGTTACAAAGCTCGTGACTTTTTATGACTCGTGTCAAACCTCGAGTGTCGTTTCCACTAACCTCAAACGTTTCTCATTGACTCCATATAAGTTTCATTTAAACGACTAGACTCCCGATAACATGATGATGTGTTGGAGATGCAAGATTAATCAAGCGAACAAGATAATACAATAAGCAAGCTATGGCACATAAACGATAATCGCATACTTTCATTTCGCAAGAAATCTTCTAACACGCTAATTTTTGAATAAAATGTCATCTCCTAATGATATAGGGTACCTAAAGTTTCAAAACGATAATCTAAACTTGATTATAGGTGTAGTGGTCGTAATGTAAGAATTTGGGCGATGTTCTAATTTTCTGAAAATTTTCACTGTCTGAAAATTTTTCTAAGTATAGAAAAAGTTGAATTTTTCAAGTTTCGAATTAGGGGATAAAAAGTCCCGGAAATGATTCCTTGATTTTTTCTAAGCACAATGGTATATTCATACGTCTCAAACGCATAAGTTTAGGGTGAGTTTCGGGCCAAAATATAGGAAGAAAACGGGTGATTTTTCTATTTTGTACTAAAATAGGGAGGGCGACATTTTGATTCGAATCGAATTTCAATTTTCTGTAAATGCCATTGTTTCCAAATGGGGGGTATTTCCTTAAAGTAAAGAAATCTAGAATAATGTATTTACTTAAATTTATTTATAGAAAATAAGTATATTTTCATAACACATGCCATGCCTTAACAAAGCCTAAGTCAGAAACTAAGTGTCAAAATTCCATAACAGAGGCACCAGTGTAAGGTTTCAGAGGCACCGGTGTAAGGTCAGTTCTGTAGTGTAATACTAAGATACAAAGAGTTGAGGCACCGGTGTAACCAAAACAGAGACACCGGTGTAAGGCCTATTCTGCAGTGTGTTAAGATACAGAGAGGTCGAGGCACCGGTGTATCAAAACTATGACACCGGTGTAACTATGAAAGTCCAGAACAATGTAAACTACAGAGAGCAAAGGCACCGGTGTCACCAAAACTAAGGCACCGGTGTAACCATGAAAACACAGAATACTAACACATACAGAAAGCAAAGACACCGGTGTAACAAAACTATGACACCGGTGTAACCATGCAAATACAGAACATTAAAACATACAGAGAGCAAAGGCACCGGTGTCACCAAAACTAAGGCACCGGTGTCAACATCATCTTCTACGAAAAACAGAACTGGGTTTTCATTTTCTCCGAGCTCCGTGGAGCTCAATATCGATCAAAGGCATAAATTAAAAGTTAGGATAGATTCATTTACCTTAGTATTGAAGAAACTAAGCTTGAATTTGAAGGTTTTAGCTTGGATTTGGATGATTGAAGTTCAAAACAAGTTCTCTCTCTTCTCTCTCCCTCTACTGTTATTTTCTTTCTTTCTTTCTTCTCACTTCTACACCACAGCCATGGCAACTCTCCCCACTCTCTGAACTCTCAAATTCGTAGCTAGCATTGTGAGGAGGATAGAGTACAAAAAGAGAGAGGTTGAGTGTAAAGGAGGGCTTTGCATGGAGCTCCATTGGAGGGGGAAAATTGCTGGCAGATTTTTGGTGGAGTGAAGAAATGGTATTGCTCAGTCATTATGAGATTTGGGAGGGAGATTTGTGATAAAACAAGGATACAAGGTGGTTTGGTTGGGAAAAAAAATGGAAGTATACGTATGATTTTTGGGGAAGGGGGTGATGATTAAGGAAAATTATCAAGTGTAGATGGTTCTACAATTCAAAGAAGGAGATGGATCTTGGGTCAAGTCAAAAGAGTTTGGATCGTGGGCCGGGTTAAACCAAGTTGGGCTTGGGTTAGGATTTAGTCCAATGGGTTGGGTCCAAACACACACACACACAAATCCATGAGTATAACTAAAGATAAAAACGCGCAAACTTAATAAATAATTTCATACATCAAAATTTATTTATTTATTTTTTATTATTATTTTTTTAATTTTCCCTTTTTTTTTTCATTTAAAATTTTAGGGTCTTTACAGTTGTCTATTTGAATCTTGATCTTGTGATCTCCAGTCAATAAGGTTGGGTTTCCATTCATGATAGTTTTTTATGTCATAGGCTTTAATCCCATTCATGTCGATACCTTAACAACTAGCTCTCGGGTTAATACTTTGATAAGCGGATCCACGATATTATCCTTTGATGACGCATAGTCAATAGTGACAACTCCAGAAGAGAGTAGTTGTCTAATTGTATTATGTCTACGATGAATATGTCTAGATTTACTATTATACATATTACTTTGTGTCCGTACTTGCTAGGAATATCTACTAGAAAATGGCCTACCTCATCAGTTGTCTTGTCAAGAGAAATAAACTCCGACTTTATCGTAGACCATGATACACGTCTGTTTGTAAGATTTCAAGACACAATTGCACCTGCTAGTGTAAACACATAGCCACTGTGGATTTCGAATCCTTTATATTTGAGATCTGGTTTGCATCATTGCACCCTTCAAGTACGACAAGATGTTTGACATACTACAACCCATAGTCACGAGTGTACCTCAGGTATCTCAACACCCTGACTATCGCTTTTTAGTAGTTCTCTCCTAAATTACTTGTGTACCTACTTAGTCTGCTCACTGAATAGGCAATGTCGGGCTTTGTACTACTCATGAAGTACATCAAACTCCCAATGATCCTAGAATACTTGAGTTGAGAAATACCATTACCGAGATTTTTGAATAAATGGAGTTTAAATTGATAGGAGTCCTGGCGATATCAAAATTAGTTTTATTGTACTTTTTGAGAATCTTATCAACATAATGAGATTGAGACAATATAAGTCCGTTAGATGTTCTAGTGATCTTAACACCTAGAATCACATCTACAAGGTCCATATCATTTGTGTCAAATTTCGAATTGAACATGTTGTTGGTAGATTTAATGATTTTATCATTACTACCTACAATGAGCATGTCATCAACATTAAACACAATATAACATAGCCATCAGTAGTGGGCCGCCGAGGTCATCGACCTAAAATGTCGCGCCGTGGACCGCAAATCACAACGCTTCCGCCACTTACCCCACATCCGTGCAGATCGAATGAACATGTCCGCATGTCATATAACTATTATGCCATTTACATCTACCCAGACAACTGCCTGTGATGTGGGGGATGCGCTACCACCTAGCTGTGTTGAGTATAATGCCCTCGGCTGCATGACCGAACATCATGAGTTGTGAAGTTCATGAGCCAGGATGAAATGCCAATCTTAGAGGAGCTTCAACTTGCTCTGGCATGTCGCGCACTTAGCATTGCATGAGCCACACCAAACGGCCTTATTGGACCTCTTGGCCCAGCATGAGTAAATCCATCTTTGGACACGGTCCAGCTCGTTCGCATGCACTTGGACCAAAAGTCTGTTGATTCTCGTGTCCGGCCTACCACAATACTTGTACATATCATGAAGGACGCAAAGTCCTCATCTTTTTTCAACATGAAATAATATTCGTCACGTGACCAAAATGTCCTTAAATCTGCCTAAACCAATGGATCACACTTTCGAGACACATGGGGTTATTTCTGTAACTTCATAAAAGGATAGGACCCTCTTACGTGTCGTTCACCAATGCAGCCATATCCATTTATCCTTTTCCAAACGAGAGGTCCAAACACTTCAAAACCCGCACCACGAAAATTCCAAGGCCCAACCGCACCCGATCCACCGTAATGCCCTGCATCGGCTGTAGGACCCACAAAATCAACGACCACTATCGGGACTAATCTATACAACGAAACAAATCAACGGGCACACCTAATTTAGTTACAGTAGTACGTGTAACACCATATCCAGCCGTAATAAATGAGAAACAGAGCAACTGAAATTCAAAACACTCTGTTTCGCTTACTTCTTAGCTGAGAGAGTGGGCGAGTGTGTGTGTGAGAGAGAGAGAGTGAGAGAGAGAGACAGAACCCAAATGGCGAAGCCAGTGTCGATCGACGTGTATAACCCAAATGGGAAATACAGAGTTGTCAGCACAAAACCCATGCCTGGGACCAGGTGGATCAATCTCTTAATCGAACAAGATTGTCGCGTTGAAGTAATCTTCTTCCTTATCAGTATCCCTGTTCTCTTGTTAGTTTCTTTTTCTCTGCATTATTGATTCCATTTTCCATTAAATTTTGTTTCTTTTAATGTTCAGATATGCACACAGAAGAAAACCATATTGTCTGTTGACGACATCATTGCTCTGATCGGCGATAAGTGCGATGGAGTGATCGGACAAGTACTTATATTTCAGTCCTTGAACTGGATCATTTTTTGTTTTGTGGGTTGGTTTTATGGTTTAGTTGGATTTATTTTTGTGTTGGGTTTTCCAGTTGACTGAAGACTGGGGAGAAACTCTGTTCTCTGCATTGAGCAGAGCAGGAGGCAAGGCTTTTAGTAACATGGCTGTTGGATACAACAATGTCGATGTGAATGCCGCTAACAAATATGGTGTCGCTGTTGGCAACACGCCTGTATGTTAATTTACCTTCATTGCGTTTTTTGTATTTGGCTAAGTTATTGCACATGATATGCTTGGTCAAATGCTCGTGAGACAGAGAACTATGCTGCATAAAATAACTAGCCTTTGTATTTTATGCATACCCTTTTCCCTTTGGTTACAAAATCGTACCTTGGATTACACTTTGGCATCCCTACTACTCAGGGGTGGACGTTCGTACTGCAAAGTGGGTGGGGTTAGTTGCCCCCACTGAGTTAGAAAATTCCCCTAATATATGTATATTTTTTTTTGCGTATTTTGGTAAATTTGTCCGAGATAATATTATGTCTTGGCCCATATATGATATGTCTTGCCCCACAAAGTTATACATGTTATAGATACTTGACCTCAGCGTCTATAAATCATAGATACGCCTCTGCTGGTACTTGAGACATCACAAACATGAATGCTGGTGAATGCACACAAGGTTAAATATGGATGTAGGGTTTATGCTTCATCAATAAGAAAATTAAAATTTCTAAGTCTAGGGAAATCAAAGAAGCTATATATTGACATCCCTGGAATGATTCTATGGTTAGGGAGTCCTCACGGAGACTACAGCAGAATTGGCCGCTTCACTTTCTTTAGCAGCAGCTAGAAGAATTGTTGAAGCAGATGAGTTCATGAGGGCAGGCTTATATGATGGGTGGCTTCCTCATTTGTACGACCAACATGAATCTCCATTGCCTTAGCTTTATTACTTTTGCTTGGCTTTTCATACTTTCGCTAATGGGGATTTTATGTGTTCCTCACAAGAATAATTACAGAGTTTGTCTTCTATTGTTTGATAGATTTGTGGGGAACTTGCTTAAAGGACAGACTGTTGGTGTCATTGGAGCTGGTCGAATTGGATCTGCTTATGCTAGAATGATGGTAATTTTTTACTGCCAGCTATCTCACTCAACCCCCTTTCTATTGAATTCTAATAGAAAAGACCCCTTGTCTTCAAGGAACTAATTAGTAGCCTGTCTCCGTGTTCAAAACTCAATAGTAGTCACTCATCTCTCAACGGGATGGTTCATTGATTTATTTGTACGTTCGTTAAGAATGTGAATCTGTCATGGTGAGAGGGTTTCAACGGATGAATTATAGCTTGGTTGGGCTTCCCCCAAGCAAGGATAGAAAGTCTTGCTACACCGCTTCAGGCTAGCTTCGGGTTTTAACCTGGTGTTTTGACCAAGGCCTCCTTACCCACCTGTGGTTTGCTTTAGGTTCGACGTTAATGTAATTAATGCATATGCTGCTATTCAGGAACCTGGTTTAATAAGCAGTTTTATTCACAAACTTATTGTTTGGTTACTAATTAAACAAACCGATAGATGCATAGACCATGGTTCACCACATCTAAAAGTGCGTGTACTTGAGCATTTTCAAGGGAACTTTGGGGTGCAGAAAGACTCGTACCAACTCTAGAGTATTATCCCAAGTTGTAAAAATATGCTTTTTATGCAGTTACACATTTAATGCTGTTAGTTACACGATTCCACTGTTACCATGATATGAAAATTCCAAAGTAGTCGGAAAAGGTAGTACCGAAGTAGGAGTCTCAGATTTTAGACATGTTTTATCATGACTCGTAAGACGATCCGAAAAGCATTTCATTTGGCTTTTCAATGCATTTCAGTATGGGCATGTCTTGGGCTGAGAACTTCCCTTGTGCTATTGTAACAGGTTGAAGGATTCAAAATGAACTTAATTTACTATGATCTGTACCAATCCACCCGCCTCGAAAAGTTTGTCACAGGCATGTCTGGATGATCTCTTGAAAGTAAACACTAGTAAGACTATGTCGATACTGATTTTTTTCCTTTTTGCAGCTTATGGACAGTTCCTAAAATCTAATGGCGAACAACCTGTTACTTGGAAAAGAGCATCAAGCATGGAAGAGGTTCTCCAACAGGCCGATGTGGTTAGAATCTTCCCAGAAATTTATAGTGCAGATTAAAAGTCTTTGGGGAAACTTTTTTGTTTTTTTGAATTAATGGCGATTTTCTCAATTTTTAGATAAGTCTTCATCCAATCCTGGACAAAACCACTTATCACCTGGTAAACAAAGAAAGCCTCTCAAAGATGAAGAAGGTGAACCATGATCGAACTTTTTCTGTTATTGATGACTTGTTTGACGATAAGGTTATGAGTACACGGTTTACATCCCAATTAAATGATGCCATTTACATCTGTAGGAAGCAATTCTTATTAACTGCAGTCGGGGGCCTGTGGTTGATGAAGTAGCTCTCGTGGAACATCTGAAAGCGAATCCTATGTTTCGTGTTGGTCTTGACGTTTTTGAGGTAAAATAACCGATTCGTTTTGTCTCGAGCTTATATTGTTCTTGCAAAGCCTCCAAGTTGGTGTGTGTCATCACTCGTGAACTTCTTTGAATTAGGATGAGCCCTACATGAAACCTGGCCTCGCCGACATGAAAAATGCCATCGTGGTACCTCACATTGCCTCTGCTTCCAAGGTAATTATCCATGAATTAGACCTAGTTTTCTTGCATTGAGCTTCTGGATTTACAATCCCGCATGATTCATACAGTGGACTCGTGAAGGAATGGCTACGCTGGCTGCTTTGAATGTCCTGGTATGCAATCGATGGCTGAAAAACTCGTTGATTTGAAACTGAAGCATCTTTTTATGCTTTCCTTTGTCAAATTTTACTCTTCTGGTTTAACTTGTGTGATATTACAAATTCTAAGAAACTACTGACCTATTTACTTTGACAACTTAAAGGGTAAAATCAAAGGATACCCAGTTTGGTCTGATCCAAATCGCATAGAACCGTTCTTAAACGAGAATGCTCCTCCTCCAGCTGCAAGCCCAAGCATTGTCAATTCAAAAACCTTAGGTAATACTATCATAATCATTTGAACTCTGCAGATTTTGCCACTACACGAGTTCTTACGCCCAACTTCTGATTTTGGTTACAGGTTTACCGGTTTCAAAACTGTAAGCATGGATGCATAATGTTTTGTGGAGCCTCTGGGTTTCTTCTGGAAAAATGAAGGTGGTGTATAGGCTCTATTGAGTTTTCATTTCTGGAAACAGAAAAATAGTCCATGTGTTTAAGGAATCTTGTAATATTTTGTATATTTGCTCAACCTACTTATGCAGAACTGCTTTTTTTTATCATGCCAAGGTAAAGAAACAAAATGGATGTTTTGTTATGTACTAAGTGCAGGTAAGCAGTTTGCTTGACTTGCATTTTTCACAAAAGTAATAGAGAAAATATTTAATCTACCTACTCTCTATGGTAGTGACGATGCCGGAAACTGGATTCATGCTCTAGTACTCCTGCGTTGGTTCTTGCACACAAGTCCTAAGGCCAGTTTTTCAACCAAGAACACTCAACCCATCGAGTCACTAATCAAATCTCAAGAGTGTGTATGTGGGAATGTATGAGCAGTAGTTGTAAAAACGTGCTTGGTTATGACACCCTTAGATAGGGTAGAGAATAGATGGATTCTAGGAGTATTTTGTAGCCACAGATCCCGTTGCAATTTCCATATTAAGAGGAGCGGGTTATCAAATGAGTTCTCACTTTGGGAGTCAGAGCACTCATGGGGTGATCTAGAGCGATCACGAGGATCTTACCGATCAGGTTTTGTGATTGGTTCTTTTTGGCCAAACAAGATGGATCTAATCCAAGTAGGATACATCCTAGGGCGATCGAGATGAGCATCAACCGATCGGTTGGGCACATATATAGTAGCCGAGCGGTCATTTATCTGAGGGCTATTGCCGAGTGATTGAGTAGTGGACGATCATTAGAAGTAATCGAGTGTCGAGTGACCAATTGATAGGATTGATGGCGAAATCTTCCTTCATAATTTAAAAAAGACTACTGGGATGACAATTAGTAGATAAGATACCAAAAATATTACTTTCTAATTTAAAAGAAGACTATTGTGATGACAATTGGTATGTAAGAAATTGAAATCTTCTTCCTAATTTAGAAGATTTATATCTAAATCAAATCCTAATATTAGGGATAATAAATAAATAGAATTTAATTCCATTAATTTAGTGCATTTTTATCAATTAAAAATAACAGAAAAATAAACCTAATAGCCAAAATAATGACAATTACTACTATGTAAAATCAAAATTAAAACATAATTTGTGATTTTTGACGGAATGAAAACTTACACAATATACGAAATTAAGATTCTCCTTAATTTACCCAAACAAGTTTTAATCCTACAAAGCCTGTCAATTGTTGTGCATTTAGACATAATGCATTTATCAAATAATCCATAATGGTTTTTTTGGATTATTTTGTTGTTGTTTAAATATTTTTTTTGTAATTTTTATTCTGTGTTATTTTTTGTGAATTATTAATTCGTCTTGACGAGAAAAAATAAAACAATATGAATCAAATAAAAAAATAAAAAAGACAAAAATAATCTAAGAAATCTACCAATTTAGAATTATTTTCGTATTTAGTGAACTTTTGAATGAAAAATCTAATAAAAAATAAATAACGACTTCCTTTTTCATTAATTGGCATACCTTAACTATTAGTGATTTTTTAAAACTTGTGATAAAAATACTTAATTTTTTCTAGTTGTCTCAAAAAAAGAATTTAAAAAACTATAGAAACATTATTATAACAATCCTAATTAAAAAAGAAAACCAACTTTGCTTTTAATCTCTCTTAATTATTAATCCTAATTTCGATCCATTTTCAGTTATCAATATTTTTGAATTTATAGCACGTATTAAAAGAGGTCTTAAGAAAATTATTTAATTTTTAAGCTAAACTCTATAAATCGGCCGTAAAAATGAGAATTTCCACCCCGGTTGTGAAAAACAAAATCTACAAACACAAATATTTGTGCACATTTGGACACAAATGTGTTCGAAAACGTCGAATTCACATGAAATCTTTTGTAATCATGTGAGCTCACGTGCATTCGATGATTCCCCATACATTTATATTCGGGTGTACACAGAATATCTGTATTTCTAGAATTGTTGTGAAAAATAGTAAGGCTCATTTGGCTTAATAAAATTTTATCTATATTTAATTTTTTTAACTGATAATTTTTTATGAATTATTAATTCTTATTGATAAAAGAGGTTATAAAGACAAATAATTAAAAATAGACAAAATTTGTCTATTTTTAATTATTCTAATAGAGATAAATTATAAAAATTTATTTTTAAAATAAACAAACATAACATTAATAAATAAAAATAAAAAACAAATAAACATAACAAAATCAAATAAAAATAAAAAAATAAACTAATCCGAATCCTAGCAAGTAACAAATTTTAAAGAAAATCGGAACCAGATCTTGTATTTAATGACTTCTTGCGCCCATATATTTCATATACATCCCCTCTCTGTCTAAGGTTTAGGGTTTTCCAACACCAAACCAGAGCGCAAAAACAATGTCGACTTCAAAGGCAATCGTTTTGAAAAGCTCCGACGGAGAGACCTTCGAGGTGGAGGAGACGGTGGCGCTGGAATCGCAGACGATCAAGCACATGATCGAGGACGACTGCGCCGACACCGTCATCCCTCTTCCCAATGTCACCAGCAAGATCTTGGCCAAGGTTATCGAGTACTGCAAGAAGCACGTCGAGGTTTCCAAGTCCGACGACGCTGACAAGACCGCCGTTGCCGTCAATGAGGAACTCAGGAAGTGGGACTCACAGTTCGTCAGCGTCGATCAGGCCGTTCTCTTCGATCTCATCCTGGTTTGATTTTTTCCCCTCCCGATCTCATTGATTTTTACAGTATTGATCGTTTCTTTTGTTTTGTGCTATGAAAAACCCGCCGATTTTGTTGGAATAGATTTGTCATCGACGCTTCTCTTGGTTCGATTTTTATACTCTGAATGTAGGTTCCTTCAAGAACTATCTGCTATATTTAGAAATTTTTGAATAGTTACTAGGTTGCTAGATAACTGGAGTGGTAGGATAATTTTGTGCTGAGAAACAAGTACGGGTAATTTTTTTCATTGTACACTCGTGAAATTATTGAATTGTTATCTTCATCGTTTTGTTCCTATGCTAACACAGGAGAATTATCCGGGGTATAGAGGATCGGGTATTGTTTTGGAATTTACGCCAAACCACTTGCGTCTGTTGTGCAAAAGCATTTGGATGTACTTCTGGTTTCTGGAATGGCTTAAGAACTAGATCTGTGATAGGTCTTTATGTGTGCCAAATTGGAGAGAATTTTGCTATATAGATGATACTTGGACTCCATTAGCTTCGCTGTGTAGGTGTTAATGGAAAGAGTTAAGAAACATGTTTTGATAGTATTCAAAGAACTTGTTGCAGGATGCTGAAGCAGGACATTTGTGCATTGTCATGGTTTTGACGATTGAGGAATATTTTTAATCTGTTTTGGGTTGACGTTTGTGTGAGAACGATGCTCTTTTTTTATGTCACTAAGAGTCACATTTCAGTATTAGATTACATTGACAAATTTGTGTTGCTAATTGTTGATAATTTAGGAGATTAGGCTTTCAATTAGGAGGTAACATGGTCTTATGAAACTAGATTGGGAGGTTTGTAGGTTTATGGTGTTGATTTAGATGACAGTGAACGCATGAAAGTGGCAGCAGCTGATTGAGTTCATTAGTTCCTCATATAAAGTTATTGACTTATTGAATATACAGTTTTGGATAAGTCGCCAAAATCTCATTGAATATACAGTTTTGTGTCCAAGAAAACTGATAACTTGCCAAAAGAAATGATAGCTTCGTCCTAGATGATCTGAGGTTTTGGCAGCCATGTTAATATATCATATATATTTGAAGCCACGTTTTGCATTTTTGATAATTGGCACTGGCCTCTGTGCTGACTTGTAAAGCTGCACTAGCGAGCAACTTCCTTCCTCGCTATCATGTGCAAAGAAAAGGTTGATAGGAGCCCGAGCTAAGAGAATAAACAAACTCGACGTCACAAAACCAAGGATAGATCGCTCAAGGGAGCAACTCAAGATAGATGCACGTTTACTGCACAATTATATACTGATTTCTTCTACAGTGAAATTGTGAATTTTGCACGACATATAGCTGCACAATTTTGCTTCATTCGACATCTTCCCGTCGATGAGAGTTCAGCCATATAATATTAAGCTTCCTCTTACGTCTTTGCTTTTGTTGTAAACTTGATGGACCTCGTTGTTGTTTATGTGCGAGTGTTAGACAGTTCCATATTTTTCATTCTGGCACGGGTTTCTTCTGTCCTTCAACTTTGTAGCTTCTTATCTATGGCTTGTTAGTACAAGTTTGTTGTGTTGTTATTTCCTTTTTGAATTGTCCGATGCACGTGAGACCCTCTCCAATAATGTAAGCTCCACATGCATTGGACAGTTCTGGACACAGATGTGCGTTTCTTTTCTGATTCTTTGCTTCAAAACAAACTGAAAGATTAACAGTTTGTGTGCATAGATCTCTCAAATGGTACGCTTTGGGTTTAGGGTTGCACCTACTCATGCATGATCTTCAAGTTTTGTTTAGCATTCAGGTTGATATCTACCCGAGTCACATTTATATGCTCGTCTATTTATATGTTCATGCACGTCTGTATATATGTATAACTATTTATTTCCTCATATCCTCAAGTGTGCTTTATCTTCATTTACAGGCAGCAAATTATCTGGACATCAAGACCCTGCTAGATTTGACATGTCAGACGGTGGCGGACATGATCAAGGGAAAGACACCGGACCAAATCCGACAGACATTTAACATCAAGAATGATTTCACTCCGGAGGAAGAAGAGGAGATTCGCAGGGAGAATGCTTGGGCATTTGAATGAAACATTAAAAAGGGCTAGGGCAAATAAGGTGTTAGTGTGATAGGATTTTCCCATAATTTTGTGAAAGCTGATTGGCTCATTCTCCGTGTTTTAGTAAATATTTGGTATCTTATTGGTTCTATGAAGGCATTTTGCCACGTTTTCATGTTTCCGGAACTCGCTGTTTGATCTCCGATGTTTTGAATCCGCAAGTCTTTTAAATGCCTTTTGAAAATTTATTAAAGGACTTGATGTTGCCAAAAATTCTTCCTTGTGACTTTCCTCAAATCATTTGAGCAATAAGGAAATTTGCTTGCAGATCTTCAATAAGTTTTCTAGATTCATGGATTTAAGTCAACCTCTAAGAATCATCAAATACACACTTTGAAATCTCTTGATTGATGTTTTTGGCACAAGAGATATAAAGAGTATGGTGCTGGGGTTGGTTAAATATGAAGATCACACATATTTATAATTCTTGGTCCGTCCCAATTTGATCGATTGATTTTAAGTTCGATTGATCGAATTCCCAAGCGACTAAACTAATTTTCAGTATTTTAATCTCAATTGCAGTCCCGTTTTGACGTAATGAACGTTAAAATGAAAACATTATTTTTCACACAACAAAGTTGTAGACCTTTGACTTGTATTTTCAACCTAACTAAAATTACTTCAATTGTATAACCAAGTTAATAGATATGATTAAAATATCAAATGTTGTTCCACTGTTTTATTGTTGCAATGCACCTTACGATTCTTGGATCATAATGCTATTATTCCACTATACTCAAATACTTAATAAATATATAAAATAATTTCTTTTTATATAAAGACTCTCCAAAAAGATAAACCGAAGAAATTATAACTCAATAATCAAAATAAAAAAGTTGTGTATTTAATGCTAAGAAATTGCCAACACAAAGAAGCTCAACTTTTAAAAACTTAGAAGCAATTTTTGTTCAGCCAAATTGATGATTAGCGCTCTCTCTCTCTCTCTCTCTCTCTCTCTCTCTCTCACACACACACACACACACACAAACACCTGATTTAGTGCCGATTCGAATATGCCGGGTCGCTTTTCAAAAGATAGGGGCCCATTTTCAAGTGCTCCGTGGGTGGTGCGCAATATTGGGCCTACTGGCCCACCAGGAAAAGGAAAGCAGATTGGTCTCTCACTCACTATAAAAATCCTCTGGAAAATATGAAAAAAATATTGTAGAAGAAGGTTAAATTCGGCTTGATTTTTCTTGAAAATTATTTTTATTTTTATTTACAAATTTGTATTTTTTAGTAATCAAATTTTAAAAAAGTTAAGAAAAGGCAGACATAATTCAAATAATCAGTCCATTGAGAATTATTTTTGTCTCTAGTAAAGTTTTTAAAGTCCTTGGAGCATGTCTCAAAGCGTATTGGTCTAAACTGGTTCCGAATAGTTGAAATCAAAAGATGAATTTTCAATAACAAGAGAGGACAAAATGGATTCAACCGATTCCTTTGTACTATAAACATAATATTCTTTTTAGATTTTTCTTGTCAAGATAAATTAATAATTTATATAAATTTAAAGCAAAATTAACCAATGTGGGAAACAAATTAAATTGAGAAAAAAACAATCTAAATTTTTAGTTAGGCCAAATTGGTAGGCTGCTTTGTTGGATCATGCAACGTGTCACCATGTCAATGGTTGATGATGGGACCAAATTTGAGACAAAAAAATCAGAAGATGATGGGTATGCAGCAGATAATGACAAGGACAAGTGTGGGCAGTTGGAATGTCTTCCATAATTATATTCATAATCACCACAATTCTAAATCATAATATTCGATTCTAACTTTATATTTATATTTTTGCTCCAATCAAATCCAATTATTAATGTTTATTTTTTGGGTACTTATTTTCCAGTCCCTTCTATTAGTCTTTATTAACTTTCCATCCCATACACTTTTAAGAATTACTTTCCAGTCCTTATTTTCTAAAAATACCGAACCTGACCTCCAACCCTCTAACCATGGTTCATTTGCACTATACCATAACCGACGCCTAGAATCACGGTGAACGAAAAATCGTGGCTCCGGAACAGGAAACTTCCTCCAGAAATCGCGGGGTGGTATGATATTACGAAATTTTGGGGATATGATTGGAACGAAAACTGCCATTTCCGTAACAAATCAAATCCGTAACAAATCCTCACTGCCATTTACTATACTAAAGATAAACGTAATCTCTTAAATTAAGCCTAAAAATCGGTATTACCTAATTTAAATGTCAAGCGGCAATGTGACACAAAAAATATAGTTGCACAAACAGAACCAGAATATGGTAAATTTTACCCTATAAAATTTGATGATCATTCTAAATTCGCCATAAAAAAAGAGGAATGGTCATCCATGGTAAATTTGCCTATAAAACATACAATGAGTACCATGGGAAAACAAATGTAACAAACTACATATGGTAAAATGCTACACTTCATGGTAAATTTATGCACTACATGGCAACACCTAGTATCCATGGTATATTTGCTTGGGTTATGGTAAATTCAGACGATCTGCATGGTACATTTCGTGGCCCCCTATCGATATGCACATTATGGTGACAAAATCGGTATTACCAAATTCAAATGCCAAGCGGCAACGTAACACATGATATATAATTGCACAAACAACTCCAGAAAATGGTAAATTTTAACGTAGTAAAATTGACGAACATGGTAAATTCCCATTAAAATTTGAGTTATGGTCGTCCATGGTATATTTGCTTGATTTATGGTAAATTCAGACAATATGCATGGTAAATTTTGTCACACCCATCAATATGCGCATTATGGTGAAATTCGTAATCATTATGGTAAATTTACAGATGGTAAAATTTTCGCCAGTACGTCAAACCCTCTGGATTCGGTGCCCCATGCGAATCACAAAATGAGACCCACAATACGTTAATCATCGCAATAAATTTCGGATTTCACCATCAACCACCGTAATATCGAGATAATGAAAATAATCATTAGAACTTATCAAAATCTTCAGTCCGATTCGGTGATTGAATACTTCCGGACAGAGAACTTCAAATTCCGGTAATGGGACTCTACGGGGCAGAGAACTTCAAGTTCCGGTGGTGGAATACTTCGGGTCAGAGCTTTGTTTTTTACGGTGATTGAACACTACAGGGCAGATAGCTTTAAGTTTCGGTAATGGGACTATTCGGGGCAGAGAGGTAGTTTTTTCGGCGATTGAACACTTCGGGCCAGAGAACTATTTTTTTCGATGATTCAACACTTCAGGCAAGAGAATAACATTTGGAACGAAAATGGACCAATTGGTATGGTATTACGAAATTTTGGGGTTATGATTGGAACGAAAACTGTCATTTCCGTAACAAATCAATTCCGTAACAAATCCCCACTGCCATTTACTATACTAAAGATAAACGTAATCCCTTAAATTAAGCCTAAAATGCTTCTACAGATTTAACCTCAACAAATCAAATGTTAACTACACACAGGGTAATATAGTAAACCATCTCTCAAAAGTAATGACAAAATTTTGTCTATCTACACTATTATAGGATGATAACATAATTTCGAAAAGTGGATGGGATGGAAAACTAAGTCGGAGGGGTAGAAAGGACCCTAATTTAATTTACCCTTATTTTTTTGGTAGCGGAAAAACCCGTGTTGACTATTTTTAAAGAAAGAAAATGCTAATCACTGTCTATTAGGCTTAATAGGTGATGAATAATATGTAAAAAATATATCGATATCCATAAATTGTATATTAATATTTGTGAATATACATAGGTATCCATAAAATATATATTAATATATGTATTTATTTATCTTTACGTATATATCATCCACCGCTCATTAAATAATGGTTAGCAAGACCCTTTAAAGAATTGATAAATCAGTCATTATCCAAAATTATTTTCCTATAATCTTCCAACAAGACTTGGCCCAAATGTGATAGTTACGAAAGAATTTTCTCTACAAACCTTGTGCCCATTTTTTTTATATGGTGTAGAAAATATGTGTCTTCATAGCATGGACTTGGGATCCTGTCATGTTGTGCATAATAATGTCGTTTTGACATACAACATACTGATTAAAAAATTAAGCATTGATCAAATAATCTTGAAATGGTATTTTGCACGTTAAAATAATATCACGATTTGATGTACAATACGCCATATTGTGTGTAGGGCTGCAAACGAAGAGTCTTTTGCGAGCTCGACTTGACAAGGGCTCGATTCATTTTGTAACGCCCCGATTTCTCAGAACATTAAATAATTTATTTTAAAATCTTATTTTAATAAAAGACAAGATTTAAATGAAATTACCCACAATCATTTATTAATTTAAGATTAAAGCCAAGTTAAAACCAAAATTTAAGAGTGCATAACAGAATGACCAAAGTAACACTTGGGGTTTACGTTTATTCATAATCTTAAACTAAGGGTACGACATCCAAGCGAACAACTCCTCTCCATCGACACCTGACACTTTCTGTGTGGGTTGCTCCTCTGACTGCTACCAGGGGTAGAAAAGTTACACTATGGATAATGAAACCAGCAGATAAAGTTACCCAAAAAATCAAACCCATAAATGATATGTCATGTAATAGATATGAACTCTAAACAGTTGAGACATCAAGCAGGAACTAAAGCATAATAAAAAGTAACGAACAAAAATACAAACACTTTGGTAAGTTTTATTAAGTCCTTTAGTGTTTTTAGGTATACCGTAAAATATACCATATCCTCTCTTAGACACTAGCATAGGGCTCTTAGTTGGCACTGACCAGTCCTTGCCTACCCGAGGGCTATAATTTCAATCACAACTCGACAAGAAAAGAACCTTCTACCGTTCTATCAAGTCAATACCTACCTCACTCTATTTAGATTTCACGAACATGACGTCACTAGATCTAGTCTCTACGTACTTTAGTCACTTCTCCTAATAGACTTAAAGACGCGCAAAACTCTAGCTGTCATTCCCTCGGGGTCTAGAGCTGCCTTCGCAGGCGTTCCCGAAGTCACCCCTTACCGTTTTCAACTTCTCCTAGTAGAGACCTTTAGATCAAATCATAACAGATATTTCATATCTCAATAACACATGCCACACCAGGCCAACCATACCGGGTTAATCATTTTCTATTAAACTTCTCACACAAATTTCTACTGTGTTCTCTACTTTATAACGCACACCTAATACTTTCTATTGCTTTATTCAAATGCCATTTGAACCGATATCCCTAACGAAATTCTACGTTTTCCTGTCAAAGCCGAACACGTGTCACGTTCAATTATTCGAAACTATAAACTTTACTAGCATCGCAATGGTTTCAACATCCGTAAACCTTAGGCAGCATAACCGCTGAATCCGGAACAAGAACCACAACCATTTCATTACAATACGTTTAACGTGTCTCGTAATCTTAACATATTCCACTTTACACATTTCATGCGACACTATTACAATAATCGTCAAAGATGACAATTAAAAACTGTTATCAAATGTGAAAGAAGACAGTTTTGCAACTGTTATCTATAAAGGTTACATTAAAAGTTTTTGATTTTTTTATGATAGTTTGCAACTGTTATTGATATCTATAGAGATGACACTTTATAAGTGTCATTAAAAAATATAAAATGACAGATTACAATTGTTATCGTTAATTATAAATATGACAGTCATAAAGTGTTATTAAAAATAATATTATTATCTACTCAATATGGCCAGAATATCATTATTTTTTCCTTCTCAAATTTCGAATCTCTGACCTTTCACCCAACCAACACTTTATGTGTATCATCTCTGACTATTACATCAAATATAATATTCATGATATATTTACAATATCTAATATATAACATATGTGTTCAACACCTTACACGCATTTTTTCTTTCAATGCGAAATTTAATCAAAATTGACATTATAAAAAGGGATTATATTACAGTTGTTTTTGTAGACTGACATCAATACTTATTCTATTTTTTCAATGATAGGTTTGGAAAAACTGACATGTTATTTAAGTACTATTATGGTAGTGATGACAGTTTTTTTTTGTAAATTGATATCAATACTTATTTCAATTTTTTTAATGATAGATTTGCAAAAATTGACATATTATTTAAGCACTATTGTGGTAGTGATGACAGTTTCTTTTTGTAGATTGACATCAATACTTATTTCAGTTTTTTCAATGACAGATTTGTAAAAACTGACATGTTATTTAAGTACTATTGTATTAGTAATGAAAATTTTTTTTAGACTAACATTAATACTTATTCTAATTTTTTCAATAACAAGTTTATAAAAATTGACGTGTTATTTACGCACTATTGTAGCAAAGATGATAGTTTTTTTTTAGACTAGCATCAATATTTATTCTAATTTTTTCAATGATAATTTTATAAAAATTGATATCTTATTCACTTTGATAGTGTCATTTTAAATATTATTGTAGTAAAATTAACGTACATAACAACTACGAGTGGATATATGTGCTCTGCGTAAAATCAAAGTTGACAATATAAAGAGGAATTATATGATAGTTTTAATCAAAATTGAATGCAAAAATAGAGACCAGAAGCATAAAACATGGCTTGAAATTAATCTGAACAATCTGTCAAAATTATCTCTTTTTTAACAGACCGCTGGAGCGGCCTAGAGTTTGCTCGAATGATCTACCTAAGCTCAGCAACTGAAAAATAGGATAGTGGATAGAGTCTAGCAAAACTCAAGAGGTAGCTTGAGTGGCCTAGAGCTCGCTCGAGCGAGTCTTCATTTTTTTTAATTTTGGGTTAGGATTCCTGCACAGAAATTGGGTTCGTATAATAAAATTAAACACAAATATAGCATATTTACACAAATTAACCATTGAGAACCCTAATACACGAACCTAACATGTTTTTACCTCAATCAATATGAACATTAGAATCACAGAGTACATGAAATCGATCAAAAACAACAAGAACAAACCCTAACATGCATATCCGAATTAATCATGCTTGAACTTGAAAATTAAGAAGAAAAACCACGATCCGTCGGATTAAAAATGGACAGAGCTCTTCCTCCAAGAACTCTCAAGAACACCAAAGAATACACAAAAATCCTTTCAAAAGCTCTCTAGATTTTTTAATTTCGTAAGTACAAAATGAAAATCAACACCCCTTACTAATTAAGTAGAGATCTCAGGCATAAATTTGAATAAATATAGCTATAAATTGTATTAAAATGATTTTTTCTCATTAATCCGCCATAACTGCAGATTTTAGTAGTTGCAGAATTTTAAAAGATCGCTCGAGTGGCTTTGAGCTTGCTCGAACGAGTTAGAGAAATAAAATTTATTTTTTTGATTTAAAAATATTAAACATTAATAAGAAAATCTATATTATTAAATATCTAGATAATAATAGTAAACTAACTGTTAAAGTTTAAATAATTAAAAATGTATTAAAAATTTTGGGTTATTACATGTTTAGCTAACAAATCAAGCTCGAGTTTTAAGCTCCTTCCATAAACGGGTTGAATTTGAGTCTCAAAAGATCGACTCGGCTCGTAAAAACTCGACTTGTTTTAAAGGCTCGACTTGTTTAAAGAGATTCGTTAAATAAATAAATTTAGTTTAACTCAACTTAATTCATTTATAAACAACCCAAATTTCGAATTTATATTTTAAATTTATTTAATTAACGAGCCAAATTGAAATACTCTAAAAACTCAGCTCCATTCGTTTCCAGCATAACAATTCTCATTCCCCCGAGCAATAGTTCAAAATAAAAGTGACAAAAAAGTCTTGGAATTTCTATTACATATTTTTAGACAGAGAAAAAGTTAGAGAGAGAGAGAGAGCGAGCATGGTTATGGTTGGCTGCCAGGCTGACGATTCAGGCCCTACATCAAAGTAGTAGTAACACAGACCAGAACAGAGCAGAGCAGATGATTAGCCATCACATGGTCTCTCTGTATCACTGGTCCCACCATCTTCCCTCCCCTCTCTCTCTCTCTCTCGTGGTCTCTAGTTCCTCCCGAAACATCGTCTACTGTACTAGTATTTAATTTCCCCACCAGAACTCTATGCTTTGTCCATAAATTCTCCATTTCCCAGCTTCAGAGAGAGTAAGGAGAGAGAGGAAACCACGAGTCTAGACTCTAGAGAGAGAGAGAGAGTACGATGTCGAAAGAAGTGAGCGAAGAGGGACAAGCCCACAACCATGGGAAGGACTACGTTGACCCTCCACCGGCGCCGCTCATCGACATGGCAGAGATCAAGCTATGGTCCTTTTACAGAGCTCTAATCGCGGAGTTCATCGCCACCCTCCTCTTCCTCTACGTCACCGTCGCCACAGTTATCGGCCACAAGAAGCAAACCGGCCCCTGCGACGGCGTCGGTCTCCTCGGCATCGCCTGGGCCTTCGGCGGCATGATCTTCGTCCTCGTTTACTGCACCGCCGGCATCTCCGGTAACCCAAAATACTCTCTCCTTAAATTTCTCACCCTTTTAGAAAAACAAAATCAAAGAATGTACTTACTCTGTACTCGTACATTGGGAAAATCAACAACCGAAATCAAATAAACATCAAATTTCATGAAATCTTTTGCAGGTGGGCACATAAATCCGGCGGTGACGTTCGGGCTGTTTCTGGCGAGGAAGGTGTCGCTGATACGAGCGGTGGCGTACATGATAGCGCAGTGTTTGGGGGCTATTTCTGGAGTTGGGTTAGTGAAAGCTTTCATGAAGCATCCCTACAACTCACTTGGAGGTGGAGCTAACTCTGTTGCTCATGGGTATAGCAATGGAACTGCACTTGGTGCTGAGATTATCGGCACTTTTGTCCTCGTCTACACTGTTTTCTCAGCCACTGACCCCAAGAGGAGTGCCCGTGACTCCCATGTCCCTGTGAGTAGCCCTAATTAATTTTGTCCCTTTTTTTGACATTTCATGTATTTTTTGGGTGAAAGTCTCGTAGCAAGGTTTTGAATTCTGGATCGGTTTAAATATCGATTTGTCTATCGGTACGATATTTACATACCGTATATCATATCGAATTTATTACAACAATTAATATATATATATATATATATATAAAGAATAGAGAGTAAAAAAAGTTAATTTTTTCTTTCTGCTACTATAAAAAAAATTGGTACCGGCAGGTATTTAAAATAACACGGTATTAGAGGTATTTTATGCTATTTTTATGTTAAAATAATATGTAACGGTACAGTATTGATAAATTTGTCTCGTAGTCCTTGAAAAGTTTTTAAGAAAATTTATCGGAATTCAAAATGAGTGGATTACGTTTACTTGAATGTGTAGGTTTTTAAATCAAAATGAATCTTAACCCTTAATTTTGAATTCAGAGATATTTTCGGAGAAAGTTTTTTGGAACCGTATTACTCTTATTTTTAGAGGTGAAATTGGTTCGCATTTTGTCGCTTTTGTATGTATGATTGATTGAACCTGATCGGGATGAAAATTTCACAAGTCCAGACCGACTCTATGTAAAGAACGGAATTGATTTGGGAAGAATCGGTTCGGTCGAGCAAGTTTTTTGAGTTTGATTGAAATAGATTTAATTTTGAACAACATGAATAAAAAAAATTGGCTTACTTTTGAGTCAAATCAATCATATTTTGCAATGGATATCAATACATATTTTATTTATATTAATATATATTCACGAATATTAATACACAATTTATTGATATTGATGTTCTCACTAATAATATGGAGCATAAGAGTCTTGTATTTGAGCCAAAATCACGTTTTAAAAAATAACAAAAAATTGCAACGGACATTAATATTCATTAGCAAAATTAAAAAAATAAGTTATAACCGGTCCTGTTCAGTCGGGATGAACAAAAACAAGAAAAACCAAAACGGAACCAGAAAACCGTTAATCCTAAATCAAACCCATCGATCTCTATTCCGGATGGATCAAACAGTAATTTTTTTTAATCGATTTTTTCGGTAATTCTTTCACCCCTATATTCGATTTTTGACTTGTGTGTTTGTTAGGTTTTGGCTCCACTGCCAATTGGGTTTGCTGTGTTTATGGTACATTTGGCGACTATTCCCATTACTGGAACTGGAATTAACCCAGCTAGGAGCTTTGGTGCTGCTGTTATTTACAACAATGAAAAAGTCTGGGATGACCAAGTAAGTTCATCTCTCTCTCTCTCTCTCTCTCTCTCTATATATATATATATATATATATATATATTGCCAATATGTACATGTATTTCTTCTATATGTTTAATGATGTTGTGTTTATGGACAGTGGATATTCTGGGTTGGGCCATTTGTGGGGGCATTGGCAGCAGCAGCATACCATCAGTATATTTTGAGAGCTGCAGCTATTAAGGCTCTGGGGTCTTTCCGCAGCAACCCAACTAACTAAGCAAGCTTCCATCGCCATCAGAATTCCAGAGAGAGAGAGAGCGAGAGAGAGAGAGAGAGGGAGAGGAAATTATCCAAAAAATGTCAGAATTTGACCTCTTTAATCTCTGTATTTGTTTGTATTTGTGTGCATGAGATGTTGGTGGGTGATGATGGGCTCCTCCTTTATTTTCCTTTTTTCTTCTTATCTTGTAATTTGATCTTCTGTTTGTTAGGTCAAGTTGGTCGTGTATTTATCTGTGATTGTGTCAATGGACATCGGAATCTTTCTCTCTCCCTCTCTCCCTCTCTCTCTCCCCCCATGTGCAAGCATACATGAACCAAAAATGTTACAAGCAAACAATTGGCATAACATGGTAAAACTACGTAGTTTCATTGAGGAAAAAAACAACAATTGGCACAACATGGCAAAACTACGTAGTTTCATTAAGGAAAAAAACAGTATGATTTTGTTTGTTTGTTTTTTCCTTAATGAAACGACGTAGTTTTGTCATGTTGTGTTAATTGTTGTGCAAATTTATTGTGCTTGTAGCATTGTTGGTAGTGAAAATGGTATGAAACTGTTCATGTACAACAATGCTACAAGCACAACATGGCAAAATTACGTCGTTTCATTAAGAAAAAAATAAACAAACAAAATCACACTGTTTTTTTCGAAATTGTTGAATGTACACGAGATTCTCATTATTTTATGGATTTTATATGCACTCAATAGTTTTCGGTCCAGTTGTGTCTGAATCTGTATAAGAAGATTGTATGTACGAACTTTTTTTACTGATAAGTATAGTGCGTAATGATACCGGTATGTTTTGTCATATTGTTTTGAATTTATCGATGCCACATAATAATATATAACTTTCAAATAACGTCATTTACTATAGACACAAACAATAGAATGCTAGAACTTTAAGTTAACTAAAAATAATAAATTATAAGATTTAATTACTTTAAGAGACAATACATATTAGGATATAGTCAAAATGAGCAATTAAAAATTTTCATTATATTTAAAAAGCTTGAAACATAATCATTGATATTAAAGATAATGCCTTTAATAAAAAATAATATTGTATAATTTATTTTGACAGTAATTCTAATAAAATTAATTTGGTATTAATAAAAAAAATTGTATTGGCTGAGATTCGTGAAATATATATGGGGGAGGCTCAAGGGACCAACACTTTTTTAGACAAACATTAGACCAACACCTAAACTTTTCATTCCCGATTAAATTTTGATAATCCAAACTGTTCAATGTGTTTAAAACATATTTTTAAGGGTACCCGCGAGAAATTAGTTTAAAATATTATCGGAAAGGGATTGATCCAAGTAGTGGTTCGAAATATTCAGTACCTGGTATTACCTGTAATGTTGTGCTGCTCGTTTGAAAACTAAGCAGTTATCTAGTTGTATGAGAACTTGGCAGTTATTTATTGAGCGGATGAATATTGAGTGGATGAACATTGAATAACCAAGTATTAAGTAATTAAGTGCCCAACTGAGACAATCCAGACCCATTACTTCCACATATAATTGTTTTAAAATATATTTACACGTTTATTTTTCCTTTTGTCATACAGACATACGGACACAGACACGTTTAGAATCGTCTTATGTAAGTAAAACCCATGTTATTTTAAAGAAAAATAATACTAGTGACACTTCATTTTTTACCTCATATTTTATCACATGTTGAGGTGACATTACTTTTCCTACTCTCTCTCCCTCTCCCCTCCATCTCTTTCTATGTGAGCTGCTATCCTTGAGTTGTCACCTCATTATGCGGTAAAATATGATGTACAAAATGAAGTATCAGTAGCATTATTCTTTAAAAAACCCTGTATATATCGAATAATTCTAGACATATCTGTATCCGAATTTGTTTTTTTGGACTTGTTGGTATGTATTTTTGGTTTGAAACCCTTTTCTTGGATTCATTGAATACCCCATAGCAATGGGTCACGTGTCTAGCAATGGAAGGCACATTGAAGGGAACCAAAAGATATCTTTTTTATTTTTTATGTGTTTCTTTTTGGTCTTTGGGGGTGGAAACTTTTTCCACACCCTACTCTGGAAAGAGGGCCGGACCCAAACAAAAAGGGATTGTCTGTGGGAACTGAGAAATACTGCACTTTTTGCAGGTGTGTGGCCACTTTAGTGTTAAAAGACAACCAAATACTACTTGTTTAACTCAATGGGGTGGGTTAAAAAGAAAGAGGATGGGGGATTCATTCAAACATCTCATGAGATAATTTGGTAGGACTGTCATGCTATCACATGGGTAGTTTGTGACATTGTGTTGCCAAAGTGAATAGAAAAAAATATTGAAAGAAAATCTCCCGTGGGTATATTTTGACACAAATATATTTGAAATTATTTGATATAAGCGGAATCAACCAAAATAATATGAACCTCACGTTCTTTGAATTGTTTCGGACACATTGTTATCTAGATTTGTTCATATGAAGTGTGTGTAGACTTGCTTAATTATTAAAGGGAGCTGATTTTCACACACCCTTTTTATCCACTTGCATTTCCTTTTTTGTCCCTATTATATGAAAGTTGTTGAATACCCTTCTATTTACTTGCAAAGTCTATTTAATAGAAGGGTATTTTAGTAATTCTGTATAATAGGGACAAAAAAAAAGAAGTGCAAATAGAAAAAAAAAATGTCTGAAAATTAAATCCATTATTAAATAGTCTTTCAACATGGTTACGTATTATCTCGACGCTTCTACACTTATATATACACTGTGTGAATTCTTGATCAAGTGCATGAAATTATGTGATTATAAAGAGCGCTGAAATGCCTAGATAGTACTTTGAGACAACTCAATAATTGATTGTAAAGGGGAAATGAAGAATCAAAATCTTCTAATTCGACCAAGATTTTACCAATACTTGTTCAAATTGAGTTTTAGATGAACGATACACATTGATTCTCATAAAATAAACGGCTGAAATCGATAAGTGAAACCATAATAATTTTCATTTTGCATAACATGAGGATGTAAATGTAGAATTCACATAAGAATACCTTAATTTAGTTGATTGATTGAATGAGGGGCAGATTCCCTTATACATGTAGAAAGATCTATAAATTTCTTTTAAGCATGGAATCATCCTTTTCTTTTCATTAGGGCTCTAATTGCAGTTTTAAGAGTATTTTAGAGAATTAAACCATCTCTCGCAATGTATGCTTTATCACTAACACAATTTAGATCAATCGATTTTTTCCTTCATAATTTCAAGTATCTGAATTAATTCATGTGTACCTCAATTAATCACTAAAGAATCAAATCCACTACTCATTAGCAAAAGATTTAATTAAAACCAATTTCACCGTTCATTAGCAAGAATTCACCTAAAAACAGAGCTAAGCTTTGTATAAACCGGCCTCATACAAATTAATAGCACGTAAGAAATTTCAAATCCGAGAGAGAACGAACTTCTAAATTTCAAACTTTGACCACAAGGCCAAGCCTTTAGCGTTACTATGAAAAAAAAAAAAAAAAAGTCCAAGGACACAGATATGTCTAGAACCGTTACATAAACGTGAAGTCCTTGATTTATTGAGTGTCTCAAGTGCATCCAACGGTTCCGAACACGTTTGTGTCCGAATGAATTGTGTTCCTAGCATTACTCAAATGAAAAAAAAACCCATAGGGAATCCAATGATGAAGATGAGGACAAGGGGTAGTGGTGGGACACAGACAGTGGTCCCTCAGCCAACTACTGGCAGCAAGAAAACTTGGAACCCTAGAATTCCTGATAGAAAATTAAATAAAAAACAACAGGAAAGACATCAATAAAATACCTTAAATCTGCTGCGTTATTTTTTTCCAAAAGAAATTGGTAACCATAATACAAGAACTTTTAGAGCTCAAACTGCATTTAAACAAAGCCATTGGTATGGGCCAATACAGACCCCATACTGTCCCCATATGTATTGTGAGGCTTACAACTGAGCATAGAAAATCAACCATTGAGTACTCTCATCCCAGCAAATACACCACCCCTCTGCTAATGTCTAAGAGAGAGAGTGAGAGAGGGAGGGAGATTTTAATCGAAGTCCACCTTCGAGTATATAGTCAGCAGGTACAGATGCATAAACCTGCAAGAAGGGCTGAAAACAAATTAGCCTAACAGATAGTGATGGTAATAGGTGCTACTATGCTACAATTTGGCATCAAGATCTTGATCTCTCGAGGGAAACGAAATCGACTTCATATTATCATGTTCCGTAGGTTTAGACACACTTCAATCACCGGACGTAACCAAGAGAGAGAAACTTGAATTTTCCGAATGAAAGGAAACAATGGGACAGAACGAAGATTACAAGATTGAAGATAAATGAACACGATTACAAACGCTAAAACAGAACCACATATCAGTCGACATTTGAAATAACTTTATGAAATCGTAAATTAACAAAATAAGTACATATCATCTCTCCCACGCATTGGAACATAATCAAAATAGCAGAGAAAACAAACGAGCATGCTACTATTACCAAAGATGACAGCTTGCTTAAAATGGTATAATTAAAGACATGGCACCAGAATCCTCAAGTACCTTAGTCAGGTAAAGCAGTTCCTCTTTCAAGATTATTCTTGATCTCCAGTGTATATTTACCAAAGGCCCGCTCAATCTTCTTATTGAAATGCTCATTACGGTCATTGATGGAATCAATATCTTTCTCATCACGAAACGTCCTCCTCCTGCTGAATGACTTGCGCTTGTCGTCTCTGTCTTTCAGCTCCTTCACCATCTTTTCAATCCTGTCATCTGAAGTTTTTGGTGCCTGTCAAGTACGTGTAAAAGAAATAAGTTTTGCTCGAGCTTTCTAAAATGACGATTCGGTTGGGCAGAAAGACCTAATTTTCTGACTAAAATGCTTACCTTTCCATATTGGAGGCTTGACGCTTCTCTGTAGAATTCTGGATCAGCTTCTTTCATTCTATTGTACTCTTCAACGTCAATCTCAATGTTTTTTGTTCTTTTCTTGTATGCATTGTACAGTGTTTTCTGATTAAAAACTGTACAAGTAAGAGAGTATATGTCAGTTTCACCACCACACTGGATTTACATGTTTCCTCCCTACAGCATCATTCCCGAAGTCAGAAACAAAAATTGAGGAAAAAGGCACAAACATACCATCCCAACCAAATGGGGCAGGCTCCTTCTCCCATTTCTTATATTTTGCCCCAGCCATCTCTTCTGTATCTAACATATATGCCTTGGTCATATCCAAACCATTCGCATCCAGAAGCTTGCCAATCTTTTTCTTCCTTTCCTCGATCCACTTCTCTTTAGAGACACCCCTAGACTCTGTTGGACCTTCCATTCTTTTCTTCTCAGCCACCATTGCAGTTTGATTGGCTTTTCTTGCCTCATTCTGCATGAGCAGTAGAAACATGGAAGGAAAAAGGTTAATTCAATTTTCAAACAGAATAATACTTGCCATCAAAACTGGGAAGATAGAAATGATTGTGTTTCGACTATCGATCAACCCTTACCATTTTTAGCCTCAACTCAAACAATTTTTTCTGCCTCCCCGAGAGTTTAGTGAAGTCAACCTCTGCATTTTCCTCAACATGATTATCACTGTCCCCATTTGGATGATCTTCAAGATCATCTAGTTCCTCATGCAGATCATCAGAGTGATCAGGAATTTTACCCGTCCCTGGCTGAGAATTGCCTCCAATAGCTTGAATTGATCCTGCTAAGGTGTACAGAAAGAAGTGACGTAATTCAGGAGATATTACAAAGAGTTGTTGTTTGGGGCTTTGAGCAGTATTCCAAGAACATGATTTGCGAAATTGATGAAGGAAAGACTGAGTAAACCTTGATTTTTTCCCTTAATACCCCAATGAAAGGCTCTCTAACTCAACTACATAGAAGCATTACATGATTTGACTTCTCCTGTTTTGGTAACACTATGCATCATACTTAAATAAATTACTTTAACCTAAGATAAACACAGCCTAAATGAGGCTCGAGATTTTTCTCTGATGAGCCCAGATTGGTTCGGCTCAGCTCAGCGGTTACTTAGTACTCAGTCAGTACTTGCTTGCTCAACACTCATCCGCTCGGCACATGGGCCCCCGGTTTTGGGCGCTCGGCACCACATTGCCAACTTGATGCAGCGTTGTAGCGGTAGTAATGACTAGATATCGTTCTAGTAGACGAGTTGGTTAGATCTCGTTCTAACAGACGGTTTTCTTGAATCCACAAGAATAAGATAAACACCTTGAACACAAGGACTAGAGAAATCTCTTAATTATAAAGTTTGATTGCATGCCCTTTTCCTTAGGATTACAACCCATACTTATACTAGATAAAAAGATAATCAGATAAGCCTAACAATTAATGCCCTGGCCTGACCCTTCGACTACTGTGTGAAATACAAAGAACCAACCTAGGAACTAGGACTGACACTTAATGCAAAACACTACTTTAATACAAAGTACCAACTCAGGAACTTTGAAAGACACTTATTTAGAATTCCCATAGAATTAATAAGCAATTATTAAACTACTTTGACTTTGACTTGCGATGGTCCAACTTCTTGAGAAACTTTTCAGCAACCTGTTCTGCGTCACAACTGCCGCTCAGCTTTCCGAGAATCAGACCGCTTAGCCAAGAGGAACCAATCAAGTAATTCGTTCAGCAAGATCCCGCGACTGAAGCCCGAGAGCGCTAACAATTCCACAAACAGAGCCCTCAATAAATTACCCGCTCCTCCCAACAAGAAAATGAGACCCCAATCGACGGCCATTAGGATCCCTAAATTCCTCCAGCCTTCACGCTGCAAAAGGGGCTTGTAGGCCAAAAACACTCACCACTTACATACCTACATATTCTCTCTCTATCAATATCTAACTTGATCTCGAAGGATTCTTGGCTGAAAAACACTCTGTCTTAAAACTGTGTACAGGAACCCAACGGAAGCTCGAGAGGCCACTATCCGAGTTTTGGCATCATCAATTTTGGCGCCGTCTAGGCCACTATCCGAGTTTTGGCATCATCAATTTTGGCGCCGTCTATGGAAACGAAGTTCAATTTTTTCCTACAAAAAACAAATTCAACTAAAGAACTAAAAACACAATGGTGACTACCAAACATTTCATGGAGGTCACCACGGGGGAGAGGCTTCTCAGAACCCCAACCCTCTAGAGGCTAAAATACAGACCTTGATGCACCCAGTAAACCAGCTCATGGAGCAAAACGAGACTTTGACCAAACGGCTGCAAGCGCAACCACCACCGCCACCACCGGTCATCGACTAGCAAAACCAATTGTTAGCAAATCCCAACGATGGGACTGCGGTCCAAGAGGAAGACAATAGGCGAGAGGAGGTCAACGGTTACACGGAGGGATAGAGGCGCAAAAACTGCCTATGCCGTAGGGACCTACCAACACAAAACTGTAGGCAGTCCATGCGGAAGAGATCAACGAGCTGCCCAAGAAATTGGAGAGAATCGTGAAACAAATGGGAGAAAAAGGAGGAATGTTGGGCAACAATCACATGCAGAAGTCCAAACTCTCATTCACAGAGGCGGTGATGCCGAGACCCCACCCTTCACAATTTCAAAATGACACAGATAGATCTCTTTGACAGCTTAGGTGACCCTTTGGACCACTTGGAAACATATAGGGCACGTTTAAAACCCCAATTAAAAACCTTTGGACTATAATGTTTCATTTTAATCTGGCTTAAACCATTGTTTGATAAAAGTCCAAGTAAAATTGTGAAGTTCAACTTAACCAACTTAGTAGTTTATTGGTGGGACAAAACAATCTCACCTAAGGTGTTTTGGAGGGACAAAACACAACTCTAAACTAAATAATTTTTTACCAAACTACCAAGTTGCCGTTTATCACTTCTACATGGACTTTTTGGATCATGTATAGTTAAAATTAACTTAACTTCACTTATTTAATGGACATCAATAATAATTATTGTAGTTAAAATTTGTTTTTATATTCTATTAAATAATAAATACATCTTAAAGTCTTATTTTGATCAGAATTAGAGTTGGTCTAGCCTAAATATGTCATCTGCATTTGCAGATGAGGTCAGTTTCACTATTATACTAGCGTCAATCAAGTTAGGAGATCCTAGAATGACTTTGATTGGAAATATTTCGAAGTCTTAGATCACTCCCCGTTAACAACTAGAAATATAAAAACAGAGAAGATCTCAGGCTGTTGAGGTTTGGGTAGGGTGGGCCCATGGGGAACAGTGTACAGAATATGGAAAGAGTTATTCATCTCCATTGTTAAATATAAGAGATTTTCAAAATAACTTGGTTTGTATTTTGGGTATTCTTGTAAAACCTTCCTAGTTCCTTGAATGCTTGCTTAAATATTGGGTTTAATACTTGAAAGAAAGAATGATTGTACCCGTTGGGGTGCCCATTGGTACGGTTGTACCTGTTCGGGGGTGAACCGGTTGAAGTGCAACCGGTCATACCCTTTTGAAAGGATGTGTCAATTGGGTATGGTTGCGACTGTTTGAAAAGGAGCAATCCCCATCGTAGGATCTAATCCAACGGCAAAAAGTAAATGGGTGCATGCCAATTCAAACAAGTACCATTTGGCCTAAAAATTGACTATGAAATTAGTCATTTGGGGTTAGTTCATTTCTAACCATCTTTCTCCCAAAAGATAACTCTTATATTCTGTAGCATTTATTTCTGAGTTTTGATATTCTAGAGAATTAAAACTTAGTGGTTTTTGGTTCTATTACTTCTCACCACACAAATATTCTGTCCAATTCCATTTGTGCAAACGTAGTTGGATAGAACATTAGTTCTGGCTTCATTGTATCCTGAGGGCAGATTTGCTGTAATCCGATGCACACCATCTAGTGGGGGAAAATACTATTTTTAGAAAAGTGACTCAGTAACGTGCCTCGAAGTTTCATTATTTTCGTGTTTTGCAGTAGACTTCATCGCCGACAACCAATTTGAAGACAATTTTTCTCCAACATTAAAGCAATGCAAGATCACTTGAAAAATGAAATGACAGAATATGAAAACTTAAAATGAACAAGATCACATAGATTTATTCACCTTTGGATTTACTGGACGTAGAATTGTTTGAAGGGCTTTATCAAACAAAAGACCACATAAAAAAATTACCTTGTTCTTGAACCTCGATCCGTGCTTTTGCTTCAGCAATTATTCTAAAGCAATAGTCACTACATTCATGGTATGGGTTTGAGGCATTTCTGCAATCTGGATGCGCTCTTCCTTCTTCAGTCATTTTATGCACTATACTGCTCGGGTTGCCTGGAAAAAGCAATCAAGACATGACTATTTGTTCGATGAATTTCAGCTCCGTTAGCCATGTTTACACCCCACGGCAAGAGTCTTTTCACAAATCTATTAATACAACTGAACCATTAATTAACGCAACGGCTGACTTAGATTGGGCTGCCTACAGTCCGAACGTGGAGTGCAGAGAAGCCAGGTCCTAAATATATTGCTAATAATAGAGAGAGAGAGGGAGAGAGCAGTGTTCAAGCGACTGAACGGATTCCCAGATCAGAATTTCCTTAGAGTGACAACTGAAACGTGCAGAGACTACAATATCTGTATAGAAGGAAAAAAGAAAGTCCGGTCCACCTATATGTAGAGCTTGTGAAAGCTGCTTCTGGTTCAATCCGAGCATATCACGGAGCCCCAATTTCCCCCAACCAACCCATATACATGAAAAGCCCCATTCATTTAACAAAGAGGAAATAAAAAGCCCTAATTTAACAATCAATACACGATATATTATCAACACACTTCCTAATTCGAGATCAAAAGCCCTAATTTGAAGCTGCAATGTTCAATATAGAATCCAATCAGAAGCCCTAATACTGACTCTGTGTGTGTGTGTGTGTGAGAGAGAGAGAGAGGAGGGAACCTTGGTGGTCCGGTGGTGGATTGTTTTTACCGGTGCGGTAGTCAGTGGCGGAGGGTGGATGCTGCGGGGTGGCGGTCGTTTTCGCTCGCGGGGAGAGGGGGAGAGTGCGATTTGCGTAAACCGTAGAACTTCGGCCTATTTTTATATACGTGGATAATTTTGTATTCAATAAAAAAAACTCATTTTACCGTTTAAATAGCCAAAACATATGACTGTTGACTTTTAATGCCATGGCAATTTGACTATTACTTGGGTTTTTATGGATTTATGTTTTTGGTTTGAAAGGATATATAATATACTTTTAAGTGGATATTAGTTCTCCCACCACTACTTGTAGCACATGTCATTATTTATTTTAAACTCATGCAAGCAGAGGTGAAACTAGTAAGAGATCGGGGTACTTGACCTCTCCCAAAATTTTTTGTTGGGACTTAAGTGTAAATTTTGAAAATTATAAAAAAATTATGTTTTGGCCTCCCAGAATTACATTTTACTCCTTTTTTTTTTCCAAAGTAAAATATTGCCAAAGTAATATGACATAAGAAAAGCTCTAGCAAACTTTGACAAGAGATTTACCTGCACAGTGAACTAAACCTGTGCCAATTATGTCGAAATTGAATAGTGACAAGGAATTTGCCAAATTAGTGGTCGCCCTCTAACCCAATGTCCCATGGTGTGTACGTCCTGCGCATATCTTGAATATGATAATTCGAATTGTTATATTCGAATTGAGTACAAAAAAGACTTGGTAACTAGATAGGTCGACTTTGATTGAAATCACAGCTTGGTTGCCGGAAGGGTGTCTTGCATGTAGGCTGAGACAATAATGTCAGAAAAAGCAAGGGAGAGCAATGCAATTTTAGAAATTTGAGGGGAGGTTCATGTGGTTCTTAGAAATCTCAGGGGAGGTCATAGAAATTTATCCAAAAAATCAAACATATTTGGTAGAGAGTCCTTTAATCGGATATCGTCTAAGTCAAGCTTGAATCCAAAAGCTCTTATAAATCTCTCAAGTACTAAAAAAGTAAAAACTAGTTCGTGCTTGTTGGTCAGTATCAATTGAAAAGTATTCCAATACTTAAGTCAGTCCATGAATTGGGAGAATAATTTGAAAGTATTCTATACATATAGGATATCATTACCGTACTTTTCACTTGAAGTTACCTTTTATAGACGCACCAAGCCTTGGGCTCCAAGTTAGTGTATGCAGATCACGTTCCTTTATGATGTCAGAAATAATCTTCGCTATCCTGACCCTGACATCATGCGCGACGCACCGAGCTCTGTGTTGAATGCCACGTGCTAGGGCCGAACCACCTGAAGGCCGTGTGGAAACAGATTAGGCCACATGCCATTCGTGTTTCTTAATCGGGTCATAATTCGACCCGATCCACATGGTACACACCTGTCAAATGGACTCGTTGCATGAGGTCATGTGAGTCACGTTGGGTTTCAGTCCAACCCATTGGGTTCGTTAGTCTGTCTGGCCTAAACTAGGCTACGACTCATACAAGATGCCGACCTGACCCACTACATATCGTAGGCCAAATTTTCCATTTTTTAATTGAATATTTGCAGGGTAGTTGAGACATGAAAGAATATGTAACCTAAACGAGTGAAAAACTTCACAGTTAGTTAGAGTTCTCTACGCCATCATAGCTCATGCAATATGCTCCTTCTCTCACTACCAATATAATACTCCTTCTCCCTCCTAAAATACTTCTTTAACCAACCCATCTCTCTCTCTCTCTCTCTCTCATGCATGCTCTGCAGTTCACCTACCAAATTACCAATATAACAGCCCAACTCTCCACATAAAAAGAAACATAATATTTCAGTACGTATGATCTCGTGTTTCTTCCTCATATAGTAAACTCCAAAACCAGAAACCAAATCACTCCTCTGCAATATTCGAAATGGGTTCTCTAGGTGATGATGTTTGTCTGTGGGGGAAGATATGGTGCAGTTAACCATCGCTATCAACTTAACCTCGTACGGATGTCTGCTTCTTGTTATATTTTTATTCTGTTTCACATACGAAGTAGGACAAGGATCCTATTGTGTCATGTGTCAATCGCATAACAGTATTGCGCGTCAAAATAGTGTCGTCTCGACCATCAAAATGCTGCTAAAAATTGCTTAACTGAGCGTGCAGTATTTTAGTGGCCAAAACGGTACCTGTTGCACAACACACCTTACTGTGCGCTGTGCACAACAGGATCCCGGTCCTACCAAGTAAGAGAAGAAAACTTTTTCTTGGTGAGAAAATCTACGCTCACAAATTATATCGATAGATCCAGACAAATCTGTTTGATACTTTGATGTGCGTGGAGTCTTTCAAAATAATATGGGTAATAGGTTCTACGTGTATTAAACGGTATTGAATCTGTACATATAATTTGTATGTAGTCTTGCTCTTTCTGGACAGGTATTTCTTTTGATTACATAAGCATATTTTGAGAAGAACTTTACGCTTTAATGTTTCTTTTGATTCGCTGACAAGCTCTCCCCTGTTTATAGGAACAGGGAATCTTCTGTTTTGTTTGTATGTTGAGAATTTCAATGGTTTTCATTTGTCAATTTATGGATCTCTCCCTCTCTCTCTCACTCATTCAATGGATTTTTTGTTGCAGGAAAAATGAACCTTCTGCAGAAACTGTCGGAGAGGCTAAGGCCCATTGTGAATTTCAAAAGCTGGGATTATTGTGTTCTTTGGCAATTGGCTGACGATCAAAGGTATAGACAGAAACTGAACTACATTATAAGGATCTATGTTTACCAACACTTTACATATCGGCTGATACGTATTGATTTTACGTATTGATTTTATTTGGTTCTCTGATACACTACTCTCGATATGCCCACGAGTTCAAAAATTGCATGACCGTTTTCAATACATGTTCGTTGTTATTCGATTGATTGAATTAGCTGAACGGCCAATTTAATTGGTTTAAAGCTCTTTATTCCGCCCTTAACGGGTTTAAAACGCACCCGATAGCGACTTTGAAAAATTCATCATTGATTTTCGGCCATACGGCCGATTATGTGGATCTTTTTTTTTTTTTGATAACCGAGGTATCCAGCCGGCTTGGGGCCACGTGCGGGTAGCGTGGTTGGGTCCCCCACCTATTGCCGACTAGTCCTCGGGGCCCTGGAGTTAACGACCGGGCAAACCTCCAGTGGCCCCAAAGGAGCTGCCGAGTTTCGACCGCTGGACGTCTGGGTTTACAACTCGCCTGCTCTACCACTCGGACAACCCCTTGGGGTTGGCCGATTATGTGGATCTAATGCTCTTTTTTGCCTTTATGATTGCGAAAAATTTACAAGTGCGTTACCTATTATCTCGGGATAGACTTACCCCACGGACAAAGAGGTTTTACCATGCACAACACACAGCATGGTGCGTGTGCACTAAAATGACGTGATTTTGGCATCCAAAATGCATTTGGCGTTCGGATGCCCAATTTTGGGCATCGGGATGCACACTAAAACAACGTTGTTTTGACGTGTTGCACACCCTGCTGCACAGCTCCGGGTCATGTGACCTGATACCATTCTATGTATAGCCATGCTATCTGTCTTAAGGTTTTTGGATGTGTTTTAGGTTCCTTGAGTGGGTGGATTGTTGTTGTGCTGGATCTGAGAACATACAAAATGGTGGTGGGGATCCTTTTCCTGCTTCTCCTGTGACTCATTGCAGAGATGTCATTTTTCAGCATCCAAGGACCAAACCTTGTGAACTTCTTGCTGAATTGCCTTCCTCCATTCCCCTGGATTCTGGGTTCTCTCTCTCTCTCTCTCTCACACACACACAAATTTCTTTTGGAAACCGACTTCCAAATACTATTAGGATGCAGAAAATTTATTCAGAACAATGAGACAGAATTGAAGTTGAAGATTGTTGTAGTTCTTTTTATAACTCATACTATTCGGGTCAGTTAATTTTGTGCGCCTCGATTAATCTCTGAGGACTAATTCTACCGCCACTTGCAAAGTTTCGAACTTGAGACCATAGGAGCTAGGAAGCAAACCTCTAATTCCAAGATTTGACCACTAAGCCGCCGATCCCTCGGGGTTAAAGCTGTTGTGGTTTGAAACATCATCGTAAGCACACACCCGGGACCCTGTTGTGTGCGTCAAAATGGTGCCGTTTTGACCACCTCAATGTTACCCAAGCAGTTAGACAATATTTGAATAGCATTTTAGTGGTAAAAAAAGTACCGTTTTGACGCGCAACACACCTCGGCAGAGTTCTCATGTCCGAAATATATTTACGTATATTGATACCCCATGATTTTATCAAACTTTAACTAGTAAATTTTGCAGGATTTATGCACAAGTCTTATTGTCAAACCAAGCCAGATGGTTGAACTTCTCCAACAACTCAGATTCAAATCCTTTGGAAGTGAGAATCCCCTAAACCCCTCCTTCAAAAATTGAAATGAAAAACCCTATTTTCTCAAGCTAAACAATTTGCCATTTAATTTTGCAGGAAACTGTTGGGACTAGGGTTTTAATTCCAGTTCCAATTGGACTAGTTGACCTATTTGTTGCCAAACAAGTAAAGCAATTTTTCCTCTAGCTTTTCTCTTTAATTGCTTTGATTTAATTTAAGAAGGACCCCACTTCTCTACGAACACAGATGTCTGCTGCGTAGTATGATATGTAATCCATCAAAACGATGCCATTTTGGCGCCTCCGGACGCTGAATGCATTTTGGGCGCTAAAACAATGTTGTTTTGCTGCACTGCACACAATAGAATCTCCCGGTTCCCTTCTCTGCAGTTTAGGCACAATTTAGGCACGGAGTAGAGGAAGCAGTCCAATATTGATTGTCCAGCTCGACAATCAATGACCAAAAATTGTTAAAGATTCTATCTTTTAATAAATTTATATCATTAAATACACTTTTGAATGATAGAGATTGCAAGAACTATTTTATACCACCAGCTCGTGAACTACAAAGAAGTCATTCATTTAAAATGCTTGAAAATATCTATTCATTTAGAAAATGCTAGAGAAATAATCTACTAACAATATAAAAAAAAAAAAAACCAGAATGATACATGACAGTAACGTTGTTGTCACAATCGTAGAGATTTTGATTTGAGATGTCGTAAGAATTAAATAAAGTCACAAAATTCTGAATAAGATTTTTGGAATCGGCAATTCTGCTGTGCACAACGCACAATAGAGTGTGTTGCGCTCCAAAATGAAACCGTTTTGACGCCCAAATATTACCCGAACATTGCATAAGCACGGCCTCACCGTTTGGGCAGTATTTTAGATACCAAAATATATAACGTCGTTTTGACGTGCAACACGCTCTATTGTGTGTTGTGCACAACAAAAATCCCTTGCCGAGAATTTTTGTACTATATATTTGTTAGAATTTTGGATCATTAACAATGGTTACATATTTTTTGTTACAGGTACCTGAAGATCAAGAAACCATAGATTACATTGCATCTCAGTGCACCATCTTATTAGAACAACAATCAATGATCCATTCAAGCAATATTATGGATCCAAATTTCTCAGCGACTGAAAGCAACCAAACAGACCTCAACAATAATCCATTTCTACCGTCGGTTGAAAATTCAAACCTGCCGCCATATGATATCGCCGCCGACAGACTCGGGCTCGATCCGCCATCGATGGATTTCTTACAGCCGACCTTCTTCGACGGATCGAACGGAAGCGGGTTTCAGGAGATGGCGACGGAGACTGATAAGGATCCGGTTAAACAGAAGAGCGGTCGATCGGAGTCGATGTCCGACTGCAGCGACGGAAACGAAGATGAAGATGATGCCAAGTACCGGCGGCGGACGGGGAAAGGGCCACAGTCGAAGAACCTTGTTGCTGAGAGGAACAGAAGGAAGAAACTCAATGACCGGTTATATAATCTTCGCTCTTTGGTCCCCAAAATATCTAAGGTACTCACCCATTTTATTTTCTTTCGCTATATTGGATTCGGAGAGAAAACGGGAGACTATAGTGCACTTCTATGTCGAGCGCACAAAAATACTAGAGACACATCATTTTTGCACATCGCTTTCACACATCACTCAAAATTATGTCGTTTTTAAAAAAATCATATTTATTTTTGACCCATATCGCTGAAAATATATTTGGATATTTCTTAACATAAAACGACGTAGTTTTAATTGATGTGTAAAAGTGATGTGTTAAAATAATGTGTATGTAACACTCTTGGCGCGCAAAAATAGTATGGATAAAACGGGAGACTATAGTGCACTTTCATGTGTAGAGCACGTATAGTGCAGATAAAACGACATAATTTTATCTGTTTGTTCTCGAAACTATATTTTTTGATTCTATGTATTTTAATAACAATTTACGTGTTAGCAAAAACGATGTAATTTCGAGAGTAAAACAGATAAAACAACATCGTTTTACCCGCACTATAGGAAAGTCCACTACAATTCTCCCAAATCCCATTATATCATATTCTTCCCGGTCGCATTTCTCATAGAACAAATACAAAAAAAGAATCTTATTAAAAACGCTCATAACCCAATCCCTTTCTTTGTAGAGTCGTGTATTGCGAGTGTCTCGAACCTGCCCGGAACGAGCCCCCATAGAGGCAAATGAAGTTGGTGAGCCATATGATGGGCACCTATTTTCTTGCAATTCTGTGATTCGTACACGACTTAGCTGTTAGTTAGTACTCCATAGATCAACAAGAGACAAACTACCATCTCGTTTGATGATTTTATTTTTCAGCTATGATTATGTACGTCCTCTACACAAAAAATTAAGGTGATTGGATAGTCATTTTCATTTATATTGATTTTAACAGTTAGCGGTTAAAACTTTATTAGTTAGAGATATAACAATATAGTAAGGGAGATATGTTAGTTATACAGAGTTTGTTCAGATTTTTTCTAAGAAGGGAATGTGGTGATATGAGTCGGTAGATGATATTTTTGTAATTAATAGTAAAAGATTGGTCGGCATTGGTGTTAAAAAATTGGTGTCTTTTTTCCAAAATGATGCGAGTACAATTGCCGACTAAATCGGAATTTGGTTGGCATTGGTGACTATTTGCCGACTATGATTATTTAGTAGGGAAAAGTAAGCTTTTTGGCGACCCAATTTTTTTTGGTTGGTTTGGTCGGCAATTCTACCTTTTTTGTCCTTCTAGGGTATCTGTGACCCTTAATCTCCTTCGTTATCTAAGGCTTCTAACTTAAGGGTTTGCTCATTCATAAAGTCTTCAGTTCGAAACCTCCAAGATGTTATTAACTCGATGAGGTCAGCTCATACGGGTCTTTGCTTACACTTTAATTGGAACCTTGTAGATGGTGGGTGGCTTAAATCGAGACCTGCTAATGAACGATGAAATTGGTATCCAGAGATTAGTTGATTTATAACCTAGTGAGAGTAGCCATACTTTTTAATGCAAATAACACGCGGTGAGACCTTAACTTCGGTCTCGATATATCGAGAGAATAGGAATCTAATAGATTTTTTGTATTTCTAGTTGGATAGAGCTTCAATCTTGAGCGATGCAATTGAGTTTGTGAAGGAGTTACAGAAAGAAGTGAAAGATCTCCAACTTGAACTTGAAGAGCAATCAGACGACGATGACGGAGGTATCAAAAGTAACGCGGGTACCAAAACTGCTGGCCGATCTGAGATTCTAAATCCAGGATCGAAGAAACGTGAACATGATCAAAAGGGTTCTGATGGAGTTCATGTGGGAGCAGCAGCAACCAATGGTGTTGCGGAATTCATGAAACAGGATAACGATACGGATACCAAATACGATCACAAGCCACGGCAAATGGAGGTACTTCATATATATAGCATGTGCTGTTTACGTCCGATTTAGTTAAAATTATTCGGTATTTACATCACTTATTTTTTTGTTATTTTTTTCTTAATTTTTATCAAGTTGTATTAATTTTTTTTACATTAATTATTAAAAAAATCTAAAAAATGAAGAAATATGAGCAAAAGTCCTAAAAATCCACTAAAGGAGACAATTTTTGAAAAAACTATTTTTTTTTTTTACCGTTTTTGGTATCTTTAGCCGGTTTCCTATCTAAATTTTTTCAATTTTGGTTTTGTATTTTTATACTTTTTTATTCCTCTTGTAGACGAATTAGTAAATACAAGAAAAATTGACAAAAAATTATAAAATATTATACAAAACTGACCGTCCTTACCAACAAATAATTTAATCCAAAATTTAGTTTCTGTAGTAGTTATAGTTTATTTGCTAATTTTGTATCTGAATTAAAGACGCCAAAAAATGAAAAAATAAATGTTCAGTGTTGAAATAGGTACATAAGCAAATAAGCTTTTTGTCTATTTGTCCTGACTAAATATTTGGATTTAATTTTTTGTCTTCATTTAATTTTTTTACGTCTATTAGTTTCAGCTTTACTTTAAAAAGCTTTAAAAAGTTCACTAAAAACTAAAATAATATAGGGTTTTAGTACACAAAGCCTAACGAGGAAGGTGTTAGTGGTTAATTATTGGGTCAATAATTACCAATTTTGTGATGAAATTTTTCAGCCTCAAGTAGAAGTGGCACAGCTAGATGGGAATAAGTTCTTTGTGAAGGTATTCTGTGAGCACAAGAATGGTGGGTTTGTGAGGTTGATGGAGGCTTTGAATTCTCTTGGCTTGGAAGTAACAAATGTGAATGTGAATAGCTGCATAGCTCTTGTTTCCAGCGTTTTCCAAGTAGAGGTAACACCCTCAAACACCCACCATCCCCACATTTCTTTTTTTAGTATATCAGAGTGTCCGAGCCAACTTACGTGCGTATCGACTAATTTTTGGAGTTCATTTAAAGTAAAGACTTTGTCCTTAATAGCAACAGAGAAGTTTCGAACCTGATATTGAGGAAAGAGCAGACCTCAAAGTTTTAAGTCTTGACCATTAGACCTACCTCTTACCATCCCACATTTTTGAGTCTTTGACCACATACAATGAGGTGTCATGCCACTAAAATATGTATTTTTTGAAAAATACGTGTTACGAGACCCTCTCTCGCCTTGTATAATATTATCCGTCCAAATTTCATGTACTTTCTAGTAGGTCTATCATTCCTGCAACATTACTGCACAACAAGCATGCTTAACTGTGATAGTATTCGACTTTGACTCTCTCACAACTTTAAAAGACATTGCAAGTTAGGACCATGATCTATTGTATAAAACACTGAATTTTTGCATCCATGCACCAAGCAATATGAAAATCTTGACCACCCATCTGACGTCCATTGACACTCCCTCTCAGACGTCTAGCCCCACAGCTAACACCATAGTCTGATTGGGGTGTCACAATATGATTGTTGGGGTTGAAATTTGAACTGGCCGAAAATAACTGATGGGGTTGAATCAATAGATAAAAAATGGGGATGTAGAAATTTTGGAAAAGATAATGGTAGAATTCTAAATTTTGAAAGGGCCAAAAAGTCAAATTGTGTAAATTCTATATTTTGAAGGTGATATAGTAAAATTCTAAATTTTGAAGAGGCCAAAAAAGCCAAATTGTATAAATTTCAAAAACTTAAAATTTGATGTGAATAAATCAAAGTATAGGGATAGAGTGGATCACACCGTCCCAACGCATCGCGTTTAACTTGCATGAAAAAGTCTTTGGTCTCAGAAAATATTTTAATTTTTTTTACCGAATTCATAATAAATAGACTAGATTTATTTGAGTGTGTATGTTTTCAAATTTAAATAATCATGACCCTTGATTTTGAAATCTGAAATATTTTAAAAAAAATTAGTTTTCTGGGACCGTAAAAATCTTCTAAATATAAACATTGTTCTGTCTCAAAAAAACTAAGCATACCCTTTATGTTTATTGGCTAAGAGAAAGTACATAAACACAGACTTCTGCGCATATATCTAAATGCAGATGTTGGAACTATTTGATGCACGCAAAATTTGTAAAGTAATGAAAAATCATACGTGCATCAGACAATTTTGAATCCATCTGTAATTGGCTAAACAATCTCTCTCTCTCCATTTGTTGTTTCAGAAAATGGATAATGAAATGGTTCAAGCAGACCATGTTAGAGACTCTTTACTGGAGATAACAAGATTTGGAGGGTGGTCTAATCAGATGGCAGCCAACACGTCTGAGAATGGGGGATGGCATGGACTATCACCGCCATGACCACGACGCCAACCGCCCAAGCAGCCTCCACAACCACCACCAAACCACTTCTCACAACCCCGAGGCCCCCACCTTCGTGATCACTTAAAATATATTTCGTTAAGTTTCAACTTCTTTAACTGTTTCCTTGTACTAGCTTTATGTATGAGCTTCATAACATCTTTTACATGGGATTGAAATTCTCCATTTCTCCATTTTTCTCCAATTTTTGATAACTTTTCTTTATTTTGGTTTGGTAGTTGCCCTTGAGTTCTTTGATCGGTGATATATAATGTTTGGTTGGTTTCCGTTTTTTTCTTAGCGAAAGAAAGTATTTCATTAAAGATAGAAAAAGGGTATAAAGATTGAGAGGCACAAGCAAAAAACATCACAACGATCAGCATTGAATCCCATCTAGATTGGTATTTGGAAGGACACCAATCATATAACACTTGAGCTCCAAAACACCCGAAGGTTGACAAGAAGTCAACATAAATAGAAGAGAAAATTGACCTAAGAAAGAAATATAGGAAACCTTAGAAGACAAATAAATGCCCATACTTGATATAGGATATATAGTTGCCCTTGACATGTGTTGAGTTCTAATAACGGAGAAAATTCCAGAACTTACCATTCAAACTAATTGCATTGATAAAGACTACGAAAAACTGATCTGGATGATATCGAAGACGGAACTCAAATTGTTCAATTTGAGCGATTTGATACTTTGTTAATGTTGTTATATTAATATTTTATTTCTAATAAGTTATTTTATATACTTTTATATGTAATTTAAATTGGAGTTCTATTTTCATATGCAATGTAAACTTTCATTCTGTCAAAAATTGCGAGTCATATTAATCCTAACTTTACATAATTTGACGTAATTACTATTATTTTGAACACTCGAGAGGCCGATATTCGTGGGCCACCCGATACGGGTGCAAGTTAAAAGGAAAGTTGTTGAAATTAAGTAGAAAGAGGAAGATGGTCCTCATAAATCAAAACTCATAAGCAGAAAGAAGAAGATGGTCCTCATAATGAAAAAAAATATTCTTGAAGGATTTAAAGTTTCAAGAAATCAAAATTTGTCAGTACTAGAAAAGTAATCGAAACTCATAAGCATAAAGAGGAACATGGTTCTCATAAATCGAAACTCATAAGCAGAAAGAAGAAGATGGTCCTCATATTGAAAAAAGATATTCCTGAAGGATTTAAAGTTTCAACAAACCAAAGTTTGTCAGTACTAGAAAAGTAATCGAAACTCATAAGCAGAAAGAGGAAGATGGTCCTCATAAATCGAAACTCATAAGCAGAAAGAAGAAGATGGTCCTCATATTGAGAAAAGATATTCCTGAAGAATTTAAAGTTTCAACAAACTAAAATTTGTCACTAACTCATAAGCATAAAGAGGAAGATGGTTCTCATAAATCGAAACTCATAAGCAGAAAGAAGAAGATGGTCCTCATATTGAAAAAAGATATTCCTAAAGGATTTAAAGTTTCAACAAACCAAAGTTTGTTAGTACTAGAAAAGTAATCGAAACTCATAAGCAGAAAGAGGAAGATGGTCCTCATAAATTGAAACTCATAAGCAGAAAGAAGAATATGGTCCTCATATTGAAAAAAGATATTCCTGAAGGATTTAAAGTTTCAACAAACCAAAGTTTGTCAGTACTAGAAAAGTAATCGAAACTCATAAGCAGAAAGAGGAAGATGGTCCTCATAATTGAAACTCATAAGCAGAAAGAAGAAGATGGTCCTCATATTGAAAAAAGATATTCCTGAAGGATTTAAAGTTTCAACAAACCAAAGTTTGTCAGTACTAGAAAAGTAATCGAAACTCATAAGCAGAAAGAGGAAGATGGTCCTCATAAATTGAAACTCATAAGCAGAAAGAAGAATATGGTCCTCATATTGAAAAAAGATATTCCTGAAGGATTTAAAGTTTCAACAAACCAAAGTTTGTCAGTACTAGAAAAGTAATCGAAACTCATAAGCAGAAAGAGGAAGATGGTCCTCATAATTGAAACTCATAAGCAGAAAGAAGAAGATGGTCCTCATATTGAAAAAAGATATTCCTGAAGGATTTAAAGTTTCAACAAACCAAAGTTTGTCAGTACTAGAAAAGTAATCGAAACTCATAAGCAGAAAGAGGAAGATGGTCCTCATAAATCGAAACTCATAAGCAGAAAGAAGAAGATGGTCCTCATGTTGAGAAAAGATATTCCTGAAGAATTTAAAGTTTCAACAAACTAAAATTTGTCACTAACTCATAAGCATAAAGAGGAAGATGGTTTTCATAAATCAAAACTCATAAGCAGAAAGAAGAAGATGGTCCTCATATTGAAAAAAGATATTCCTAAAGGATTTAAAGTTTCAACAAACCAAAGTTTGTCAGTACTAGAAAAGTAATCGAAACTCATAAGCAGAAAGAGGAAGATGGTCCTCATAAATCGAAACTCATAAGCAGAAAGAAGAAGATGGTCCTCATATTGAAAAAAGATATTCCTGAAGAATTTAATGTTTCAACAAACTAAAATTTGTCACTACTAGAAAAGTAATCGAAACTCATAAGCATAAAGAGGAAGATGGTTTTCATAAATCAAAACTCATAAGCAGAAAGAAGAAGATGGTCCTCATATTGAAAAAAGATATTCCTAAAGGATTTAAAGTTTCAACAAACCAAAGTTTGTCAGTACTAGAAAAGTAATCGAAACTCATAAGCAGAAAGAGGAAGATGGTCCTCATAAATCGAAACTCATAAGCAGAAAGAAGAAGATGATCCTCATATTGAAAAAAGATATTCTTGAAGGATTTAAAGTTTTAACAAACCAAAGTTTGTCACTTCTTGAGAAGCACTAGCAATAATTCAATAATATAATTTACCTATACAACTTTTGTAAGTCATTTTACAACTTATGCCCGCACTCTATGCTTCCCTCTCCCTCCCTGATCTTTGCCTATTGATATGAGATTGGGGACGATGATTTTTCCATATTAGTTGATTCTATTAACATGATCATGTCAAACTTGATTCATGAGCTGAAGTGCTTTCCCTCTACACATGTGAATCACACCTAACTATATATATATAGATAGATAGATAGGAAAGGACTCTATGGACCAACACTTTTTAGACTAATATTAGACCAACATCTAAACTCTTCATTCGATCCGTTCAAAATGCTGACATGAATTGCTTTATGAACCACTGCTTGAATCAAACCCTTAAAAACATGTTTTAAACACATTGAACGGTTCGAATCATTAAAATTTAATTAGGAATAAAGAATTTAGATGCTTGTTTAAAGAGTAAATTACCTTTATATCCCTTCGACTTTATGTTCAATTTCGATTTGGTCCTTCTTGTTTTAATTTGAACACTAAACCCCCCAGACTTTGACATTTGGTTCAATCTCGTCCATCCGTCTGGTTCCGTCTATATTTTTAACGGAAATGATCCATGTGCAGTGCACATGACCTCATTAGAAGGGTATTTATGGTATTTTCCACCCTTCTTTCTCAACTCTGAAATTTAGACTTTCTATGCTCCCCTCTCTCTCACTCCCTTTCCTCTCTAGTGGGCAATTTATTTCTTTCTTTCCGTGGGCAATTTATTTCAAATTAACATGATCGTGGGCAATTTATTTCTTTCCCATTTTGATTTTCCACAGTAGGAGTACTCAATAGGTCAGGGGCAATGGTTCATTCAATCAACACGTGTTTACAACTCAGAATTGAGTAGGATTTCTCAATGGTCAAACAATCAATCAACACAATTCAACCCAGAAAATGATATCCGAACTCAACCAGGAGCAGCAGTAGATCCAGAACCCATAGATCATCAATCGCATCAGTAATCATGCCCATAATTTATTAGTAGGGATAAACGAGGATCAACAATTTCAATAGAGCTTCAACAATAGCAATATCAAAATGCAAGGACATTACTCTACAAGGCCATACACAACGGCCCGGTTCAGTTATAGTTCACTCAACGAGGGTTACACAACCCTAACTCAGTTCAACACTGTATTAATGTGATAGGGATACTTGATTCCTGCAGTACTGGTCTTCGATTTGGGCTTCCATTGATCGAATGGGGTGTAGACTTCACTGGATTCGAACCATTACAGCGATGGCCCTCTCCTTTACACCTTGCGTTTAGGGTTTTTGACTGTTTGAAATTGACTGATTTCGAAATGGTGAGGTGGTAGAGGGGTCTCGATCTGGGTTCAGAGGTTTCAGATTATGGTTGAGAGGGTTTTTTATTAGGGCTTTGTGTGATGGATGGTGGTTTGAGATAGCGACTAGGAGATGATTTCACGGAGCTTCACCGACCGTCAATGGCGGTTGGGATTCCGCAGAGGTTCGCCTTTTCTTCCTTCTGGAATCGCGAAGCTTAGCATTTCAGTGGTTGAAAACGTTGATTTCGAACTGAGATGGGTCGATTTGAGGGTGCAAGTTTGCAACGGTTGGGTTTTTGGTGATTATTGGAGGGACCCCTGAGTTTCCCTCGGTTTCTCTCTCTCTGTATTTTAGCACTGAAGCGTATTTTAGGAAAAAGAGAGAGAGGAAAGGGAGTGAGAGAGAGAGGAGCATAGAAAGTCTAAATTTCAGAGTTGAGAAAGAAGGGTGGAAAATACCATAAATACCCTTCTAATGAGGTCATGTGCACTGCACATGGATCATTTCCGTTAAAAATATAGACGGAACCAGACGGATGGACGAGATTGAACCAAATGTCAAAGTCTGGGGGGTTTAGTGTTCAAATTAAAACAAGAAGGACCAAATCGAAATTGAACATAAAGTCGAAGGGATATAAAGGTAATTTACTCCTTGTTTAAAAAAGTGTTGGTTTATGAAGACGATCCCATACATATGTGTGTGTGTATGTATGTATGTATGTATGTATGTATGTATGTATGTAGATATACGTACATGTGTGTGTATATATATGTAATGCATATGTGTATGTAAGTATGCATTTATATGTACATGTGTGTATGTATATATATGTATGTGTGGAGGTGCACATATGTATACATAGGTAAGTATGTATATATGTATCTAAAGCGAGAGAGAGAGAGAGGGGTACATTTTTTTTTATCTGCAAAAAGAGAAATTTACAAACTTTTGAAAGGAGAAATTATGAAAATTAAGAGGAAAACCAAGTATGTGGCATTACATGGACCAAAAATTGAATTCCAACTAAGTTTGTCACTAATTGAGAAGTAGTAGTCATAATCTACAAATCTGATTTACCTATCCAATTTGGGTACGTATGTCATTTACAACTTATTCCCGCACTTTATATGCTTTCCTATCCCTCTCTCTTCCCCCATCGTTATGCGGTTGTGGACGATGATGATTTGCCATATTAGTTGAATATTCCATTAAAATCATGATGACAAACTTGATTCATGACCTAAAGCTCTCTCCCTCTCTACCTGTGAATCGCACCTCTCTCTCTCTCTCTCTCTCTCTCTCTCTAAAGTTCGAACAATACAAAGTTGGAAGAAAACAAAGTTCATCGGATTAGGCGAAACTATTTACCAAACAATTGGTAGCATCTAAAGTTCGAACAAAACAAAGTACGTCGGATTAATAGAACCCAAAAATATACTACATTTTTGAATAAGAAATTGATTTCGAAAAAAAGGATTGGTCCCCATATATATTGCCCTATAAATAGCTAGCAAACTTCACGATTTTGCTCAAGGCATCTTGTTCCTCACAAGGAAAAACCAAAGAAAGGCCTGAACTAGAGTGAGAGTCATGGAGACACAAGTTCTGTACCAAGAATATATAGAGGGAGTTCCGAAACCAACATTCGAAGGGGCTACTGAAGTTACGTCCGATGTAATTCATACCAAACCGGCCTTCCAGGCCGGTGCGGGATTTGGTGCCGCACCCGGATTTGGTGCCGGTGTCGGTGCCGCCCCCAGATTTGGTGCCGGTGCCGGGGTCGATGCAGAAGTTGACGCTGCCGGACGTTCTGCTGTCCAAAAATACAACAAGGAACAGGTTATTTTTTCGCGCCTCTCTCTCTCTCTTCACTCATACAAACAGACACACGGACATATACATTGCTCTTTTATTTTAGTGTTTTTTTTTTTTTTGATCGGCAAAAGATTAAAATTCATTAAAGGAGAAAGGACGAAAGTACAAAGTAGATTTGGCAAGGTGCCAAATTAGAGGAACTAAAAAACAAACCCAGAGAAAACCAGAATAGCTAGGAAAGAAAAAACAGGATAATCAAGAACCAACATATCACCCTAATCAAGAACCAAAGTATTCTCCAAACCATAACACCCCCACTCTAGCCCTGCTGGTTGCCGGTTACAGGACCTGCAGCCTCCTGAGAGAGAGCTTTCTAGTAATCCCAAAATGTCTGATGAATTCCTCTGTGGGGTAGATTGTGATGTTGAACCTTTGTTTAATCCAAGTAGCAAGCCTAAGTTGAGTGAGGTCTGATATCAGCGCAGGCGTAGGAGAGGAGCGGTTGAATATGCAGTCATTCCTAGCAAGCCAAATGGACCATAGGACAGCCATAATAGTTGCATTCCAGCAATATTGACGTTCAAGACCATGAAAGGGAGAAAAAGACCATTGTTGGATCAGGGAGGGCAGGGTGGCAGGGAAGGTCCATGGGATTGACCACCATTTTAAGATGATGGACCAAATTTCTTTGGAAAAAGGGCAGTGTATGAAGAGGTGATCCGCAGATTCCACATCAGAGAGGCAAAGGGAGCAAAGATTGGGATGGGGTTGCTCTTTTATTTTAGTGTTTTTAGAACCAGTGAAAGGAACAAGCAAGACACGTGAAATGCTAACAAAAGTAAATACTTTCTTCCTCTCAGGTTGAGAGTAGTTCATAAAAAAAATAATTTATTTATTAGTTTAATGTTTTGTTAACTACAACTTTTTAACTTGTTCAAATCAAAACCCATTAACGTGGAGAAAAGAAATGGAAAAAAAAGGGATGTTTAAAATTTAAATTGATTTTGTAAGATCCAAAGAGGTTTTAAAAAATAAAATGTACATAGTAGACCAACTTTTGGGAAGGAGGAAGTATATTTTCGCTTGATTTTACTGATCAGAAGAAACCTCTCTCGTGTGTTATTTTTATAAAGACAAATCGATTTATAAATATTTTGCTTCGGCGGAAAAGATTTTTTGTCTAAAGAATTTCAGTCAACTTTCACTTTTACCCCCTAAACTATATATCCCATTTCCATCTATTTTGTCCCTAAACAATCGTATTTTTGGTCGAAGACTGGTGGCGATGGCATAGGACGAGTGGATGGCGACTGTGGCGTAGGGCGGGGCATGGTGGGATTTAGAAAAGCAGGAGAGAGGTGGATTGGGATAGCAGAAGTGGGATTTGGTTTTTTTGTTAAGGCATTTGGGGGTATTAATTTAAGTCCTTGGATTTGAGTCAATCCAAGAGTTATTATAATTTGTACAAAATTAGTTTACAAAATGCTTTGTCCATGGAGTATTCTTCTATGAGGAATTTCTCATTTTGCTAAAATACAGACCTCTTTTTTCCTGATCAAACTTTGGTGATCAAAATCATTCAATGTGTTTAAAATATGTTTTTAAGAGTAACGCGAAAAATCAGCTCAAAATATTATCTGAAATAACTTGATCTAAGTAGTTTTTTTTTATGAAAAATTGCCTGGGAGGTCCGCATCTTAGTAAAATAAGGAATCCCTCCTAAGAAAAGAACTGTGTGCGCGCGCGCGTGCATGTGGGGTCAGCTCTATAGACCAGCACTTTTTAAGACCAATATTAGATTAACATCTAAACTCTTCATTCCTAATTAAATTTTAATAATCCGAACCGTTCAATGTGTTTAAAACATGTTTTTCAAGATATCCGCGAGTAATCAGCTCAAAATATTACTAGGAAGGGCTTGATCCAAATAGTCGTTCAAAATACTGACAGGAACTGTTTTATGAATCATTGTTTAGATCAAACATTTTCCGATAATATTTTGAGTTGATTTCTCGCAAGTATCCTTAAAAATATGTTTTAAACACATTGAACGGTTCGGATCATTAAAATTTAATCAAGAGTGAAGAGTTTAGATGTTGGTCTAATATTGACCATATAGTCTTTCCCTATATATATATATATACATAGTACAGAGATAATTAATTATGTTGTTATGACGAATGATTTTTCTATTCAAACCAAGTGAGTTTGAGACAAATATTTTGATTTACATATAGAACTTCTTAGTTTACAAAATGTTTCATGTATAATTAGAAGTTTAAATTGCAGGGCACTCACCTTGAGTTTGTAAGAGCTATGGTGGCATGGAAGCAGAATATTCGTGTGGGAACTTACTATTTCATCATTCTTCAAGCAAAAGATTGTGGCGTAACCAAAGTTTACGCAGCAGTTGTCTTCAAGATGGCTATTACCGGGAATATGTTTCTGCAGCTCTTTGTAAAAGTCTTTGGGTGACACAAAGGTACTATTACTTTTGATAGATACTGTATATATATATATATATATATATATATATATATTATAAAATGATAGCGCATTAAAGCTAGTGACTGGTCCTCTTTCTTTTATATATTCTCAATTTTACAGCTAGTGATTGTATAGAAAATCAAGGTAACAAGATATAATGATTAATCGATCGGGTCTTTGACGAAAAATGCCCCATAAATGGGGAATTGCATATAATTCCCAATCTTTTGATTACTGGTTCGAATCATGTAAACAATGTTTTTTTTTTTTTGTCATAGCGTTGACATTTCACGTCTTATGTATTAGAGTATGCAACCAAAACCTTTCTATGAGGATGAGGATATTTATCAAAAATTACAACTACACCATATGTTATTCAAAGTTATCAATCATGTCCCATACTAGCCTCGTAACTATACCAGACCACCAGAGTACCATTTAAGTCATTGTTCTGGCGTGTTCTGGCCAATACCGGCCAGTATTGTACCGGTCCATATTTAAAAAAATAAAAAATTCAATTAATATTTTTTTGGGTAATTAGACATAAATCGAAGCTAAAATTATCTTCTTTTTTTTTTTTTAAATATTTGGTGATTTGTTTTTAAATTATGATGCTTTATTTTATACGTTTAATATGAAATATGTACACTAATTTGAGCGATAAATCTGAAATGATATGCTAGTTCACATCAGTACCGATACGTACCATACTAATAGAAAAATTGATACGCTCGCTGGTACGAGATTGATAACTTTGCTTACATTATATAGCTTTTAGCAAAGTAATAAATATATCAAAAACATCCTATGGAAAAGAATCCAAAAGGCAAATTATTCTATTTCATTGGACATTCTAAAGTTTTGATAAGATGATTTTGTTTGCCATATTTTAACGATATTTTCTTGTTGAATACTTGTCCTTAATTTTCTTTGAGTGGTTGATTTATCATTTTTGTATATGCATTAGTAAGAAATCATATATAAGGCCCCATTAAAGTTCGGTTTGGCCCCCAAAAGTCAATGCTGATCCTTATTATAACACCTCCTCGTTCGATCGTAAATTATTTAAGATAGATATTACTAATAAGTGACTAAATGTTATTATAAATGTTGAATCACAAATTATCGAAACCAAAGTACAATTTTTTAATTTATGGGTATATCCGACTGATTAGATGAACGACACATGATTGAGAGAGTGATTTTTTCTCCTTACTTCGAGTCCGATCATTTTCTAAGCTAGTATATTGATTTTACGTTATTTTTTAAAGCTTGTATATCAGTCAAGTGAGCTTTGCATGATATGTACTTGTAATTTAGTATTCGTACGTATCTGAAATGAGCTTTGCTTATGAAGTTTTTTGGACCATTTTTCAGGAGAGAAAAAGGAGCTTTGCTAGCGAAGTTATTACTAAATAAGTGGCCATCCAGTCCTAGCGAAGTATTTCCTTTTTAGTATATCAACTATGTTTCATGTTGCGTTCCAATAAAAGTTGTGGCTGCGATCAGACTTATGTTATCTTTCATGTTGGCTGTAATAGGAATTATGGTGCTCATCCTTCTGATGTATAATTAAATAAAAGTTGATGACTTAATAAGATGTGTCGTGTGTAATTTCTTAGTTTTTTTTTCCAAGCAAAATGATTGATGTATGATGCATCCTCATACATTGTTGAGGTTTTAGGTGCGGATTTTGGGTTGTTGGGAATAAATTGGACACTAAAGGGTCTTACAGCAACTGGAGAGTTCTGTCCATTATGCAACCCAAGAAACTCTATTATCTTCCTCTTCCATTATCTCATTCATGGTTAGGTGCCTAAAGGTCTCGACGGTTATGCATTCCAAAGGTCTCTCATGGTTCTTTATATATATACCAATCACGTTTTGATTTTGGAGGGATTACACAACACGCGATACTCGTCTACGGTATTATTCATGACTTTTGTTACATCAAATGAGAGGGACAGACACAAAGAAGTTCGACAAGTAGTCGTAAGATCGGTATTTCTCCAACTGTGTAGCTGTTTTACCGTGGGAGACGAACCCGAATCAAACCTCCACTATCTACGGTGAGGCGGTTATTTTGTCTCAAGGAGACTGTGTAAAACACATGACTCTTGTCACGCCCTCAAATTTCAATAAATCTTGATATACCAATTTACTCAGATACTATCTCATAGATACTCAAACTATTTTCCAAAATAACTAGAGACAATGTATATCTAAAATTCATAGAAGAAACGGTTTCAAAATAGGCAATCGACTCCCCAGTTGGCCTTTTACAAATTACCGAGTTCAAATGATTACATCATGAGTTTTACTTAATCAAAAATAGAGTTACATTACATTTTTTAAAAAATATAAGTTAAAAGATGTTGAATAACTCTATGCCATAATCCTCAAAAGATGCACACAATTCACGCAGGCCATGTCTTTGTCTATTGCTTCAAATTTACACCTGAAACAAAAGAAGGAATGAGCAACAAGCCCAATAAGAACATCGATACCAATGCTAGATATATGTATATCATGGATGTGTTATGAGAAAGTGAGTTGATTGAGTCCAACAGAAGCAGCATAGATAATGTTCATAATGCATCAAATAAAGAGCACAAGAAGAAGTACACAAGTTATCAATTAACCACGTAGAATGTCGCCTAAGCACCACAATCTCATTCAAACATGACAATTAAGACAATATCGACACTTTCCTAGCACACTCCTAAAGGGTCCAGTACGTTCTTAGCATTCCAGGAGAAGTCTAATACATTCTTAGCATTTCCAGAGGAGTCTAGTTCAAATTCACTTTTATTATCATCAATCGAATATTATCTCTTACGAATCACAATTTGAATACTACCACCGTTTACTCTAACAAGTCCATGAAAGTGTAATCATGCAAGAGTTCTTGGAATTATACAGAAAAGCATTTAACAACGGCCCAAAACCATAAATAAAACCTTCCAAGATAAGCACCAAAAAAGTTCTAGATTAGGCACTATCGCTCAAGCGAGACAAAAGTCGCTTGAGTGACCAAACTTTCAATAAGGGTCGCTGGCAAGGTTGCTGGATAGTCGCTCGCATGACTCTCAATTTGTACATGTCGCTCGAGCAAGGTGATGGTTGCTCGAGCGACCTACGCAATTTCTGTATTTTACAGACAAAGTCAAGAACACGAACGAACAATAAAATTTCTACCCTAACACGACTAAATCATGCATTTCAACTATATTTAACACTCACACACACATATATAAGACATTATGTCTCTACCTTAAGGTCTAGATGATGGATTTGAAGAAGTTGATGAAATCCTAGCTTTGGATGCTCTCAAGACTTGAATCATCCTACTTTGAGCTTCAAATTGACTATCCGTCTTCGGATATACGTTAAACACATGTAGATCATTCCATATCTCAAAGGAATTTGGTTTTGGTTGGTTGGATTGCAATAATTTCTAGAGAGAATGAGGAGGAAGTTAGAGAGGGAGAAGGAGGAAGGCTTATGCTTTCCAAGTGAGCTCTACACTAGAAATCTAATTTGGGGCCAAATAAAAAGGGTGGTCAAAAGACCTCTATACCCCTCTCTCACCAAATTAACCAAATTAAACCTCCCAGGTCAAATTCTAACTCACTCGAGCCCGAATCAACTATTCTATGACATTAATACACATTAAT